>OY744532.1:9598577-9703577 GCA_963556195.1 Sepiola atlantica | reverse complement strand
TACAAACAAACCCTGAGCAAATATTCAAAACATAGTATTCAAAGCCCAAATAAGATCTCCTTGGCATAGCTACACACTAGCTTATACAAGGAATCGTGCCCCTTCTCCTAGTGATGTTACTCGAAGTAACACCATTATGCCAGATACTCAACCAGACCAGATGAATTCTTGTCCTGGAACCCAGCAAAAAACAAGCAAAAAATCACAAGAAAAATGAACTATACCACAGTTAATTGATCCATTGGGGAGATGAAAATTATTATTGTTTTTCGCTTCTTTATATGTTTGAAAAGTAAGAAAGATCCTAAAATAAACACTTGAATATCTATATACTCAATGTTTGAAAAGTAAGAAAGATCCTAAAATAAACACTTGAATATCTATGTACTCAATGTTTGAAAAGTAAGAAAGATCCTAAAATAAACACTTAAATATCTATGTACTCAATGTTTGAAAAGTAAGAAAGATCCTAAAATAAACACTTGAATATCTATATATCTTAAAGAAATCAAATGTTAGCCCCAGGAAGGGGCTCCTTGATCTGAGAGCTAACCGAAGTAAAATGAAAACAAAAAAAAAATAATGACACTGCATGTATTTCAAGATACGATTCGCAAGAAAAGATACTTACTACAATTATCACTTTCTTCCTTTTTAACTAAGTAAATACCAAAATAATAGACATGTTCTTCTGGTATTTCAATCTGTGAAGCAACAGTCTGAAAAAAAAAAAAAAAAAAAAAAA
This sequence comes from Sepiola atlantica, assembly GCA_963556195.1. NCBI lineage: Eukaryota > Metazoa > Mollusca > Cephalopoda > Sepiida > Sepiolidae > Sepiola > Sepiola atlantica. Next base: position 9,702,832 of record OY744532.1, on the reverse strand, counting down.
AAAGTTAAAATATAATAAACACATAAAATTCACCCAGAATTATTCTGCTTCATAAATATTTCATTTTTTTATCGGACAATTTAAAAAAAAATTATCATTGTTGAAAGAAATCTTCCGAAATTTGTGCTTGTGCAAATTCTTTCAATTTAAACTTCATAAAATTTACTAAGAAAATATTAACAAAATGTATGAAAGCAACATGTTAAAATATTCATAAACATAGATTATTTGGATTATCTGGACGACTGTTATGATCTTGGATGTTATTCTCACAGTGTTTCTGCCGATGTAACTTCTGACCTTCTTCAGGTGCATCTCGTCGAACTTGGGAATCTACAGATGTTGAACGGAACCCTTTATTTAATCCACGGAGCTAGCTTGTTCTCGTTCTGTCAGCCATGATCAGGTAGAAGTCTTAAGTAATCTGAAATTTATTCTTAGTATCGCCCGTATTGAGGATTAAACCATAAACCACACAAAGATTGTTACTTAGAACTGATTATTACTTAGTCCTTATATTTGTTGCGCCATGGGTTCTTGTGGAAAATTCTAGTTCGACGATATGCACCTGAAGAAGGTCGGAGGGAACATTAGCCAAAACGTTGTGAGAATAACATCCAAGATGAGAACAGTAGTCTAAATAATACAAATTAGCAATCCTTATCTCAAACACTCCAAAACATGTTCTTATATGTCTATAGATATAAATATAAGAGAAAGAGAGAGAGAGAGAACATGAAAGTAATAATAGTATTACAAATGATGTCACATACATTTGAATGTTTAGCCTGTTTTTTTTTTAAGTTTTTTTTATCATCGGGTCACCACTTATCAAGGTGTAGAACATCTTGGGGATAAAGGTTAATGATATGGAATAATTGTCAGTTGAAAGATGAGGAACAATCAATAATCAATGGTATGAGCTAAGTTTGATTACTGATGAGGCGGTTTATGTCAAGTATTTGTTGACGACTATGTTGTAACCTGCAGGGAAGCAGTCCTGCAGTAAGGTGTTCCACAGAAGATCTTTCCATGGAAATTCTGCCTGAGGCTAGCTAGGCACATGGAAGAAACTAAAGTATTTTTCCATTATGGTAGCTAGACGAGTTCTTGCTGTGAATGTTTTTCAGGGAGGAACCAGAGATTGGAGCTCAGTCGAGCACCTTCCATGAAAATAAAAATAAATAAAATGAGACTTACAATGTCTCTTCTGTAAGAAGATTTCCAAGTGGATTTTGTATTCTGCCAAGGCAGAAAAGAGTGCTCTGAGTGCCACCTCCCCTAGATGTGCCAGCAGTACTCCAACCATTTCCCCAACAGAATGGATATACGTCTTCAATTTTAGATCTGGAGTGAAAGTCAGTCCTAGGAGCTTATCAAAACAAGAGGCTTTTTTAAGGAGAGAGCCATTCATTTTGACTGGGGTAAGACAAGGGTTCAAGTGATGGTAGTGAAAAGAAAGAATCTGGGTTTTAGAGGTGTTAAAAGTAACAAACCACTTTTACTCCCAATGCACCATTCATGTTCAAGATCTGAAGAGGGAGAATTAGCTAGATTTTGATCACCAGTGCTCTTTGATGTGCTGCCATAGATAGTTGGTCTCAAGATATGATTTGACATTAATGAAGCTCAGGAAGAGTGTTGGTCCCAGAATTGATCCTTCAAGCATACCAGCATCGATTTTATGTGCTTCAGATTTCTGCTCATCAACAACTACTTTTATTGATTTATCAGAGAGAAAGGATCGAATGGTTGCAAAGACATTGCCAGATATTCCATATCTAACAAGTTTGTGAAGCAACCATTTGTGTCAGACTCCATCGACGGTCTTCGATATCTCAAGAGTTATCTGAAATTTTAATTGTAATTTAACTGTAAATGAACCCCATTTTTTTATTTTATAATTCAACAATGTTTTAGTAGATTTACCTTAATTTACCTATTAGAATGACACATTTTGAGTTAATTGTATAAAAAAAATAAAAGCTATTTTATTTTTTTTAGCAAAATAGTAGATTTCCCTAGCCCAGAGGTCCTTTAAGAAATGTTTTTAAATTGAATATAAAATATTGGAATTTATTTTCAGATTTAATTTTCGCTTGTGGGTTATTTACTGCTATTCTACACACATTTCATAAAATGCAAGATACGCATTTTATTTTGATTGGTCAATAGAACACGGTTATTAAAATTGATTTGTATAAAGATGAGATCCTTTTTGCAAAATCATAAAAAAATATTCATCAACTGCAATCAGAAGAGGAGGAGCTGAGAATCACCAATTTTTACAGTAGTCGAGGCCAGGTTTTTTTTTTTAAAACAAACTCCAGAGATAGTATTTTTATCCAGCCTTCAGGCTAGGATCAAAGTGTATTATATGTCTGATTCGAGAAGAGCATCTTCCCAGTCACTACATTCACCTTTCTGAAGGATGGGATATTTCCTGTTTCCTGAGGTACTCTTGTTTGTGAAGGATCATCATCATATTCAGTTTAAAGTCCGTTTTACGTGTTGGACGACTTTTAGAAATTGGCTTCTAAACTAACCCATCTTTGTCCAAATCTTTTATTTATCTCTTGTTCTTTCAAGTTCAGTCTCATCACCTCCTCTCATGTTTTCCTTGGCCTTCCCCCCTGTGAACTGACACTGCTATCTCAACTGTTCTACATCTACTAACCCAAGAACTTTGATCCATTCTTTCCACGTGACCATATAGGTATTTGTTTTTTTTACTTTTTTGCTCTCACGGAGAGGCAAATAAATAGAGACACTGGTCTGACTTTTTCAGTCGATTCTCCACATCTGAGGTAGTGGATTTTTTTCATTTACTCTCCACCTATAAAACAAGGAGATGAAGTTGGAGTCAAGAGTCGGAAGTGTACAATTTTTGCAGTAATAGGAGACAGTGTCATTTTTTTTAAACCGACTCTTGAGTCTGGAGTCAGCTGATTCCTCACCTCTGAGGTAGAGACTCGGAGTTTGCAATTAAGAAAAAAAAAATGTTACTTGTGAATCAGCTTTTTTCTCGAGACTGTCAGAAATTGTGGATACTCACTTCTAATACATCTTCCGTTTGGTCTGTTGATGTTATATTCACCGAGATTTTGTGTCCGTTCATTAAAAAGATATCCAGTATCACCGGTTCAGATATTTGTTGCATACTTTCCTGAATGCAGAGAAGAAAACAAAAGGATCTTGGATTAGAGAAATTCAGCAATAATTTTTTTTTTTATATACTAGCAAAGGAGATCACAATCGTTTCAAAATCTTGTTCTGGCAACTTAAATTTATGAAACACTATAATGAGATTACCCCAATGGTGACATGAAAAATCAAGATAGTAAATAGAAATGATATATCGTAACATGGTGTAATTCAGGGTTGTAGAGTATTGATTTACTCCTCTCCAGGAGTTAGGCACAAGGCCAGTTTTTATCTTACTCCCACAAGTAAGATGTAACCCAAGGTCGGGTCGGGAAAGTGGGGGTTTAAAAATTGCCTGGACAGCCCCGTCGGCATTCCCCGGTAGGGGCGCCTCAGGCAGTAAGCAATAAACTTACTCCTCCCCAAAGAGGGGAGGCGAAGCCTGGGAGGGTGGATCTCCTAGAACTGCACAGGACAGACCCATAGACCGGCGTAAATCAAGCCCCGAAGGCCAAGACAATACCAGTCTATGGGGTGCAGTATCCATCGGGACAGATACTACACTTTGATCTTAGCCAAAAGGCTAACAGGGTTGTAGAGTAGGCATCGTGTTTGGAATGCGATTGCTTTGATGATTGTAAGGTTGAGGTTAAAATTGAAATTGTAAACATTTGTTTTGTGTTCATTTTGAAATATGCTGATTCAGGAATGTATCAACAACAATTGCAGATGTACATCACTGATCAAGAGAAGATCGAGGGGGGGGGTTGGGAGAGGACAACAGACTTAATAATAAAAGCAAGTGGACGTTCCACATTTTGCTCCCCCAGTTTGGGGTCGCGGAGTTGATTAAAACCATAAGCAGAGTGTGTTAAAAGGAATGTCGACATTCTACAGGCAATAAATTGTAAGCTGTATATAAAAATGCTTTCTTGCTTTAGATTTCTTGATTTTTGCTGCAACACCTTTCGATTTGGGGATCAATAAAAAAAACAGGGTCTATGTTACAGTAATCTGTCTTTAAGACACACGAAAAAAAGATGACCGCCTATCGCTTAAGTGTTAGGGGGGGGGCTTCATACCTGAAAAGATATTAAAAATAAATGACTTACTCTAACACTAAGTCCTGATTAGAATGGGATGAAGCACATCTCTAAACCTATCAAAAAAGCAGAGGATGTTTTGGTATCACTTAGCAAGATATTGGTTAGCCACTCTCCAGCTATCTATTTACAACTGTATACGGTTATAGTGTGACGACACGTAAAATTCACACAAGTGTGAACCTAACATCTTGCTCAGAAAAATGACTGTCTAGAAAATGTTCATAGACATGTAACCAAGTGATTACCTTTCATCAGACACCTGCCAGACCTGCCAGACCCTGAACGCCTTGCTTCCCTGGGCTTGGATTCATTGAAGCTCCGACATTTAGCAACTGACTTAGTAAACACAGACAAAATTATTAACCATCTCACCAACAAAAATCCTGTACACCTTTTTGTCCTCCATGTATCTAACGCACACAAATAAGACTGAAAACAGCACAGCTCCTATGAATTTCGGAAACATTTTTTCACGCTCAGAATTGCTGAAGCATGAAACAAACTGCTTGTATTGGCTGTTGGTTGCCAAGACACTGCAGCCTTTAAAACCGTCATGCTTCCCTAAGTTCACCAAAACTACACCTGATGTACATGCACTTTTGATAAGTTTTAGTGCACCTCCCAAGCACTGTACACAACTATTTCATTATTATTATATGGTACTCTTCTAGATGACGCACCATGTTTCCGTGATTTCGCGTCGTCAACGTTCGGGCAGGTCTCGGAAGCACCCAAGAGTTGACAAAACTATTAACCAATCAGGTTACAGCAAGCAGCCGATAACTTTTGGAAGAAATTAATTCTGTTCAATAACAAAAAATGAATTTCCATAGTCTCTGTCAGCTCGTTGAATCTCCTGAAGGACTAGTTGAAATTTTGAAAAACAATTAAAAAAAAAAAAACATTGAAAATGATTGAAAATAAATGAAAAAACAAAAACATTTGCTTAACAAATCAAACAAAATCCTCTTTTGAAACGTTCCGGTGCACAAACAACGTTCGGGCAGGTCTCGGAAGCGCTCGAGAGTTAACGATGTCGAAAATTGTCAAAAGCTGAAGACTGGCAGACGATAATAACAAACCATAGCTAAACAACTGTTATTAATTCGATGTTTGTTTATTTATTTTTTTGTCAAAGGAAGCATTGTTAATGAAATGTTATTAAACATATAAGATGATTTTGTTTGATATTTTAAGCAAACGTTTCTGGGTTGTTTTTTTTATACTGTTTTTTTTTTTTTTTTTATTTTTTTTTTTTACATTTTTTGTCAATGTGTTTTTTCTTGTTAACATAAACACCGAAACAACTGTTTCTAAGCAATTTTTTTTTTTTTTAACATTTTTTGTCAATGTGTTTTTTCTTGTTAACATAAACACCGAAACAACTGTTTCTAAGCAATTTTTTTTTTTTTTCTTAACAAACGAACTGTTTTAAAGCAAATGGTTTATTTTTTTCCAATCTTTTTTCTGTTTTTTTTCTTCCTTTTATGACAGTTTTTTGGTTAGGGTTTAGGGTTAGGGTTAGGGTTGCAGCTGGTTCAAAAGTTTTCTTGTGTACTGGTCCTGTTGCTGGCAGAAATCAATTAGTCATTTGAGAGATTCAACGAGCTGATAACGATGATAGAAATTAATTTTGTTATTGAACGCGATTCATTTTTTCCAAAAGTTATCGGCTACTTGCTGTAGCCTGATTGTCTAAAGGCCGTGTCAACCTGATTATTTAATAGTTTCATCAACTCTCGGGCGCTTACGAGAGCTGCCCGAACGTTGACGACGCAAAGTCATGGAAACATGGTGCGTCATCTAGAAGAGTACCCATTATTATTATTATTATTATTAAGTTTAAAGTTAAAATTACCATCTTCAAAGTCAAAGAATATATCACCGTCGCAAGATAAGGGGTCAAGAAACTGTGGCCCTACAGACAGACCATAACTTTAGTCATGTAAATTTTATAATCAGTTTTCACTGTAAAAGTAGGAGGTGGCAGTAATAGTGTGTGACATTTCAGACTTTAAACATTTTTTTGTTTTAGAGAAATAGAATTAGGTGTCAAGTGGTTTTGTCTCGATTTGAGAAAACAAAGAGGTCATATGTATTTCCTGTATCCAGGGTTGTTCCTGATTCTTTAAGGAGATAAATTAGCATCTGGAAGATCTTTAAACAGCTGGATATTAAGTGACAGATGGAGGGCAAGAAATTAGGATAATGGTTGATCGGCAGTGCTCACAAAAGAAATAACTTGAAACAAAAAATTGATAATAAAGAAATTAACTCAATGCGGACCATTTCAAATTAAATGACACTAATAAAAGCCCTATTCAGCCATCGCGCGCAGATTAAGTCACCACTTAGAGGATTGAACCACCTGTAAATAGAAAAGTCTGTCTCATTTCAAATTAACTTGAGTGATTTGTTAGGTCAACGTTGGTACATTGTACATTACAGTTAGAAATGAATAGGTATCATTTTCATTTCCTATTTATTAACGGCATACTCTTACACTACCAGTCTTACGTTGCTGCTACTGCTGCTACTACTAGTTTAGTCTTTTCCTTTTTTGTTTAACATCATTTATTTCTCCTCCTGCTACTACTTCCTATTCCCTTCCTCCCACCACTTCTCATGCACCCTTCCTCCCACCATCTTAAACATTCAATGGGCAAACAAGCACGATTATCAGAGTTTTCATAGTATAAAGATTTAGTTATAGAATTTCGATTTTGTAACCACATATGACAAAACTGGCAAAATTGATAATGATGGGAAGAGATAAGTAAGTGAACGGACATACCTGTTGGGCATTAAGTAGGAAACTGTTGAAATTATCACATGCTGCAATACCTGTATCCTGGCTGACTGCAAGAGATGCAATTTGAAAACCATGTGACTGAAGAAAAACAACTTTATTGACAAATGTATAATAACAACAAAATGCATGCACACTTAACATCATCTATTTAGTAAGAAAGAACACATTCAACACAGCCTTGTACAAAAGAAGTAAAGACTTCTTTTACAAGTCTATTATCGTTCTCTTTTGTTGAAAGTCTGCACAAAAGATTCGATAGATGGAATGTCTATCTGCTATTTATTTAGATGCAAGAAAAATTTTTTATTTTGTTTTAATAGTAATAGCAGATTTCTGGAAACCTTCAATAACTGAAAGAGGGCTGACGAATCTGTCCGTTTTGACTAGCGTGATTTTACTTTAAATCCAGCATGACAAGATTGATGGAATGCGGGTATCCCCAACCGACACTAATGTATAATTTTTAAATAAAATAATGTGTGCATATTTTTTTCATGATTTAAATCATTTTTTTTTTTTTTTTTTAAATCGGGTTCCAAATAAATAGCATACACAACAGTATTATAGTTTTTACAGCTGTTTCAAGGCAGTGCTTACATTTTAAGTCTTTTAAACTAGATTATCTTTTTAAAAAAGTGATTTACATCGTCATATATATATATTAGTGCTGTTCTACTAAATATTGAGCTACTGCATTTGCAAGTTGATTAAATTTTGTGATCAACTCATACTTGTCTATTTGATCTAATTTGAAAGTATATATGCATATATACATATGTCAGGGATGTGAGTGGTCAATGGCCCAAAAAACTGAAATCCAAGGTGAATTTCCTCACCTGGGGAGGCAAAAAAATAAATAAATAAATAAAAATGATTAACCCTATCACTAATTCTACGTCAGAGTAGAAAGCGCCCCTAAAATAATTCAAAAGAAACTTTCCTAAACCCTACCACTAACCCTAAGTTCGAGTGGCAACACTCAAAACAAAATGAAACTTGTAAAACCACACATAATCGACTAAAAACATAGACCCCCAACTCCCTGAAAAAATGCACAGAATTTATCTCCTATAGAAAGAAAATTGTTTAACTGCCCTAAAACGGAAATGGAGGGGATCATTTTGTTAAATTCATATGCGAAACTGATCCACCACTCTAAATTTTAAAATAATTATTTTTTCTTCTTTCTGCTAAGTTTTTCAGATTATCCCCACATAATTGTCTAAAAACAAAAGAAAACAAAAAAGTAGAAACTCATTTTTTGGTGGGTATTGATTTACTCCTCTCCAGGAGTTAGGCACAAGGCCAGTTTTTATCTTACTCCCACAAGTAAGATGTGACCCAAGGTCGGATCAGGAAAGTGGGGTTTAAAAATTGCCTGGGCAGCCCCGTAGGCATTGCCCGGTAGGGGCGCCTCAGGCAGTAAGCAATAAACTTACTCCTCCCCAAAGAGGGGAGGCGAAGCCTGGGAGGGTGGACCTCCTAGAACTGCACAGGACAGACCCATAGACCGGTGTAAATCAAGCCCCGAAGGCCAAGACAATACCAGTCTATGGGGTGCAGTATCCATCGGAACAGATACTACACTTTGATCTTAGCCAAAAGTTGGTGGGTAGCGAAGAGTGTTAATCTACAATATTTTTTTTGATATACTCAAAATATCAACTGAGATTCTAAAATTAATTTTTGTTTTTAAATCTGTTAAAGTTAGCTTTTTTTGTGTAAAAAGAAGTTTATTTTGAAGAAATAAACAAGAAAAAACCTGACCGTTAGCAAGAGAAAGTATCGTTTTTTTTTGGGGGGGGGGGTCATTTTTTGATGAAACAAGTCTTCTACCTCATCGTGAATTGGTTGAAGTGAGGCAAAGCAAAACAAAACAAATCAAGCCAAAACGAAGAGAGGAAAAACTGAAAGAGAGAAAGAAAGATAAGGCAAGAGAGAGGCAGAAACTGAAAAAGAAATAAAATCGAGCAAAATGACGAAAAAATAACAAAGCTTTAGTGATTTGGCAAAAATCAGTATTTGCTTTCGATAAAAAAAACATTTTTTTTTAGTTCTGCTTTTTAAGATTTACATATATTCAGATATATATATATATATATATATATGTACATCTGATTTTCTGTATAAGTTTTGGTATTTAGGTAGAGGGCCGCAGTACTAGGGGTCTATCTTCAAAATCCATTTGCACCTAGCTTAATCTCTTCATTAGGATGATAATAGATAGAATAAAAAAGAATTTTTGAGGTATAGGGGCATTTTATGTGATTTTGCCGTTTTTCGGGCTAAAATTTGACTGGAAAATCAATGATTGTCAATAACTTCTGAATAAGTGGGCTAAAACGGCTTATATTTTCACCAATGCTAACTTTTAGTGTACAGGACAAGTGCATGGATAAATTTTCATCAAATTTTCTGAAAATTGACCAAAAATTGGAGCATATGGGGCAAAAATAGGCCAAAATTGTTTTTTTTTCCTACCAAATATCCGTTTTTCTCTGGGAATTTGAAGGAATAAACCTTGATGACACATTTTTATTGAGCCTGGAGAGTGAATAGGGTTATCCCCAAGAATATTTCAGAATGAAAGCCAATAGCAAGTAAATTAAGGGGCTATTAATAGGCTAAATGTAATTCGAATATCCAGACTTATCAACACAAAAAATCTTGGCTTCTGATTGGTGGATGGTACCTGTTGGTAAATGGCAGTCCATTTAAACTGCCAACGCATTGTATTGGCTTCTGTTCTTTTCTATTTTTGAATTGTGGGAATTTAACAGAGTAGGGAATGAATGTTTGACAGTTCATAGTTTGAAACCCCCTAAATTTAGAGGGGGGGGGGTCTTGAAATGGGCATTTAGGGGTGGGTATTTGAGATCCAGATTATAGAAGGGTGGCTTAGCATATAGGGGTGGGTAGTGCTAGCTAGGGGTGGGTTACCCGATATTTTCCCTTATTCTCCGTATTTTTCACCCAGGTAACAAAAATCCTGATAACCCAAAAATGTGTTTACCCACCAACCCTCTCTGATGTGATTTTTGTCATTATTGCATCACCCTCCTCTCTCCCATTATTGCATCACCCTCCTGAAAACATTGTAAAACAGTCTCAGTCTTAGGATAAATTTACTTGAAGGATTAGACTGTCTTCTAAACAGAGACTTTTCATGTATTATTGTTCATTGTTGTTCTTACAGTAAGGTTGACTTTTATTTATAGGTACAATCCAAAATGGTCCAGTATGCGTTTGGTGCCAAGCTTCTACTTGAGGTGGACGTTGTGATGATGATCACTCGTGATGCACCAGCCAGCCAACTAGGCAGAGAAACAAAACTTCGAACGATTTCACAAGTTCCATCATTTACTTATGGAGCAAGGCATTTGGAGGCGAGTTTGTACAGCCAGAAGGTTGTGCAACAGAAAATCAGGAAGTTAATCAACAGTTACTTCAATGATTATTATGTACTGTCGATTGGGAGCAAGAAACGGAAAAGTTGTGGGGAAAAGTAAAAGACTTGTTTACAGCATGGGCTGAAAAACACATGGTTCTTTTCGACCTCCTCAAATCCAGTGTTAATCCAGACGATTTCAATGAAGAAGAACGAATCTTCTACCACAATCAGAAGTCAAATCGCATCGGTACCATCTCTGATGAAATTGATGAACGGTACTCCAGGCATTGCTTCGCCCCGACAGCCAAGCCTACGAGGAGGTGGAGGAAGAGGAGGAGAATGATGTGGATTCATCCGCCTTCATCTATTCTGGAGGATGTTGACAGTGACTAAATTCTGCGTTCGAGAAATGGGAAGCTGTTTGAAGCGAAAGGAAACTGGAACTATGAAAGGAAAAATAAATTTACATTGAAGAACAAACATGACATCCTTAAAGAATTCGAATCATTTAAATCCTATTTCAAATAAAGGTTGTTTGAAAAACTTATTTTATCATTAGAATCTGTTTAAAAGTGTTTTGATTGAGCTGTTACTGGGTATAGGAGATAATAATAGATGATAATTTTCATTGAAAGTAAAACATGGTGTTGGTTGTGGAACACTGAGAGTATCCCAAGTGTTGATATGGTCCTGTTGTTCGGGGCTGGGTGGGTGTCACCACTTGAAGCCAAGTCAGATCAAAATAACCATAAGCTTAGGTTGTTGCTCAGAAAAGTCCAATGTGCCCATCACAACACACCCAGGTTACTGTTTGATCGGATTTATTGGATAAAAGTCTGTCAGTCTTTGGTACTGTACTATACACCAGCCTAATAAGTTTGGATATTATTAAAATTATGTCCCATAAATTTAGTCCATTTCTACCCCTTAATTGGCTAGATTTTTGGCCTTCATTCTGAAATATTCTTGGGGATAATCCAATTCACTCTCCAGGCTCAAAGAAAATGTGTCATCAAGGTTTATTCCTTCAAATTCCCAGAGAAAAAAACGGATATTTGGTAGAAAACCCCCAATTTTAGCCGAATTTTGCCCCATGTGCTCCAATTATCGGTCAATTTTCAGAAAATTTGATGGAAATTTATCCATGCACTTGTCCTGTACACTAAAAGTTAGCATTGGTGAAAATATAAGCCTTTTTAGCCCACTTATTCAGAAGTTATTGACAATCATTGATTTTCCATTCAAATTTTAGCCCGAAAAACGGCAAAAATCACATAAAATGCCCCCTATACCTCAAAATTGACTTTTTTTCAAAAATTCTTTTTTTCTCTATCTATTATCATCCTAATGAAGAGATTAAGCTAGGTGCAAATGGATTTTGAAGATAGACCCCTAGTACTGCGGCCCTCTAATTTAGGGTGTTGCAAGTGTCCCGGACTCTGGGGTGAGCAACACCAGGAAACGTCTCACATGTGTTATAAGAGTTGATGCATCCATAATCCCACCAATACCAACTTTCTGATGAAGCCTGGTTGAAGGAATCTTTCCCCCAGTTTGCAGCTGTGAATCCACCTGACCCTGGCACAATCATTATGCCAAAGCCGTTGCAGATCACAACTGTTTGGGACCCATGCCTCACTGTGATGCAAGATGAATATAATAGGAGTTCTCTACGTTACGTTCAAATATGTGCAAAAAAAATAATAATTAAAAGCTAAAATGACTTCACTGCATCCTGAGCAACGCCGGGTAGGTACAGCTAGTTATAACTATAAATAATTCATTACTAACTAGACCCATGCACAGACGTTCCTCGGATAGGAATAAGGGTATTATTGTTGCCCTGCATCCTTTTCTAATTCATCTCCACCCACCAAAAAAAAATGAGATTCTGCATTTTTTAGGCAATTACATGGAAACAGCCTGAAAAGGTTGGTGTTAAAACTAAAGAAAGAAATATATTTTAGAGTAAGAATTCAGTTTCGAAGCCCATGGGAAACCATTTGACACCAATATTTTACTCAAATTTTATGGTTAATAAATTTACCTCTCGTTTCCTTTCATATTTTTGATTGAGCAATATTGAACATCACCTTCAACCCACTAAGTGCAAACAGATGATCAATTTGAAGGTCAACAAGGTATATTTTAGTTCCTCTTCTTTTTTTTTGGGGGGGGGGGGGGTAGACTACCTCCTCACAACCATTATACCCACCTATCCACAGTCTTCATTGAATGTGATATAAAGTAATTTTCAGGGGGGGGGGGGGGGGGGCTATAGATTTTATGCTCCAATCATGTTAATTGCTAGAACCTACATCAAAGATTATTTTTTAATTGGCAATTTCTAAAATAATTTTAGAACCAATAAAACTTAGGATCTGAATGATTAAAATCGGAGGTGACAAACGTTCAGTGTGGGATGCATGCTCCCTTAAGCCTCCTCCCCACCACCATAATAAATCGCCACGGACTACTTACCCATCTGTATGTAACGTTCCAGACTCGTTCTTCGTTCATCGAGCTGCACTTGCGACAATGCGAGCAGACGTTTCGGAGGAAAGGGCGGCAAAGTACTGGCACCAAATTGTTTTTTTAACTGAAAGAAAAAAATAAATTAAGAAAATAACGAAAAGAAAAAAAAAAGAAATTGGTAATGTATTCAGAACTTTGAGTCAAATAAAGACAATATTTGCTTTGACAATGTTTTACCGGTTAAACTTAAAAAAAAAACAATTTTGTATTCTTTTATTTAATTAACTTTTTGTTACATAACTTCTGAAAAAAAAAATTTTTTTTTAAATATTGCTTTAAAATCTTTAATTTATTTTAAAATTGTTGCGACCCTGTTTAGGGGCCGAAACGAAGACCCAGAACACAGGGTTAGGTGAACAATATATAATGAAAAAAAGATATGTACAGAGAACTAGAGAAGTGGTATATCAGTCCTGACTGCCAGGGTAGACTGGAGTTCAATCCAATTATGAGAAGCCTAAATGCTTCCAGTATTTCATTAGGAATGGACGAGTCCAACTGTTCGTCATATAGGTACAACGCCATAACACCCCCCTCCCAGGCCTTATCTCCTCAGGAGACTTAATGTCGTTTCCGTTTTGGATTTATTTCGATATAATCTGGAGCCATCCGTTTCCTTTTAGACTGCCGCTTTTCTGTGGCTGCTTGGGGTACTGGTAAGTCAAAGGTGTCGTATATTACATCCATCACTTCTTCTATCTGAGGAGAGCTGTCAGTGTCATCTGACAGTCTTTCCCTAAACCAGATTAGGTGTCTCTTCTGAGAGAACTGAGGTCCTTGGATTATGTAGACCATAGATCCAATCCTTTTCTCTATTGTACCAGGTTCCCAAAAAGATGCGTTGTTTTTAAACATTTTAAAATATACTCTGTCTCCTGGGATGTATCATTTCTTTGGTACGGTAGAGACTTGACCTGGTTTGGTCTGTTTAGGCAGTATTTTTCAAAAACAGACTTCACTTTCCGTGCAAACATCATCTCTGCGGGAGACAATGAGGATGGTATGTTCACGTTTGGCGTGATTCTGTGCATTTGCCAAAACTGTTGCAGGGCCTTTTCCGTGGGAGTATCGCAAGCTTTTTTTTAGGGCTCTTTTTAGAGTGTCCACAAAGCGTTCCACCTGGCCGTTTGACCGAGGATGATACGGGGGAGTCGTGATGTGTCTGATCTGAAAAATCTCGCAGAATTCTTTGAAGTCAGATGACGTAAACTGCATTCCGTTGTCGCTAACTAAACAATCGACCACCCAAAAACGGGCGAACAATTCATGCAAGAAGTTGATTGTCACTTCCGTAGTGGGTTTTTTACAACGTAACACTTCGGGCCACTTGGAAAAACTATCGACCACGATTAGATAGTAGAATCCTTCCAATGGACCCGTAAAATTCATGTGTACTCTCAACCAAGGTCGGTCGGTCTTTGGCCACGAACTATGTTTGATATGAGGTGCCTTTGCCGCCAAGGCACAGCCTTTACACGTATTTACAATGTGAAAATCCCTTAGAATTCCCTTTGGTAATTTCTTTGGAATGACAACTCTCTCATTGTACACGAGTACATCATGCACAAAGATGGCGACCAAATTTTAACTGAACGAAAACGTCCAACCAGTATTTAAGAGAAAAAGGAATGTGCCTTTTGCCTCGATAGACAAAATAAACGAGGAATTGGACCGACTTGTGATGACCGGCATCTTATCAAAAGTGGAGTACAGTCAGTGGGCAGCACCCACGGTCTATGTGAAAAAGAAATCAAAAGAGATTCGTGTGTGTGCAGACTTTTCGACGGGATTAAATGCAGCACTAAAAGATTATCATTACCCACTGCATAGCCCGGAGGAGGTTTTCTCAAAATTAAATGGAGGCAGATTTTTTTTCGAAATAGATCCGAGTGAAGCGTATTTCCAAATACCCGTGGAAGAAGAGTTCAAAACTGTTGTCTTGGGACCGAACAACTTCGTTAACAGTTTTACCGCGTCTGCAAAAGTCAAATCGCTAGTTTTTCGGGGCAAAATGAAATCCACAAACTTTGTATGTTCAGTGGTACCTAATTTTCTAAGTAGCAGGCGAACCTTTTTAGAGTCAGCCCAATTTTCGCAATGAATTCTATATAAGTCTTTGTATCTTCTAAAATATGATGCGAATGTTTTTTCTTCATCAGGAGAATATGTGAAGTCGTCGATAGCACTCCACACGGCATTCTGCGAAAAAGCATTATCATTTTCGTTACTTTGGCCTCTTAGCGATATTGTTTGCATTAACCTTTTAATCGTTTTGTCAACTTCTTTCTTCTGTTCGATAAGTCTGTCATCAACTTCTTTCTTTCGTTGTAGTATTTTTTTCATTTTGTTCAAGAAGGAGCTTTTGAAATTTCTCTTCAGTTTTCTGTTGTTGTATTTGAAATTTTACTAATTCTGTGATGGTCGACTGAAAGTTTTCCATATTTAAGTGTATCCTTTAGAAAATAAATGTTTTCTTTTAAGTATGGCTTGTAAGAAGTTCTTTTCTTTAGATTACACTTGCTAGATGTAATCTTAGTTGTAAAAAAAAAGAGTATAAACTTTTCTGTCACTAAAAAAAATTTTTTTTTTTTTAGTATGCTTCTATGCGTTTTTGTTAGAGAAGAAAAAAAAGTATGGTTTCAAAATGTTTTGCTTTCGGCAAAATTAACTTTCTCGCTTTTGGAGAGAGAAAAAAAAAATCATGTATTCCCTTATTGTTAACTCGGAATAGCAATGTAGAAAAAAACCACTGACCTTTCTTCAATTAAGAGAAATAATAAGTTTGTTTTCACGTGTTTCTATTTTCACCTTTTTTTCTCCACACGTAAGCCAGTTTTCAGAACTAGACAAGTTTGTAATCAATTTCTCCAAGTTTTGTTCTTTTTGTTTTAAAAGGTTTTCCTTAATTTGTCGCCTGTTGTAGCGTTCAAATTTAAATCCAACGTCGCCGTTTTGGGGGTCCTTTTGTCGAAGGTTCAAGAAAAATTCTTTGTCGTTTTTTTTTTTGCCGTGTAACTTTGACTATCTCATCGATAGATTTTTCGTTTGGGTTTCCCGTATAAGTGTGAATACCTCGTCGCCAATTTGTTGCGACCCGGTTTAGGGGCCGAAATGAAGACACAGAACGCGGGGTTAGGTGAACAATATATATTGAAGAAAAGATATGTACAGAGAACATGAGAAGTGATATATCAGTCCTGACTGCCAGGGTAGACTGGAGTTAAATCCAATTACGAGAAGCCTAAATGCTTCCAGTATCTTATTAGGAATGGACGAGTCCAACTGTTCGTCATATGGGTACGGCAGCATAACAAAAATGAAATTCAAAATTTCCATAAAAACTTTCGTTTGTAAATTTAAAATTGTTTAAAAAAGTTTCCTTTCTTTAATTATTGAAATAAATATTTTAAATAAAATATTTGGCTTTAAAAAATGATTAAAATAAAGTTCTATAGCAGGGGTGGGCAAACTTCGGCCTGTGGGCCACATCCGACCCGCGAAGGCTTAGCGTCTGGCCCGCCACCCTGCTATGCTTTATTATTGCAACCCGGCCCGCGGACCTCCCAGTAAAACTCATACCATTTTGTGACACAGACGTAAAAGTAGGTTTCAATTAAGATTTACAGTGGTATAAAAATGTATGAATATCACCGAGCGATGATGCATGTATATTTCATTTTTCTTTAATTATTAAGAGATAAAAATAAAAAAAGAGAAAGAGAGAGGCAAAGAGGAAACGTGAGACGAGGAAAGGGCATGAAACATAGAAACTATGTGAGGTGTGTCAAAACGTATGCTGGATCAACTTGCTACTTCCCCCATCATTATTTTTTATAATTCCAAAATGGCTCTTCGTCGGCGCCTTTTATAACATCACATACGGAAGTCTCTTGAGAAAAAATATCAGATTTGTAGAGTGTTCAATGCAATTTTTGTACAATTTATTCATGTAAACAAAATATAGTAATTCTGAGATTTCGTCTTTCACTCCAGCCCGCAATCTCCTTCCTAAAGTCTCATCTGGCCCTCACTCTGAAAAGGTTGCCCACCCCTGTTCTATAGGGATTAACATGTCTTCTGATCCGATATATTTATAGACTAACTGCTCGAGCGAAAACACAAGTCATGTCAAAAAACAGAATCTATAAAAGCGATCATACTTTTTGTGCAAAATGAGCTGCATGCGAGAAATTAACAAAATTGTCAAAATAGCGATCGTGTGAGCTCCCGTCTACTATGTCCACATGCAAAATCCCTTATCACTCAAAAAAAGCAAATTCCTTCCCAGGATCCGGTGCCAGAGTATATAAACCAGGGAAAAAGAGGAATAGAAGACACAGTGAGTCAGAAAATAGACAGTGAAGACACGACTACACCTTAAGAGGCAATGAAACTACTAACAGCCCGTTCCCACGAAACAATACATATTTATTAAGGGGTGACTTCTTAAAGCTCCAAAATTTTGGCCTTAACTCTGGATGGTAGGGGGAGGGGGTCTCGACTAATTGATAGGGTTGGGATATAGGGTCGGCAAAAATTTTTTTTTAAATGGTAGAAATAGGCTAGAAAATATAGATTTCGGAGTGGTGAGGTACGACAGAGGCGAACACCTTTCCCAAGGGTGTCCAAGGCAAATTAGTGTTGTGCTAGACAAATTCTATTTAACCCATAGATGGGACCCTGACAGGTACTACCAATCTGGGTCAAAGTGGACTGTGGAGTAAAGGTCTGGTGTGGCATTGACCTTGTCAGAGGAAGTTTCTAAGGAATATTGAATTCACAAGCGGTCCCCTTACTTGGGAGTAACGGTAACCATGGGATAACTCCACTTTCTGAAGCTCCCAAATTGGGGCATCACCACCGGTTTTACTGTAAAGTCAGATCCAGATTCATTTCATCTTGGATCAGGTTGACACATTTTTTTTTAATGTCTCTACTGTTAAAAATGACTATATCATATATTCCTATAACTTTTAAGGGGATAAAAAGATAAAACTAAAGAGGCCTCCAGAGCACTGCTGAAAGCATTACTTCTGCCCCCCTCCCTTTAGAATCAGACAATAGTCTTTTGTTATAGACTTCTTATCTGCGAGAATACAGACCGAGATTCAAAACACAGTTCCAGTGTTACATCCACAGACACATGTGTTTCACTTTTTTCGTTTAAATCTGGAAGTTACAAAAATAAACATCTTGTTGGTTGTACACAAGAAATTTAGTAGCTTTTAGTTAAAAAAGAAAAACAGAAATTTTTTTGACCGCTTTCCCCCAATTTTTTTTATCCCCCCCATACATATAAATAGTTAGCGTGGGTCCTAAAATGTGGAAGCACCAAAAAATCAAATACAGTGAACACAGTGTGTGTGTGTGTTTGTTTAATGACCTTTTTTTAATTAAACAATTTGATTCTACAATCAGTTGTATAGTTTTCCAGTACAATGTGTTAGTTTATTTTGTTGACATTAAAGAAAAAAAACCATATCTTTTTTTTAATAAATAAAACATGGAATCATAAATTCAGTTGAGGTCGTGTAAAAATGATAATATTGGATATGAAAGTATGAAGAAATCAAATACAGTAAACACGAATAGGTTTTTAATTCTCGGAATGAAAAAGATTACCTGAACTGAATTGATTATAGTGTGTGTGTGTGTGTGTGTGTGTTTTTATATAGTAATTTTCAAGTCAATTATTATTTTAAATAAACAATTTGATTTAATAAATTTGTGTTTTAAAACAATAAGATTAAGAAAATAAACAAAGTTAGGACGGTTTTTAAAATGGGAAACTGACACGGTGAATGACAGCGTTGTTGTTTACATATTTAACGTGCCACATTAACGACAGCTGTTTAATCAGATCGCCATTTTACCGGAGGGAGGGAGGACACCACTTATTAAACAGCCAATGACTTTGCAATTTTAACGGAACTTGCCATTGAAAAGGTTTAGAAAACACGCCGGTTATGAAGAAAATGGCTTTAATTAATTGTATGAATAATTTTTATTAATATACCCTTATCGGAAAATATTGTAAATACATATGTAAATTTGATAATAGAAGTTATAAGTGTATATTTGTAAATATTAATTTAATTGAAGGTTTAAAGGAATGACTTATGTAAATAGGAAAATCCATCTGGTGTCTGTACAACTTTTAATGACAGTATATAAAGAATTTCAAAAAGATTAGTTTCAGTAAAATAGTCATACTGGAGTTTCGGCTTCAGACAGACAGATACTCCATTATTAATAGATATATATATATATATAGGGCTGTTAAAATCACGTTTTTCTTTTTTATGGGGGGGGGGTAAAAAATTAAATGCAAGAATAAAATTTAACATGACAACATTATTCACCGTAATTAGCAGAACCATTTTCATGGAAGCAGAATCCTGCAGTTTCAGTTTGCTTTTGTTATCCATTTCATATAATCAACAAGTCGGAATTTACACTTCAGGGTAAATATTATAGATTTATTAAGAGATAAACAATATTAAATCTATTTGTGTGATGAACTCGATAAGAATCACAAAAAGAAAATCAATATATTGATCGGCTTTTGAAATTCCTACAAAGATTATTTAATATTTTTGGATTTCAAATTCAAAAGAATATTTTCTCCTATCGATTTTCTATCAGAATGTTTTCTTATTGAATTGAAATGAATTAGACATTCATAATCTTATGGAAAATTTATCAAATATTTTTAAAACAAATAAAAAATAAATAAAAAAGAGAATTTGTAATAGATATATGTGTATAAATAAATAAATATATATATATATACACACACACACACACATATATATATAGTTAAAATTTTCAAAGTAAAAGTTCAATGAATGTTAACTTTCAACAACAGAGCATATATAAACAATATTAGATTCCAATGACCATTTCTTTATTCATTATTCAAAATTCACAAGATCCATATAACTTGACGGTCCATTTTGCGTACATGCAATAAACAACCAGGAATATATATATATATGTGTGTATCGAGGCAGCATTTTTTCTTTAAGACACGTATTATTAAAAATAACCGACAATATACTTAAATGCTTATAATACCTAATAAACATAGTTAAATTTTCCCGCCATAATTAATTATAAATCTCACTCTAGGTCTTTACCTGTTTGTCATTATTCCACTGACGATGGACCCAGACGGGTCAGAAAGTACTCTGGACCAACATGTACACTATGGCAGTTTCATCAGCCAATTTCCTTCCGAGATTAAGATTTTAATCCGGAAAATTGAAGGGATCAACACTAAAATAACCAGACAAAAATTGTCGGTTATTTTTAATAATATATATATATATATATATATATATATATATATATATAACGTAAAGAAAGAGGCAAAATGCCTTCAAAAACCATTTGTTAGACGCGTATATATTTTATTAAAATCAAAACAAATATCTTCATTTTGACTTCTTTTTTTTTTACTAATATTTCACTCGATATAACAAGCATCATCAGAGTCTTAAACAAATTACGGTATTTACCTTTTTTTTTTTTAATGTATATGTAAGAATCTTTCTTGGTGGTGATGAAAGATTGGCGTCCAGGTGTTGTGTGGACTAACGATGAAAAACTCTTTTTAAATCTGAATTTAAAAACGCAAATGGCTTGCAAGTAGATATAAATTTGGGAAAGTTCATTTTTTTTAAGCATCAATGAAATTTAAAACGTAAAGGAAGAGGCAAAATGCCTTCAAAAACCATTTGTTAGATGCGTATATATTTTATTAAAATCAAAACAAATATCTTCATTTTGACTTTTTTTTTTTTTACTAATATTTCACTCGATTTGCGAGTCATTCACGTTTTGAAGTTCAGATTTAAAAAGAGACACTTTTTCACCGTTTGTCCATACAACACCCGGACGCCAATCTTTCATCACAACCAAGAACGATTCTTACTTATACATATGAAAAATAATAATAAGGTAAATACCTTATATTTGTTTAAAACTCTGATGATGCTCGTAGTGAAATATTAGTTAAAAAAAAAAAAAGAGTAAAAATGAAGATATTTGTTTTGATTTTAATAAAATACTAGCGGAACCCGTGTAAATTACACAAAATGATGTTTTCAATACGGGTCCTAATGTAACAAAGCACCCTCTATTTGTTAGTAAGTTACGCTTGCTTTATTATGAGCCACCCCCCTTCTGGGTAAGAGTTAAATAATTGTTTGAAATAGTAACTCGTGTACGATGGACACTGCTATATCTATTAAAAAAGGTTGATATGCCATCCGTTCAAAAAAAAAAACAACAACAAAATAATACTGGCCGATACCCTACTTTTTAAGCAGTCAACATAATTAAATAGACAATGCCATTAAAAACGCCAACATAAAAACAAAAAATAGTTTTAAGTTTTAAGCAACACAAAACAGTAGTTTTTAACCAGGTAATAAAAAATGTATTATTTTTTCCCCTTCCCCTCGAACTGTAGAATAAAAATCTTAGAGGCTGGTTGGGATCGAACTATACACTAGTCGGGCCGAAGTAAAAAATACCACCTCGCTAACCATTGCGCAAGAGGGATACACATATAAATATTCCTAAACGCAGGCTAGTTGAATGTTTTTAAAAATTTAGGAGCGGCACGCATGCGCAGAGCTTTTGCCGGAAGCGTGACACACGAACACACACGCTATCGTATTAATATATAGATATACGCAACAAATGGTTTGTTTACGTTTAAATTTCATTGATGCTTAAAAACAAAATGAACTTTTCCAAATTTAAATATATATATATATACACACATCCTGAATTTTTCATACATGTAACTCTTCACTAGCAAAAACGGGTGGGGGGGGACTACAGACGGAAGGAGAAAACGGGGGGGGGGGGGCTGGTGCAACGCCGAGTACCCCTGCTAGTATATATATTATGTTTTTCATTTGTCATTTTTCATACACACACATATATATATATATA
Organism: Sepiola atlantica; assembly: GCA_963556195.1. NCBI lineage: Eukaryota > Metazoa > Mollusca > Cephalopoda > Sepiida > Sepiolidae > Sepiola > Sepiola atlantica. Next base: position 9,680,877 of record OY744532.1, on the reverse strand, counting down.
CATACACACACATAACAGATCTATGTAAACACCTTTACATGGTCAATTTGTGTTCCAAGAAATCATCAAACAATAGAATAGTGTATGATCGTTTCAGAGACCATTTATTTTTATTACTATTAGATCTTATCGTCAGCACCGGGTATAAACACTAACTTAAAGGCATATAGACAGCATCAATGGATTAGCATACAAACACCCTCATTTACACAGCAAGTTCGACAGAGAGGGAGGAGTTGGTGTATGCATTCCTCAAATTATAGCAGACACATTGAAACATGTATATAAGAGGGCAAAGTTAAAGAAAGTCGATGCAATATTGCATGTAGGGAGGAGTACACCTACGGAAACAGCAAAACATTTATCAAATCATACAAAACATAAAAGGAAATGCCATCTACATATACGATCTTACAATGAGAAAAAGGTTATAAGAGTACTGAAGTTTATGATCAGTGGTAGAGCAATTAGCCATAAAAAAAAAAAATGTTTTTTTAAATAAGAAGCCCGGTTAAAACCTGTCCAACTTTGTCAGAAATGGTAGAAAAGAAGATCATAAGATTAACTAATGGATAAAGTATATGGTAAAATTACCCATAGAAATAGTTAATATTGTGTCACTAAGTAAAAAAAACTTGCAAATAAGAATTAAAGTTTTACTGTTAATGTGCTTTTGAAAATTAAGTCTAGGTGGCCAATATAGATTGCATAATTATGGAACCCTAAGTTAAGACAGGATAATAAGTGACAGACCCTCCAAATAAAGGTTTGGTTTGGTAGTTTTGTTTTACGGCATATCAACCCTTTTTGGATTATTTAATGCCGAATCTGGTCATTATAGTAAAAGTTTTTATGCTTCAAGTTCTTTATATCTTCAAATGTTTAATCATCGTTTTTGGTTTGGTAGTTTTGTTTTACGGCATATCAACCCTTTTTGGATTATTTAATGCCGAATCTGGTCATTATAGTAAAAGTTTTTATGCTTCAAGTTCTTTATATCTTCAAATGTTTAATCATCGTTTTTGGTTTGGTAGTTTTGTTTTACGGCATATCAACCCTTTTTGGGTTATTTAATGCCGAATCTGGTCATTATAGTGAAAAAATTTATGCTTCAAGTTCTTTATATCTTCAAATGTTTAATCATCGTTTTTGGTTTGGTAGTTTTGTTTTACGGCATATCAACCCTTTTTGGGTTATTTAATGCCGAATCTGGTCATTATAGTAAAAGTTTTTATGCTTCAAGTTCTTTATATCTTCAAATGTTTAATCATCGTTTTTGGTTTGGTAGTTTTGTTTTACGGCATATCAACCCTTTTTGGATTATTTAATGCCGAATCTGGTCATTATAGTAAAAGTTTTTATGCTTCAAGTTCTTTATATCTTCAAATGTTTAATCATCGTTTTTGGTTTGGTAGTTTTGTTTTACGGCATATCAACCCTTTTTGGGTTATTTAATGCCGAATCTGGTCATTATAGTAAAAGTTTTTATGCTTCAAGTTCTTTATATCTTCAAATGTTTAATCATCGTTTTTGGTTTGGTAGTTTTGTTTTACGGCATATCAACCCTTTTTGGGTTATTTAATGCCGAATCTGGTCATTATAGTAAAAGTTTTTATGCTTCAAGTTCTTTATATCTTCAAATGTTTAATCATCGTTTTTGGTTTGGTAGTTTTGTTTTACGGCATATCAACCCTTTTTGGGTTATTTAATGCCGAATCTGGTCATTATAGTAAAAGTTTTTATGCTTCAAGTTCTTTATATCTTCAAATGTTTAATCATCGTTTTTGGTTTGGTAGTTTTGTTTTACGGCATATCAACCCTTTTTGGGTTATTTAATGCCGAATCTGGTCATTATAGTAAAAGTTTTTATGCTTCAAGTTCTTTATATCTTCAAATGTTTAATCATCGTTTTTGGTTTGGTAGTTTTGTTTTACGGCATATCAACCCTTTTTGGGTTATTTAATGCCGAATCTGGTCATTATAGTAAAAGTTTTTATGCTTCAAGTTCTTTATATCTTCAAATGTTTAATCATCGTTTTTGGTTTGGTAGTTTTGTTTTACGGCATATCAACCCTTTTTGGGTTATTTAATGCCGAATCTGGTCATTATAGTAAAAGTTTTTATGCTTCAAGTTCTTTATATCTTCAAATGTTTAATCATCGTTTTTGGTTTGGTAGTTTTGTTTTACGGCATATCAACCCTTTTTGGGTTATTTAATGCCGAATCTGGTCATTATAGTAAAAGTTTTTATGCTTCAAGTTCTAAAAATAAAATAAAAAAGGGGAGGGAGAAAGGGAGAAGGGCTGTTGTTTTTGTTTTTGGTTTTGTAGAACATAATTAAGTTTTACAAAAAAACAAAAAAAAAAAAAAAAACGTCAATGTAGGTGAATTTCGTCTCAGGGAGCCACAGGGCAGCCTGATCTGGTATCACCAGCTCCAAATAAAACATTCACCAATAATAATAGTGATATGTTAAGTAGCAATACAGACAAACACATTCAGTAAGACAGTAAATATCTTATTCATGCTGGTAGCAAGTTTAATTAAAACTGAAGATAGAATTTAACGAAGGAATAGTTATTCTATCCTAATAAGTTAAAGTATCCCATAATACACCCTCACTCGAGCCCCAGAAAAAGACAGACCCTCAAAAGTCAAAGTTTAAAAGCAAACCATCTCCGAGTTGATAGTTCTAGGCTTAATGAAACTCATAGTTTTAAGAAATTTTTTTTTATTTTTTTTTTTTTATCTAAATCAATTTAAGGAAACATAGGGCGATCTATAGTCCTCACCATTACAGTCTATCATTTTAAATTTGAAAGGGACTTTGAAAATCTAAATAGCCAAATGAAAAAGAGCACATTTAAGGTAAATATTTATACAATAAATCATTAAAATACATGTAAGTTCAAACATAAACACAGTACAAATTTTGATATATTTTAAAACATTATACATACACGACTATATACACGAATCTATACACATCTACATTCAGATGTATACCTACAAGCATATACATATATACATAAACAAATACACACGTGTGTTGTGTGTGTGTGTATATATATATATATATATATATATACACACACACACAGATAAGCAAACATACACAGAAATATATTTACATATATGACAGGTTACATATATACATAGGGTTACAGACAATTAAAACAGAAAAATACTATATATACACACAAATGTACACACACACACACATTTATACACATCCACACCTAAACATACATATATACTCACACTGCGAAATGTAAATAAGATACAATGAGATAATCACAGACAATACCATAATAACATTCAGAATGTATAGACAATGTTATTATTTTTATATATTATATTATTATAGTTATTTCCATTTCTTAGATAGCATCCGATTCAAACGTTGATTCCAGTCCATCAAGACGCTTTATTAACCAACTTGCAATCTCAAAAAGCAAGTCACTTTCATGCTTAGAGAAAAGTTGATCAGGGATAATGTATTCATTCCCATTTGGCAATGAAAGTTCCAGGTAATGTCAGCTTAGAGCAAACCAATTTAGCCGTAAATAGACTAACAATTTCAAGTTTTATGAGGGTAGACAAACTACCCTCTAGAAAGTGTATTCAATGGAATTACACCACTACTAGCTGTGCCTACCCGGTGTTGCCCGCGATGCAGTGAAGTAATTTTTATTTTTAATTGTTTGCACGTATTTTAAACTTATACAGAAAAAGTTATTAAATTTTAGTTATAAGGGAAACAACTCGTTATATTCTTCAATTAAAAATATGAGTTATCCATCTTGCTGATTTTTCTGGTAATAATCAAAAATTGCTGCCATATTACCAGTTGTCCGAGCGGGACTACATAATTTTTAAAATAAACTGTAGCAAAATATGTTATAGTGACAATAACAATTGAAAATTGGCTAGTCAGAATCAAAGTTTGATTTGTCAGCTTAAATGCTATTTAGATCCAACTTTTAGAAGTTGTACCTTTTCACTTTCATTTTCGTTTAGCTCATGACATAATGACATGATTAAATTTAATCACTTTATCTACCTATCTTCTCTGCAATAAAAATATCAACAACATCTGTTCCCTTTTCATTTCCAATTCAAAACAACTTATAGCTTATATTTTCAACAATCATGCTAACATATTTATCTCTCTATCATGTTTCTTGGACACAACATAAGTCAATATATCTTCTCTCAAGAAAGTCAACAATCTCTCCTGACTTTCCTCATAAGATACCAACATTCTAAATACACAGCCTTAAGTTAGACAAATTTACTTTGGAAAAAAAATTCAGAATTGATGCCAGATTTTTATAGGTCGGATGCCCTTCCTGGCGTCAACCCGGTGAGGTGATGGGGACTAGTATTTTTATAGAGACACCATTTCTAGGAGATTGCTGACCAAGGCTAAAAAGTGCTTTATTTGCCCTTTTGTTTTTTGTTCTTATTTTATTTGTATTTCCATTAAAAAAATAGATTCACTGGCTCTGTTCTATGTCACCCACCACGGATTCCAACTTTTGTTGGGGGTATACCAAGGTAGGATTACAATAAAATTGTTTAAGACAGGGATACACAACCAGCATACTCACACTGGGTACAGTTTTAGTACCTAAAAATGAATATTTAGTAACATGAAGCAGTGATCAAGCCTTTCAAGGAATAAAAAACAGTTTTAAATAAAAAGAAAATTTATTCAACTGAGAAGAAATATCTTGTTGGAGGTGATTAATTGAAAGAAGTTATGACTGTATACACAAGACTTAATACGTGTGCGTGTGCCTTAGTTTAATGCTCTTGTACTAGCAAGCTGAATGAAATATTTTGGAAAACTACCTGAATGCTAAAAAACTGTCTCCTGGCGAGTGTACACGTTTTCTTAACAGTTATTTTTCTTTGTATGAGATGGAAGAAAACCAGGCTGTCTGATTAAAAAATATTTTGATAAAATATTTAAATTCTGAGCCGATTTTTGTATGAAAAATGTTCACTGAATCAAGTAACTACACAAGTGCTCCATTTTTGTAATCCTGTGCCAGATGAGTCTATCGAATATGCTCACATAAAGAATGTTAAAAGAAATGCAAAAGATTACTTACCTGTTCATGAAAGTGGTGGAGCTGTCTGTAGCGGACAGTGCAATGAAAAGCACCATTGATGTGAATATTGAATGCCTGAGAGAGAAATAAAATGTTTACAATTAATAAGGCTCAGTATTCAAGAATGCAGCAAGATATCACATATTTACATTTTTTTTTTTTTTTTTTTTTTTTTTTTAATTGTAATAAAAAAGAAATTGTAATTAAAACAAAAAAAGAAATTGTAATTAAAACAAAAAAAAAAATTGAAATTTAAAACAAAAAAAGAAATTGAAATTTAAAACAAAAAAAGAAATTGAAATTTTTAAAAAAATTTCAATTTTAAAAAAATAATTGTAATTTAAAAAAAAAATGTAAAAATTTAAAAAAGAAATTTATATTTAAGTTGTAATAAAAAAAGTCGTAATTAAAAACAAAGTAATTAAAAAAATAAAGTCGTAATTAAAAAAATGTCGTAATTAAAAAAAGTCGTAATTTTTAAAAAAGTAGGAATTAAAAAAAAAAAGTTGTAAATTAAAAAAAAAAGAGAATGCAATTTTAAAAACGTAATTTAATTAAATATGAATTTAATTTTAAAAAATATTTGCACCTAGTCAGACTTTAAAATATATAAAAGCCATCAAAACATACTTTGATTGTGAAAATTGGAAAATGCGTTTTAAGCGTAGAAAAGGATTTAATATTGTGGAGTTACATATTAAGGGATCTTAAAATGTATCAAGTTTTTCCATTCTTTTTTATTAAATATTTGATTTTCTGTACTAAAATTTGTAAAGGTATTTTATGATTCAATTGAAACTATTATGCTACTAAAACTCTGAAAATGTGGTTATCTTGTTATCACCGTGCACACTGTAAAAACATTAATCAAAAGTTAAGAAATTATATATTTAATCACCCTCCCCAGTTCAATTAAATTATCAGACAAGATCGTAACTTTGATAAATACAATTATTTTTTTTTTTTTTTTTTTTTATTATTTACTATTAATTGAAAATTTATTTAAATCAAAAATAAAATACCGGACATGATTATATTCTGAATTATTTTCCTCATCACCCTCCACCCGGCAATATTTCTCTGCGTAATTATTGCTAGTAATATATATATATATATATAACAAATACCGACTCACAGGTAAGCTTGTGGGTCTTGAATTTTAAATTAAACAACTTTAATTATCGATCATTGTTATGTATTGATAAGAAATCATTAATCATTTCTTTTTTAAATGTCTGCACATCCTTATCAGGTTTCAAATCGGTGATGTTTCAGTTTGTTTTCCAATAAATCTTAATATTTTAAAAACTACACGGCCAATTTCTATTAAAATCGGAGACAATAATCGTGAATATGTGCATAACATTTGGGTTGGATTGGCTCAAGAGTTTTTAAGTTACTTAAAAAAATGTGATTTTTTTTGGTCATCCATGCTAAAGACTGAAATAGCATTTTTATTGCTAAAAGAAGGGATGCATCTTCTGAATAGCTTGTAATGTTGGATAGATGTCCTTTGATCCAACACTAGTGAACATCCTCCCCTTTCCCCAATAATATTAGAGTATTTTATTTACTCCTCTCCAGGAGTTAGGCACAAGGCCAGTTTTATCTTACTCCCACAAGTAAGATGTGACCCAAGGTCGGGTCGGGAAAGTGGGGTTTTAAAAGCCAGCGCCCGAGAGGTGAGCACTCTGGCCATTAAAAATTGCCTGGGCAGTTCCGTCGGCATTCCCTGGTAGGGGTACCTCAGACAGTAAGCAATAAACTCACTCCTCCCCAAAGAGGGGAGGCGAAGCCTGGGAGGGTGGACCTCCTAGAACTGCACAGGACAGACCCATAGACCGGCGTAAATCAAGCCCTGAAGGCCAAGACAATACCAGTCTATGGGGTGCAGTATCCATCGGAACAGATACTACACTTTGATCTTAGCCAAAAAGAGTAACCCATCTACATTTTTTATAAGCAGGTAAATGAGGCTAATATAAGCCGCTCCCCCTCTAAAACAGTATAGACTCACCATCAGAGACAGAACACATTACAGCAGACGCTAACACTTTACATACAGATTCTTGTTTATTTTGATAAAATGTTCAAATTTAAACGGCAATTTTTATTTTTATTACAATTTACAGTAAACACTTTTTTCACAGTCAAATTGGCCGGCAAAAGATGAACATTCTAGAAAACACAACATAAACAGGTACTTCGGCTAGTAACAATATTAATAAACTGTTTTGTTTTTTTCCCTTTAAGATAATCAAAGTTCATACGATCAATGTACCAGAATGATAAGAATGACAGTTTTAGATAAATGGTTAAAAAAAAAATTTTTTTTTTTTTTAAAGAAAAAAAAGAAAAATGTCACATGTTTAGATCTTCATGTCAAAACTTCTATACTGTGATCAACTTTCCTGTTTGATTTTTCTTTCATCGGACCAATATTGCATTTCAATCACTGCTGTGACGTTGGGAGCCCAAAACCCTCAACTGCGATTCCTAAAATTTTACAAAGGACGATAATAACCAGTTCAAGAAATCTTTTAATAGTAATAATACATTTTTTTTAATCTTCTGACATTACTAATGAGCAGTGCGTTATCACTCTTGACTAAGGAAGAGTCTATCAGGCATGTGTATGCAGTGTGATGCTGTACGGAAAGAAGTGAAAACTGGCCAGTTAGAGTTGAGGACATGCGTTGTATGGAGAGAAATGATATGAGAATGATATGATGGATGTGTAATGCAGGTCTTAAAGACAGGCTTAGATCTGATGACTTCAGAGGAAGAATCTTTGGTTAACAGTGGTAACGCTTATTACCTTATTCCTATATACACTTTGGTTAACAGTGGTAACGCTTATTACCTTATTCCTATATACACTTTGGTTAACAGTGGTAACGCTTATTACCTTATTCCTATATACACTTTGGTTAACAGTGGTAACGCTTATTACCTTATTCCTATATACACTTTGGTTAACAGTGGTAACGCTTATTACCTTATTCCTATATACACTTTGGTTAACAGTGGTAACGCTTATTACCTTATTCCTATATACACTTTGGTTAACAGTGGTAACGCTTATTACCTTATTCCTATATACACTTTGGTTAACAGTGGTAACGCTTATTACCTTATTCCTATATACACTTTGGTTAACAGTGGTAACGCTTATTACCTTATTCCTATATACACTTTGGTTAACAGTGGTAACGCTTATTACCTTATTCCTATATACACTTTGGTTAACAGTGGTAACGCTTATTACCTTATTCCTATATACACTTTGGTTAACAGTGGTAACGCTTATTACCTTATTCCTATATACACTTTGGTTAACAGTGGTAACGCTTATTACCTTATTCCTATATACACTTTGGTTAACAGTGGTAACGCTTATTACCTTATTCCTATATACACTTTGGTTAACAGTGGTAACGCTTATTACCTTATTCCTATATACACTTTGGTTAACAGTGGTAACGCTTATTACCTTATTCCTATATACACTTTGGTTAACAGTGGTAACGCTTATTACCTTATTCCTATATACACTTTGGTTAACAGTGGTAACGCTTATTACCTTATTCCTATATACACTTTGGTTAACAGTGGTAACGCTTATTACCTTATTCCTATATACACTTTGGTTAACAGTGGTAACGCTTATTACCTTATTCCTATATACACTAGCACACAAGTTGATGATCTCTTTAAATGCAAAGATGCTGGGATGGCTACACACGAGTCACATAGAAACATTTCTTCAGCTCATTGGCTATACTTTTTTCCTCTGCTACCAACACCCACCCAATACACCAAGGAAGACCGAAGAAACTGCAGAAAATTTCACTCTTAGAAAAAAGATTTTATTCAAAAGAAAATTTTGTATTCCTATACGTCAATAAATAAGAAATAAATAGAAAAAAAAATATAAACATTTATATACTTTTATATTATTTTTTATACATTGTTATAAGCCCTTTTTAAGAAATTGAAGTTGAGCCCTGTTCGGGGAGTCGACAAAGTGTGGCCCCGGCGGATTGTATCAGCTGCTGTATTTTTTTTCCAACTTCCTCATTCTCGCTCGTCAAGACTTAACTAGAGTAAAAGGGGGAGAAGGTGAGAGTAGGATGTTGTGAGGAGAAAGGGAAGGGAAGGGAAAGAAAAGAAAAACGAAATTGGAAGGAGCAGACGACTTCGTTTTTGTTTTTAACGTAGAGGTTTGGGGGAGTCGAGTTTTGGATCGGAGGAAAAAAGAAACAATTAAGAACAAAAACATGACTGTAGAAAGATAAGACATCCAGTTAGTTGAAAAGATGCACAAACAGACAAGTGAACTATTATTATTAATGGCAAATATGAAAATGTAATAAGGGTACTAACAATGTCGAACTCCGAGAAAAGAAACACTTTTCGTTATTTTCACTAAATTATATTACTGTTGTATTAAATTTGCTTGTTCATTTTAACTATTTCCTTGTGTCTGTATTTCCTTTGCCAATTATCTCATCTCATTGTGTTCCACTGTAGACATCAGTACAGAATTCATGAACTTCCCCTCAAGCCAAATTTTGACAAAATATAAATGTTAATGTGTACTATCCGAGTATTAATACGGCACGTCACATAATTGAGGTGCTCATCCGGTATATACCACTCTTCTTCTAAGAGAGAGAATTTATATATAATATTTATAAATAAATATTAATTATTTATATATATATATATATATATATATATATATATATAAATATAATAATATTTATAAATAGATATTAATTATTTATTACCTACAGACATCGATGTTTCATGCTAACGTAATCTTCAGTGCAGGAAGTTAATTCTCAACGGTCGGCGGGCTCGAACTCCGATCACAAATCGCCACTGATGCGTAGTCAAGAGCGTTAACCCCTCGGCCATAGAGAATTAGCTAATAATTAAGGAGGAATTTAACTTTGTAAATAGCAAGTCGGCGGCTAATTTACACGAGCAGTTGAAAGTGATCAACAAACTGTTTGGATCTTGCATGAAGCTATTTGTACTGCTTGTTATTAAACTCACTCAGAGTGCCCGGCCTTTATACTCTTTCCTACTCTTATGCTAATTAGGCATAATGAATAGCCAGTATCACTACATCAACAAAATAGAATGGTAAGTTTGGAATAAGGAAAGAAGAAATGTGTTCATGATATTTGTCAATAAAAGAGAAAGAGAGCATATGGAGCCCATGCAGGATGACTGCATTCCGATTAGTTGAGGGAGTTTGCTTACTTGATGGTCACATTCCGAACAGGCAAGACGTGATCGCCACATGTGTGGAAAGATGACAAGTGTACAGCTAGACCCACACATATGTACAATTATGGCGGAGGGGGTCTCTTTTCAAGCAACTTTCACAGCGTACCATCAGCACTTAGCAAACCGGATATTCACAAGATGTGTTTATTCAATTTAAGCGTGACAGACCACAGATGGACAGAACCTCTTATAGAAATGAGTATTTATTTACCTCCTCTCCAGGAGTTAGGCACAAGGCCAGTTTTATCTTACTCCCACAAGTAAGATGTGACCCAAGGTCGGGTCGGGAAAGTGGGGTCTGAAAAGCCAGCGCCTGAGAGGTGAGCACTCTGGCCATTAAAAATTGCCTGGGCAGTCCCGTCAGTATTCCCCGGTAGGGGCGCCTCAGGCAGTAAGCAATAAACTTACTCCTCCCCAAAGAGGGGAGGCTAAGCCTGGGAGGGTGAACCTCCTAGAAATGCTCAGGACAGACCCATAGACCGGCGTAAATCAAGCCCCGAAGGTAAGACAATACTAGTCTATGGGGTGTAGCATCGATCAGAACAGATACTACACTTTGATCTTAGCCAAAAGGCCAAGAACAAGTAGGCACAGCTAAAAATGATATTTTAAACTAAAGCATGACAGACTGAAACAAATCTTATTTCAGTGTGCACATGTATATATTTATATATGTACTAAAAGAACACCCGTCCCAGGACGGATATAAGCAACATGTATAGTATTAAGTTTTAGTTGGGGTTTTTTCGAAGGAGAATGGGGGGGGCGCGATTTCAAGAGGCACACTCCCTGAATGGTAAAGTTTACAAAAAAAAAAAAAAAAAAAAAGATGATGTGCCCATATTATTCATCTAGTTGCCTAGACTATGCATCCCATAATTCATTATAAGTTTATTAGTTCAGGAGTTTACTAACACACATACATGCTCGCATCAGTCCGGTTAAAATTTTATTACATAATATAAAATTTTATGTACAGCAATTTTTTTCTATCTCGCTTATTTTCAGTTATTGAGGGGGGGGGGGCGTGAGAGGGACTCTAAATAGTAAAGTTTGCAAAAGAAAAAAATAATGTGTCCCCGTTAGTTTATTGTTACTAGAATATATATTCTATGATTGGTTCATTGGTTTAGGAGTGAATCTTATACATATCATCATCATCATCATCATCATCATCATCATCATCATATTTGGTTTAACATCATTTTACGTGCTGGCATTTATTGGACAGCTTTAAGAAATTGACTTCCAAACTAACCTATCCGGGTCGCTTTTATCCCTCTTTCTCTCAAGTCCATTTTTATCACCGTCCCATGTTTTCCTTGGTCTTCCCCTGCGAACTGAACCTGCTACCTTAACTGTTCTTCATCTACTAACCCAAAAACTCTCATCCATTCTTTCAACGTCCCATCAGTCTCCTGTTCTGCAAGCATCTCCCTATACTGTTCAGATAGAATCTTCCGAGATCATCAGAACTAAGCCCATCTTTAAGACTTGCATTAGACATCCATCGTATAATTCTCATATCATTTATCTCCATGTAACGCATGTCCTCAACTATCACTGGTCAATTTTGACTTAGACACATCATCACACTGCGGACACTCGTCCCTTGGTCAACAGGTGGAGCGCTCGTCAGCCTTGGTAGACTATCACCTAGAGATGGTGTCTTGATAAAAGCACTGGTCCCCATCACCTCACTGGGTAGGCGTCAGGAAGGGCATCCGGCCTATAAAAGTCTTGTCTCAAATAAGGAAATGACATATATATATATATATATATATATATGTTTAAGAAGGCTGAGGGCAATGCAAAGTGCCGGGTAGGTTGTAAGCTGGAAGGAACAAAAATAATAAATCGAAATGGGACTTACTTTTCCCTTCCCTTTGTCAAAAATAATAAATACCAAAGGAAAAAATCCGTCTGTGTAGATATGTGTATATGTAATATATATATATATATGCATTTATGTATATATGTACTAGCTGTACCTACACGGCATTGTCCGGGAGTAAAATAAAAAATGGCCGACGTGTTTATTAAGAAATGAAAATTAATTTTGGTGACTTTAATTTCGTAAGCAAATTATTTTGTGAAGTAGGAATATTTTTAAGTTTCATTTAGTACTTGACACTAATCAATTAATAGTAACGAAGCAATAATAATGTGTAATTAATGTGGAAAGAAAACACATACAAAAACACTTGAAGTCGCATAATATGCATATTTATCTTTAAAGAACTCAAGGGAGAGATAATATAATTGCATACGATAACTTCCCTTTAATCTGTTTCAATGAGTGAGGGAAATATCTCCACTAACCGGTTTCTTAGTCGGAATAAGCATTTTCAAAAAGAAAGAACTGAAAATAAAATATATTCATGCCAATAACATAGTGGAAGGAAAAAAACGAAAAAATATGCCAGAAAGATTGCTATTTGAGTCTGACTTTGAAAATCCAACAAGATGACTTTATGTTACATATATATAGATATATATATATATATATATATATATATAGTATTTAGGCAGCATATTTTCATTTAGGCAAACATTATTAAATAACACGGAGTGTTTTTGCTTTTAAGACTTTATTTTTCAATTTTCCGAAAATTGAAAAAATAAAAAAAAGTCTTATCAAGCAAAAACACTGTTATTTAATAATGTTTGCCTAAATATATATATATATATATATATTAATTTATTTTATATGTACATAAAAGTAATCCATGGGCACGTGTTTCTGGCTCACAGCCATCATCAGCATGGCTAACTTCGACAAAGATCGAACCTTCAATATTGATGTCTATAGCCCAGCGTTCTACCACTGGACCAAGACGCTCTGTCTAGAAATATGTACGATTTTTATCACCTAAATATTTAATGTATTTTTATGTAATTATTTTTATTGGTGATTGTAGCGTTCGTTGTTATTTTGCTTACTATTATGCTGATGACGGCTGTGAGCCAAGAACACGTGTCCAGGGATTACTTTTATGTACGTATAAAATAAATAAAAAATATATATTAACGAAAAATACGTCCTATGAAGTTATGGGCGACTAATAATGCAATTTTCTGCATCTTAATCACTTAGGAAGTGAGACAATCGAAATAATAGTAAGCAAAATAACAACGAACGCTACAATCACCAATAAAAATAATTACATAAAAATACATTATATATATAGTCTAAAGAAGCTTTGAGTCATTTAAAAAAAAAAAAAAAAAAAAAAAGTAAAATGCAGTTTAAATTCCCAGACAAACTAACTAAATTCAAGGTATTACAGACTTAACATTCGTTGGAGAATTAATAAATGAAAAAATATAAGTAAAATAAAAAATAAATAAATAAATAAATAAAAAAAAAAAAGGGGTGGTTAATTATCTAAGAGTGAAACAAAAACAGGAGACCTTAAGCGTCTAATATTAACACGGGGATCATCAGCTGTTTACCATGTAACTGTTTCGGAGATTTAAAAACAGGACAGTTATAATATTCATGGCTCTCCAATGGTACTGATTATACGACCATTTCCCCAATAATCAAGTGTCGAAATAATTCAGCTTAAAATATCACTAATATATACATAAAAAAATAATAATAATAAAATAATAATAATAATATATTACCCTTAAGACTACCGTATGATATAGTAATTTGCATATCAAATAACATTAATTATAACAATAATAAAAAAATATATAAAAAATATAAAAATAATAATAATACTATCTAAACACTATATCCAAGAACCATTTATATATATATATATATATATATATATATATACACACACACACACATGTGAGGGAAAGGTTTTATGTACTGAGAGAGTGGGTGGAAAGATATCTTGAAACACATACCCATCACCAGTGGGTTTTTTTTTTTTTGAAAGGGGGGGGGGGGAGGATTGCTGTACACACGTTGCTTCCTTATACATTCATAGCAATTTCTACCCCCTCCTCTCACTTATTGAAGAAAAAAAAAGAAAAAACGTTAAAAATAAGAAACTGACTTTTATGAATTTTTAATAAAACCAAACAGCAAAGTAATCAGACCTTCCTTCCTTCCTCCGGTCCTCCTCGACACAGAAGTTAGTCATCCGTTAGTGAGGAAATACACTTCCTGAAAAAGGTTGAGAAATCACTCAAACTATTTCTCCACCTTTTGAAGGCAGGCACGGTTTAGAAATGCTTCTTTTTAAGTTCACCCTAACCCCCCCCCCTCCCCACAATCACTTAGTTCTCACACATCAACCAACGAAGACAAGCTTTCGACAGGGATGTGCACTATCCTCAACTCTCTTCAATTACACCATCGACTACATCCTTGATCAGACCTTCTGGGGCAAGGGGTGAGTGTGTCAGACCTGGCATATGCCAACAACATCGGCTTGTTGGGGTCAACCAGGAACGAGATGCCGGTTGCAATGAACGGGCTGCAGGAGGAAGCAGTGCTCCGCATGAACATATGCAAAAACATATCGAAGACTAAGGTTCTCTCCTTCTTGGTCTCTCCAAAGGTTTGAAGACTACCGTCTCTGAATGGCAGTTTGGAAAACGTGGCGTCGTTCGTGTACTTCGGGCCAACTGTTATTCCATCCGGAGTGGCTAGATCCAATTTAGGCGTATCTACCAATCTACCATCCAGTTGATCCTCCTCTAGGACTGTGAGATATAACAATTAAAAGTGGTCAGTCAACATAAGTTGGAAATCTTTGACAATGACTGTCTCCACTGCATCCTGCACTGCTTGTGACCAGACAGTGTCTGATTGCTTTTCTTTGCCAACGCCTCAACCTGAAGTTTCTGGCATCCATCTTATTACAGCAACGTCTTTAATGGTTTGGCCATGCAGCTTGTTATCCAAAGAAATTAATTTGTGACGTAATGCTTTCTAGCTTTCTAGCTGGGTGGTGAAAGCGTATTAGTGGGCAGACGTGGACGCCAACCATCGGGAAGGATTTGGCTGAGTTCTCAGGTCCACAAGTGGTCAGTCTCCAGCAGTAGAATTGTAATTGGTTATCTCATGTGACCTTGTTCAAAACCGCTGAGCATTGGTCACCATAGTTCGAGACGTGGTGCAGGCCAAGGAATAAGCCGGCTAAATCTGACCACGGTGAACGCCGTTGCAACAACAAGTGTTGGTTCATGCTTTTCCCAAAAAGTATTAGTGCATCAAAATGAGCACACTAGATCCACAAGGATTTGAACTCTGCATAGCCGATTTCAAATGCCAATTACATACCCGCACTTCGTTCAAAGATTGATAGAAAGGCAAATGAAATTAAAAAGAGAAGAAGAAGAAGAAGAGCAGTTATGAATGAAGATTAAACTTTGTATGTAGAAAAATAGAGTGAAGAACATTGAACGGAACGAAAGAGGAAATAAGGAAACTAGCTGAGGTGCCCAGTGTTGCCAGGACGGCATTCTCACTTCTAATTTTACCACTTGAAACCAATGTGATCACAACATATTTAATAACTATTAAAGGACTCGATCAACACTTCCTACACACACACACATATATATGTGATTTTACCACTTGAGACTAATGTGATCACAGCATATAAAGTATACAGTTAAACATTTAATTCGTTCCGGGTCGAAGTGGAACTATTAACTGAACTCTCCATCCCATCATGAGTGCTGCCGCATAGTGGGCTAACCACAAAACTTCAACGTCGTATGTTGGATTTTTCATCAGGCGTAGAGTCGATAATTTGATTGAATTTCACATTGTATGTTGGAAGAATTCATATGTAGAGGCAATCGTATGTAAAGGTTTGACTGCATATGTGTATATATAGATATATATATTTATAAATAATATTTTCAAATTAACCCATATACACATGTGTTTCATTCCAAACCTGCAATCATCAGTATTGGAGGAGACAATCCCTACCAGTCACATGGTTCAAACCCCAATACGAAAGTCATATTTGACTCAGTAGTCGGAGCGCGTACCGATGTGTCCACCACGCATTATCTAGAAATGAGAGAGTAAATTAACATCATGTGTGTGTGTGCATATATGAGAGAGAGAGAGAGAGAATAAAGAATACATATTAAGTAAATATACTAAATCAACACATTAATTTCAAATATTTTTTTAATCTGTTTGTTTAAAAATATTTAAAAATAGATTTAGTAGTTGTTAGTAGGGGTTTAGAAATGGATTCTGCATTTTCGGTAGGGGTTAGAAATGGATTCAGCCGTTGTCGGTAGTCACTTCCACACAATTAAAAGTAACTTGCACTGACCTCAATGCTGTATGAAATTGATCTTATCAGCAGTGGAACCTTGAAGAATATTTGAAATACCCACAAAAAAAGTTGCTTGGTATTGGTGAGATTTTGGATGCCTTACGCACTCAGCATCTCAGGTGGGTTGGCCATGTACAGCGTGCCAGCGCCTGCATCAACTCCATAACACACCTGGATACCCAAAGCACTAGGGAGCATGGTAGACCAGGGAAGATCTGGCTTGAGTGCATAAGTGTTTTGACTGCATATAGCATGACTGATAATCAATCCTTTAGATCAAACCGTATAGAAAGCAGGCACGAGACATTGCCTGGTTTTGCCAACTCCAGAGTCCGAGACATTCGCAGCACCTCAAGTACCAAAACCAGATGATGATTTTTTTTCTAATCGTATTTCTGTGAAGTTTAACTGCATTAATTATCGTTTGATCATTAAATTAATTGAATAAAACTTTTAAATTATGACATAATTTTAAAAGTTACACTTGAACATGAATTGTTACAAACAGATGATAACTTGTCAGACAATTTTATTATATAGATGAGAGGGGGGGAGGGAGGGAGAGAGTAATGTACGCACATAGATAATTTTTTTTTTCTCTTTAAAGTTCAGTAGTCATAGTAGTCAATATATTTTCTAAGAAATTTGATTCTTCATGTAGACTCTTCTACTTCATCATGTCATCTTCATTTTGTATGGGAAAACTCCCGTTGCCGTTCTTACCAAATCTAAAAACAGAATTTTTTTTCTCCTTCTCCCAACAAAGCTTCCAGAAATCTTTAAATGCCACTTGCATAGTTTATTTATTTATTTATTTCTGATTGAACATTACTTTACATTATTTGGCTCCGTTCGAGATTACCATTCCACATTTCATTCAAGACTTGTTCCTTGAAGATCTTTGAACAGAAACTTGAATTTAGAAAGATTAACAGAAAAAAACTGTGCGCATAGAAAGCTATGCTTTTTATCAGTCAAGGTCAACCTTCACAATACAGAGTCGTTAGGACCTGTAGATAATGGCAAATGATAGGAAGATATTTTTTTTAACCTACCTCCACACCCCCCCTCACACACCCAAAATCACAGGTGCTTTTATTAAGTTATGTAAACATCTTTAATTGAGTAAGCATCTGTTAAATAACAGTTAATTTTGCGTGCTGACATTTGTTAGAAATACATCATTTTACAAACATGGCTTTCAGTTGTGAATCGTATAAATCTAGAAGATTTTTGCTATCCATTTTTTTTTTTTTTCATGTGGCTATTTTGGGGGAAATTCATAAAAGTAAAAACAAAATTTTAATTAAAAATACAAGATTAAGTGGACTTATTTCACATAAACTGTTGAATATCAGATGAATGGAATTGGTGTCAGCAATTTTTGTCAGGATTTAAAAAAAAAAAAAAAATCTGGAGTCAATTTTTTTTTAGATCGAGATAAAAAAAAAAAAATTTGACTGAAGTAAGCAGCCTCTCCCAACTAGCAACAAACACTAACCCTAACCTTTCACACATGACTAACGTACGTACACCGCAACCTAAGAGCTTTTCCACCAACACCGATTCAATCAGCATGCAGCCCAAAAGCCAAGAGAAAACTGACTCTTTATGCCTCTTCCTTAGACTGTAGTTTCGCGCAAGAAATTTATATTTCTCACCTGTGTTAGCTTCGTTTTGGCGGGAAACGTATGCACTGTCTCATTCTAGAATCAACACAATGAAACACGCCTTACAACAAAATACACAAGCGACTACCTCTTTGCTGCACTGATGTAGGTCTTTATCGCACTCCCCAAGTTAGGGGTCAGGTTTCTTTCAACCGACTCCCCATCTCTGGTATCTACTTTATGTAACATACATATATTATAGACAGTTCTTGGTTGTTAGTCATGTCCGATGATGACAGTCCTGCCTCCACTCCAATGAATACTTATATGGCTATAAAATTGTCTGCAATAAGCATAACAGGTGAGAACACTGACAGGGGATGCAGAGGTGGTTACCTGTACAAAGAAATAATTTACAGTGAAGGGTATGCATATCTGAGCCATGCTTCTTCACCACAAGAGAGGTGGAATCAACTGACAATAGGGGTGGGACATAATGGGTGAAAATTTCAGATTCATGCAAGTAGTATTTTTTTGTGTTCATTTATACATAAATAACACTAAACAATCAAACATTTTGAAAATTTTGCAAAATTCAGAAGGTGCAGGCCAAAAATAGCCGTTAGGGCTCCACGGGACTTAAAATCCATCATTTTTCGGTGAAAAAGTGGTTTCATGCGACATTGCAGGTCCTAAAACATCCTCAAAAGCTATGAATGGATATAGATGGTTAAATCTGATATAGTACTTTAATTTAGGACCATTTTCAGGCTGTGAAAGGGTTTTCATGAGTGTAAAATAGCCAAAAACTAGTGGCCTGCACCTTCTGAATTTTGCAAAATTTTCAAAATGTTTGATTGTTTAGTGTTATTTATGTATAAATGAACACAAACAAATACTACTCGTATGAATCTGAAATTTTCACCCATTACGTCCCACCCCTACTGACAAAGTGAAACGGGGGGGCTGACAGAACTTCTGTTTATCAAAGAATCACCTATCGCACCCTGCCAAGTAAATTGATAATTTAGGTGTCAGATAGCAGGTGAATGTACACTGAGGTCCATCTGCCCTTGATCAGGTTTTGTTTTTATCCTGCAGGGTAACTAGCCATTCTCCTTACCACTCAAGCCTGATGGTGTAAACAGTTTAGTTGCCAGTAACGCAACTATGCAGCAGGCCGTACTGGATTACACAGCAACATTAATTATCGAAATACTCGATATACATACAGCGATATTAATAAGTTATTAATGTAGTGGGACACATACACCTGGTTGTTTGAACGGGTTCCCAGGAAATTCAGTGGGGCCCAACTAAAATTTCTTAATAAAAAGTATGATAAATTGCAGTACCTCTGACTAAATGTAAAAAAAAAAATTTTTTTAAATAAATAAATAAAAAATTTTTTTTCATTATGTAATTTGAGACGATCAAAAATTGTGTTTCGATACTATAATAAACATAAAATAATAAATTAAAATGTCACTTAATCAGAGTTCAATTGAGAAACTATATTTAAGAATTCTGACAAAAGTTTTGTTTTTTCTAAATTTCCAGAAAAAAGGTTTTGTGAAATACATATTAGGTTCAACGATGGATAAATGAAAATACATATGTAAATTATATCTTTTACTATACATCTTAATTACGTCTGCTGTTTTGTTTAATTTCCACAACTAAAATACATATATATATATATATATGTATATATACATATATGTATATATACATACATGTATATATATGCATGCATGCATAAAATCCTCTTATATGCACTTAACTCTGCGAGCATTCACAATTTTACAATATATGAAAAACAAAACAAACAAAAAAAGAAACTAGACAAAAACAAAAGTAAAAAAAAATATATTTAATCTCCTTTTTATAATAAAATATATTTCCGAAAAAATGTCTATCATTTTTTTTCATATTACAAATCCAAAGCGATTTTGTTTATGGCAATATTTTTTATTTATGATAAAAGAGGAGGAATTGTCAGTGTTTTGCATAGGAAACATTTTGTAAATGCATATGCGTCTTAAGTGCACGTTGAACACTTGAAATTATGCGATTTATTGTGTTTACAATACAATAAATTACCTGGTGAACATAATATCTATCATTATTTATGATTTCTCGTAATTTCAGTAATAAAAAATGGCCACATTATTGTAAAACAAAAATGCAAAGAATGTTTAAAAAATATAATTTCTCTCTCCCTCATATATATATATATATATATAAGTTAGGTAAGTTTATATATTTGTATGTATAGGATTCACTCATTCTATGTATTTTCAAATATAGTTGACTTAATTTCCTTTAAAAGTCTCTGAAAATGAAACATTTTCAATAGGCCTCCAGTTATGCTTCTTAACTGCATCATGAAGTGGCTTGTAATATAAAACGCTATGGTTCAAACCAAAAATCGCAGTCATCATTCTAATAAATTTCATCACAGTTAAATTTAAAACGTTTACACTTTTGATGCAAGTCAGTACAGCGAATTTTTTTTTCTGATGAGTCAATAATTTCAGTAATAAAAAATGGCCACATTATTGTAAAACAAAAATGCAAAGAATGTTTAAAAAATATAATCTCTCTCATATATATAAATATATATATATATATATAAAGTTAGGTATGTTTATATATTTGTATGTATAGGATTCACTCATAAGCTAACTGATAATTATGAATTTTGGAACATAGCTATGAGGTGTAAAAGGTTATGTGGGCTATATTTAGTTTTATGCAAAGGGGGCAAAAGGGATGTAAAAGTCCTTTGTGAAAATTCAGATACCTGTGATTTTTTTTAAATTTTAATAGATATTAGACATCAATTGATAAATATTCTCCAAATTTCAGTTTCTTTGGAGTATTATATATATTATATATATATACACACACACACACATACCTACTAGACACTATCCTCGAGTGTCTTCGGTCTCTCTGTACAAGGGTTTGTCAGGACAATCTGACATGAGGATACTTACCCCTACAAGTAAACCCTGACCAAATATTCAAATTACATAGTATCCGCAGCACAAATAAGATCACCTCATACAAGGAATAGTGCATCTTCTCCTAGTGATGTTACCTCAAGTAACACCACATGCTGGATACTCCACCAGACTACATGAATTCTTGTCCTGGAATCCGGTAAGACCAACAGACCACAAGAAAGATATACTATGACATATTGACTGGTCAGTTGGGGAGAGAAGAAATTATTCTTAACTTTTTTACTAACTCAATGCTTGAGAAATAAAGGAGAATTTTAATAGAATACTCGAGTATCTATGTATCTCATATAGAGATCAAGTGTTAGCCCCAGGAAGGGGCCCCTTGATTTCTGAGAACTTCGACTGAAGTAAAATTAAACATTAATGAAGAATACCTGAACAGAACAAATTTGCTTCAAATTTATGTCCACTTACAAAGATTTAAATCAAAAGATAATGCTACTAAGCCTTATGTCTAGAATCCTTATTCCAATTTTGATGAAAATCCATTATGTGTGTGTGCGTGTGTGTGTAGTTGTGCTTTTGGAGGTTTACATAATCCCCCTATTGGAGAATGTAAATCGAATGATTGAATTAGAAATCAGGATTACACCCACAGTGTTCAGGATCCCATTACTGAGCGACATTATGCTGGAGAAATTCTAAACAAACCCTGAATTATTGACCCAATGGTAAAACAAGTGCGATAGAATACCATTTCCTATGTTTACGTGACATCAAGCGGCAATCATTTTCACGCATACTTTCATCAAAGGTCAAAAATAAATGTGTTTTAATAAGATTTGTTTAAATTACAAAGATGAATATACATTGTTTTTGTTAATACCTTGTCGAGTGGCAAAAGTTGCTAGTGGCACCATGGGTGGCAATACCGCCTTAGCAATCAAAACTATTACCACTCCGAGTTGGCAGCTGATGATATCACACATAATATGACATGTTAAAACTATTATGTAGTTGGGCAGTATATCTCGTTGAATATGATTGACATTCTGTGTCTATTAAATCTGTTTATAAGTCTTTCCAAAATTCTAACAAATTTTTGCAAGTCAGTCAGCTAAATAAAAATTTCCAAAATCCATGTCTGCGATATTCTTTCTTTTTCAAGCTTTCAGCCATCTTTTTAGTCATCTTCCGGAGGGATTAGAAAACATGAATAGTATGATCAAACGCAGAAAGAGATTTGTTTTAAATATTGAACGGAAAATAAAATTTAAATGCCAGGAGATTGTGTGTCGTCATTCAGTTCCAATCACACAGACATAATCATGTAAGTGATCATGACAAATCGGAAAGTTAGAGTCATATTTATCTACCTCCCACAGAGTAAAATGTAACATGGTCGGAAAGTGGAATTTGATAAGTCAGCACTCTAGAGGAAGAGGACTTTGACCTTTAAAAATTGCCTGGGCAGCCCCGTTGGCATTTCCCGGTAGGGGCGTCTCAGGCGATTAGCAATAAACTAACCCCTTCTCAAAGGGTGAGAAGGCAAAGCCTGGGAGGTTGGACCTCCTAGAACTGCTCAGGACAGACCCATAGACCGGCGTGAATCAAGCCCCGAGGTCAAGACAATACCGGTTTATGGGGTGCAGTATCCATCGGAACAGATACTACATTTTGATCCCTGCCAAAAGGCCGAGAAGAGTCGTATGACAATTTTAATTTTTCTATCGGTTTCGTTTTCCCCTCACCCCCTTCAAATCTCGGTTTTTTGGTTCAGTTTTGTTTTGTTTTTTTTATTTAGCATTTTTTCTTTCTAAGGAAGCCATTTATTCTCTTGTCTTTTCGTGATTAGTTTTATTCCATATCTCGTTGAATTATACCACTATTATAACAGGAACCAACAAAAGTTAGTAGTGAGACTGCATACCTCCACCCGACAACATAAGGATGGGCCAAAATCTTATTTGAGCCTTACTTCTCCATATTGTATGAAGTATTCTCAAAGTTATGCCATGAAAACGCTAATAACTTAAAAACTATTCATTTGATCAGGCTGAACTGTTGCATGGTTAGGGTTAGGGTTATTAAAGAGCATCAGATGCATACATCAAATTTGGAAAACTTGAGTCTCTACGATGAACAAAACGAAAGTTATCGCCAAAACTGACTTTTAACTTTTCCACGACCTTGACCTTTTACATAGATATCCCTAAATTCCATCAGATCTAAGTTAGACTATGATCGATACTTTAACCAAGTTTGATGACGATTGGTCAAGCAACGTAAACACTAGGCTATACGTAAATGCGACCGAAAATATAACCTCAGCATTGGCGGAAGTAGTAAGGACTTGATCAATTTATGACTCGATCATTCTCTTATTTAAGGAGTTAACTTTTGAAATACAACTTTTTATGATTCATTTATTTCATTTTCGACAATTAACTTCTTGAAAGAGTGAACATGATGACAGATTTCATGAAAGATTTATGGAGAACTAACGAAACCCATGTCCCAGCGTTGCCCAGGAAAATATATTTAATCAAGAAATTCCCGGCCTCAACATTGGTGATTCTATAATTTGTTAAAGGAAAAAAAGAAAAGAAACATGAAAAAATATGATTAGAAATGATGTATATTGTGAATAGTTAGATATTTATGTAATCTGGAATACTTTGTAAGTAAAAAAACACAAAAAAATCAGCAACATCTTACGTTAAAGTTATAATCAAAACTTAGTTGCCGATTTTTCGTCAAAAAGTTATGGCCTCAAAACTGAAATACGGTGGCGGGAGGCTTATTGACACCAGACCAAAAAAATATGATTAGAAGGCGAAGTATGAATATTGTGAGTAATGTATTTATGTAACCTGGAATACTTCGTAAATAAGGGAAAAAAGAAAAAAAATCATGTTACGTTAAAGTTACTTATGCTGAACCGGGGAAACGAAGTAAAGAATGCGTTAGGCAAAGGCATCATTGTGACTCGCTTGACGTACTCTGCAAGCTGTTCGTTAATATAATCTGCTAATCTCGAATGTATAAAAAAAGTATATGGAATAGATAGTCAGAATGTCCGAAAGATAGGGAGCATTTGTTATCTTGATTTAAAATCTAGTGTAGTATATAGACAAGAGTAAGGAAAAAAAAAATGAAATAATTGCTGTGATTTTCACTCTATGAAAGGAAAAGTCCCCAGTGTTTGAAGGTAGCGGGAGTAGATATTAGCGTGAGAGTGAAAATGGTGGTGAGCTCCTCTGTAAAAGACTTATTTGAGCAAAGCAGCTTACCCCCAAAAAAATGTAAGAAATTTTGAAAGACGAAATGGATGCATATTTTCTGGAAACATGCATGTGGCTAGTAGAACAGATTAGCATATGAAGTTCTTTTTTATAACGTTCGAAGATATTTGGGAAAAATCGACTTTACTTTATTATAGAGATAAAATTTTGACCCTTCATTCTGTTTTAATTCTTTAACACCCTTATTTTGGCATGCTTTTTTTTTTTAAGAGAAGGAGCCATACCTAAACAGCAGAAAACAATGAAAGAAACTGGCGAGAGATTCATTATTTGAAGTGAATTAACCCTGCACTCTTTCGATACGCTTGTTTTTTTGTTGTGAAATAATTGTTGGACATTTTGTTTTTGATTACAGTGTAATTTACTTTTCAATAACATTAAAAAAAAACGGTAAGATTTTTAAATGATAACATTAAAAAAATAATTCATTGAATTATTATTAGTGAAGTTTGCATTTATATTGTAAATAAATATAAAATACTTTGTTTTAAATTTTGCGTTTCTTGTTTAATTTTAACATTTATTTAAATATTTAAAAATGTTAAAGCAAACTACATTGCAGACGGGCACAAGTTTAAGTTTACTTATATTGTTTTGTTTCTTATTTGTATTTTATTCAGGGGAATTGTACCATAATCAAAAAATATTAGATTGTTTAGCAAAAAACGCGCACACATGCTGTTAAAGTAGCAGTTATGTTTAATATTTGGCCATGATAAATTTTAGAGAACCTGCAGACATTTTTTTTTTTTTTTGTATTTTATACACTGAACTCTCAGAGATGAACAAAAAGAAAACATAAAACTCAAAAAATTTACAATGAAAATAGAAAACATTACGTTTGCAATACGGCCTTGCCTGTAATGCACCATATTTTTATATATTGTTTTGTTTTCTTAAATATTTGCTATTTTGGGTGTTCGGAATTTTGCCAATACATAGGGGTTAATATTTCATGACTTGGATCCAAGTTTAATCAGGAAACTTTCGAATAAATTTGTCAACTGTGAACAAATACAATTTATTTGGACAGCTGAGGACCTGGACAAAAACCATAAAGGTGGATTTGGTTGAAAAAATAAATTAATAAAAAAAATTTAACTTTGGAGCCTGCATTTACACATAAAAGAGCACCAGTTTTTTTGCTAAGGAAATCTGGTGATTACTCTGCAAGTCTGATCAGATTTAAAATTGACAGTTAATTTTATATTCCAAGATGGTATTCATTATTGTAAAATCAAATTGAAACTTACTGGCAATAAAGGGCTTCAAATAGTTGATAGGAAAATTCTTGCTTGAATGAATCAATATTTAAATATTAGATTATCCACTCATGGACTAGCAACCAATCAAAACCCAGAGAATGGACTTCCCATCTAAACATAATGGAATGTGTCAGTCTTCTTATAAACCAATTTTCTCTGCTTCTATTAGGGGTGGGATGTAATGGATGAAAATGTCAGATTCATGCGAGTAGTATTTTTTTTGTGTTCATTTATACATAAATAACACTAAACAAGCAAACATTTTGAAAATTTTGCAAAATTCAGAAGGTGCAGGTCACTAGTTTTTGGCTATTTTACATTCATGAAAACCCCTTTCACAGCCTGAAAATGGTCCTAAATTAAAGTACTATATCAGATTTAACCATCTATATCCATTCATAGCTTTTGAGGATGTTTTAGAACCTGCAATGTCGCATGAAACCACTTTTTCACCGAAAAATGATGGATTTTGAGTCCCGTGGAGCCCTAATGGCTATTTTTGGCCTACACCTTCTGAATTTTGCAAAATTTTCAAAATGTTTGATTGTTTAGTGTTATTTATGTATAAATGAACACAAAAAAATACTACTCGCATGAATCTGAAATTTTCACCCATTACGTCCCACCCCTAATGAAATTTTCACCCATTACGTCCCACCCCTACTTCTATCTCAATTTATTTAGTTCTAGCTGAGCACAATCTCACACACACACACTTTAGGCATGTTTGATATGCTGTACACTGCATTGTTTTCAAAAAGATAATTATTAAATTAATTACATAGCTTAAAACCATTTTTCTTAAATTAGATATATTTCACAATCCCATTGTTGCTTCAGAAGTGAAAACGCAGTTCTTGAAATTCAAAGACATACAAAGGGGGGAAAAAAAGAGAAAAATATGGAAGCAGACAATTGATTGCCTTAATCTATTCTAATAGAATTATTTTTTATCTTTTTTTCTTTTGTGCATCATTTGTCGCTATTTCCACTCAATACAATTAATAAAGTGTTTCAAAAAGACGATTGATATTATGTTTCTCGTGCTAATCCATTTCCAGGTGTTAATCAAGTTATACAAGGTGCGAAAAAGAAGCCTAACAGCAGTTTTAATTAAAACATTTATCATTCAACCAATAACATTTCATTGTATTAGCAATCATTCAGCCACAGTAGTGGTTGAATATATTCTTGAGTTCACATTTTTGTCACTGCCAACACTTTCTAAGATGGATATCTAATTAAGTTCTGAACCAAATTTTAAACTGCTTCCATTGTTTAAAAAGGACACAGACCCAGCTAGTTTGACATGAAATAAAATAGAAAAACTTAGACTTTACCTATTAAAATTAATTGTTCCAAAATCGAATGCGTGAAGAATTATGAGAATTGTTAAAATGTGTTGAGTCCCGATTTGTAAACAAGACAATTTATTACCCCAGTGCATGATAATAAACATACCTGTAAAGAGCTTCTCATCAAAACAAGAAGGAATCAGATGTTCATGATATTAACAAACCAGAACATGATAATCAAGAACTGGTTTGGTAAGAGTGAAAGAAAGAAATAAACAAGCGAAAGAAAGAAAGAAGTGACAGAAACAAAGAAACAAGTGACAGAAACAAAGAAACAAGTGAAAGAAAGAAAGAAACAAAGAAACAAGTGAAAGAAAGAAAGAAACAAGTGAAAGAAAGAAAGAAAGAAACAAGTGAAAGAAAGAAAGAAAAAATAAGTGAAAGAAACAAAGAAACAATAAGTGAAAGAAACAAAGAAACAATAAGTGAAAGAAACAAAGAAACAATAAGTGAAAGAAAGAAAGAAACAATAAGTGAAAGAAAGAAACAATAAGTGAAAGAAAGAAAGAAAAAAATAAGTGAAAGAAAGAAAGAAAAAAATAAGTGAAAGAAAGAAAGAAAAAAATAAGTGAAAGAAAGAAAGAAAAAAATAAGTGAAAGAAAGAAAGAAAAAAATAAGTGAAAGAAAAAAAGAAAAAAATAAGTGAAAGAAAAAAAGAAAAAAATAAGTGAAAGAAAGAAAGAAAATAATAAGTGAAAGAAAGAAAGAAAAAAATAAGTGAAAGAAAGAAAGAAAAAATAAGTGAAAGAAAGAAAGAAAAAATAAGTGAAAGAAAGAAAGAAAAAATAAGTGAAAGAAAGAAAGAAAAAATAAGTGAAAGAAAGAAAGAAAAAATAAGTGAAAGAAAGAAAGAAAAAATAAGTGAAAGAAAGAAAGAAAAAATAAGTGAAAGAAAGAAAGAAAAAATAAGTGAAAGAAAGAAAGAAAAAATAAGTGAAAGAAAGAAAGAAAAAATAAGTGAAAGAAAGAAAGAAAAAATAAGTGAAAGAAAGAAAGAAAAAATAAGTGAAAGAAAGAAAGAAAAAATAAGTGAAAGAAAGAAAGAAAAAATAAGTGAAAGAAAGAAAGAAAAAATAAGTGAAAGAAAGAAAGAAAAAATAAGTGAAAGAAAGAAAGAAAAAATAAGTGAAAGAAAGAAAGAAAAAATAAGTGAAAGAAAGAAAGAAAAAATAAGTGAAAGAAAGAAAGAAAAAATAAGTGAAAGAAAGAAAGAAAAAATAAGTGAAAGAAAGAAAGAAAAAATAAGTGAAAGAAAGAAAGAAAAAATAAGTGAAAGAAAGAAAGAAAAAATAAGTGAAAGAAAGAAAGAAAAAATAAGTGAAAGAAAGAAAGAAAAAATAAGTGAAAGAAAGAAAGAAAAAATAAGTGAAAGAAAGAAAGAAAAAATAAGTGAAAGAAAGAAAGAAAAAATAAGTGAAAGAAAGAAAGAAAAAATAAGTGAAAGAAAGAAAGAAAAAATAAGTGAAAGAAAGAAAGAAAAAATAAGTGAAAGAAAGAAAGAAAAAATAAGTGAAAGAAAGAAAGAAAAAATAAGTGAAAGAAAGAAAGAAAAAATAAGTGAAAGAAAGAAAGAAAAAATAAGTGAAAGAAAGAAAGAAAAAATAAGTGAAAGAAAGAAAGAAAAAATAAGTGAAAGAAAGAAAGAAAAAATAAGTGAAAGAAAGAAAGAAAAAATAAGTGAAAGAAAGAAAGAAAAAATAAGTGAAAGAAAGAAAGAAAAAATAAGTGAAAGAAAGAAAGAAAAAATAAGTGAAAGAAAGAAAGAAAAAATAAGTGAAAGAAAGAAAGAAAAAATAAGTGAAAGAAAGAAAGAAAGAACAAGTGAAAGAAAGAACAAGTGAAAGAAAGAACAAGTGAAAGAAAGAACAAGTGAAAGAAAGAACAAGTGAAAGAAAGAACAAGTGAAAGAAAGAACAAGTGAAAGAAAGAACAAGTGAAAGAAAGAACAAGTGAAAGAAAGAACAAGTGAAAGAAAGAACAAGTGAAAGAAAGAACAAGTGAAAGAAAGAACAAGTGAAAGAAAGAACAAGTGAAAGAAAGAACAAGTGAAAGAAAGAACAAGTGAAAGAAAGAACAAGTGAAAGAAAGAACAAGTGAAAGAAAGAACAAGTGAAAGAAAGAACAAGTGAAAGAAAGAACAAGTGAAAGAAAGAACAAGTGAAAGAAAGAACAAGTGAAAGAAAGAACAAGTGAAAGAAAGAACAAGTGAAAGAAAGAACAAGTGAAAGAAAGAACAAGTGAAAGAAAGAACAAGTGAAAGAAAGAAAGAAAAAACAAGTGAAAGAAAGAACAAGTGAAAGAAAGAAAGAAAAAACAAGTGAAAGAAAGAAAGAAAAAACAAGTGAAAGAAAGAAAGAAAAAATAAGTGAAAGAAAGAAACTAAATGTTTCATGTTCAAATCACACCCATTTTATTCATGTATTACTTAGTCAGATTGTCTTTTCAGTGGAAAAGTCAGTGAAGTTTTTTTTTACCACTGCCCGTTTTAATCCCCCGTTCCTCCTAGAAAAAGAATGCACAATTCTGGAAGACAGAATGTTTACAAATATGGAATTACAGAAAGAAAGAAAAAGTAAAAGACAACATTACAACTTAACCTGTTTCAGTGTGTCGATATAGAGTGCAGTGGGGCTTGAGAATTAGTCTTACTCTGTTCAGTTCGTCATTGCAAATGCCCTACTTTTAAGCTGGAAAATTTTATCAAGTTAAATAATATATATATATATATATATCATTTATGTGTGTGTGTGTGTTTTATAATTTGTATCTTATATTTTCGTCCATCTCATTATTAGTATTATTTAATAGTTATTAACTATTATTATATATTATTTTAAATCTCTATTTTGATGTCTATTCCTTATAATTTTTTTTTCTTTATTATATTTTTTCTTATTATATATCCGTATATATATGTATTCATATCTTATGTTATTTTTTTTATATAATTACTATGTACTTGGTGTTTTTTGTTTAACTTCAAATTGTAACATTAATTAATCAGTTCTAACGAAGACACAAATGGGGTTTTAATAAATAAATCCTTCCGTCTTAGAAACGATTGTACGACAAAAATATTGTTGATGTTGAATTCCTGGAAATGACATAAATAATGTCATAATTTTGTTTATTTCAATTTACTATTACTATAATCCTTAATAATGGAATTTGAATCAGACCAAGGAGATACTTATAAAAGGCCTGGCAGTCATGCAACCTGGGTCCATATTACTACAAAATATACCTTAGAACATTCATGGCAAGGGATTTGTTAGTAATGCCAATAATTCGTCAAGGATTTAAAGTAGTCGACCTTAAGCTGTACACCTACAGTTGAGAAGTGGATTCATATCTTTCCCAAGGGTATTAAAGAAAATGACTTAATAATAACGACACGGGTAACCATTTTGCACAACTTCCACTCTCACATATATCTCAGTGGTGGGGCTACTCGGGCTGAACTCAATTCACCTAACTGAAGCATAGAGGAACAATCACCAAAGCTTCATATAATATCCCACATGTCATGTTGTCAAATCATTTTGTCACAAAATGATCTTCATATAGATCTCCTCGATGTGTGACAGTGTCAATGAAAGTGAATAAATTGAATTCATTACATGTTCTTTTCGATTACTCTATCACTTGTTCTTCTATTGTTCTGCTTCTTATTTTGTTTTACTATTCATAAAGTGAATAAACTGAATCCAAAACGTGATTTGTATTGTTGTATTACTTGCTACTCCATGATTGTTGCTGTTCTGTAGGGTTCACAAGACTTTCAGGCCACCCTATTCATACATAAATTTATCAGACAACAAAAACAGTCAAAGAACTGAAACAATTTTTACTATTACCACACATTTTAATGTAACTTAAATCGTTTAGACACACACAGGAGGAAATGATGATTATTTTCTTTAATTATCGGTTAAGTTTTTAGTTCCGGCAAGAAAAAGCAAAAACAAAAAACAAAGTTTAAAAAATAAGATCCTTAGAAATAGAAAAAAAAAAAATGGGCAACTTCATAGGATTTGTCAACAATCATCGTATGATATATCCTAGTCATTTGTTGAGCACATCAACAGACATTGTCAGCCAGTAATTGAGGATAATGGCTGAGCCAAACCCTACAAATATTAAGTGTTCATAAACCACATCAATTGGCATATTCATTTTTGTGATTTGTCTATTTCTGTTGTTGTCCAATACTAATATATATATATATACAGGGTGGGCAAAAATAAGGATCCTATTTTTAAAAATTCATAACTTTTTTATTTATTGATTTTTTTAATTTTTTTTTTTAGAATAAGTAAAGGACCCCTTCCGAAGCAAGCATGAACCGTATTAGCTCTAAGGAACGTACCCTCATTTAGAAAACATTATTTTTGCTTAAAAAACTCAAAACAGTGTAAAAAACAATACTTTAGTTTTTGTAAGTTTTAAGAAGTGTTTTTCGGCTAAAATTTGTTTTGTTTATTTCAAAAAATCTCGGAAGGGTCAGTCTACACACACATAAAGTTTGGTGAGTTTAACTTTTATTTTGTGGAAGTTATTCAAATTCAAGTTATTCAAATTTAAAGATAGGACCCTTATTTTGGCCCACCCTGTATATATATATATATATCACATCACACGTCCCAGCGTTGCCTGGGAACATTGAGGAAACCAAAAAGCTCAACCCTCAGAAGTAAATAGACCAGAAAGACTCTTTTCACCCAAGATAAGCAAAATTTATTACTTATTGTTATATACATATATATGTATATATATATGTGATTTTATGAAGGCTTACCAAAGCATTCCTTTCAAGATACCAATGATCACCATTAAAGATATTTTTTCTTACAAATACTATTTATTCAAATTAAATGTTTTTTCCTACACGTGTTTCACTACCAAGCAGTTACTTGCTTGGCAGATCATCAGGGAAATTAAATGTCTGGAATACTGGTTTCAACTGCCGACAAAACACAATGTGGCGTTGTAATAGTTGAGGTCACTTAAGAAGAGAAGAGGAAAAAATAAAAATAAAAGTCAAACTTAAAAAGCAAGGAAGAACAACTATAAGAAACGGAAGTCCTAGAAAGGTCTTATAAAATGCTTTGGTAAGCCTTCATAAAATCACATATAAATGCTCTGTACTCTGTAATCGAGTATCATCGAGCTTGTTTTTTATTGGAACAACCCCGGTCTTCACTGAATGATCTATTTTATAAGTGAAAAATCTAAACCTATGTATATATATATATATATATATATTATTATTTTTTTTTAAATCAAGACTCATCAATGTGGCTAGACATAATTGTACCAACGGTCGCAGGATTCAGAACCCCGGATTAAAGTCACCTTTGACTTCTATCCGACGTCTTTGCCCCCATGACCACTGAGATAGCTATACAACAAAGAAAGGGAAATATCCTATTAATTCATTTTAACAAACGTAGTCAGCCTCCTTAGAGTGTTCAACCAAGGGTACATGAATTATATAAGTAATTAAACAAGTTAATTCAAAATTGCTTAGGAAAAACTCACTTAGAGTTACCTATGCAAATTAATCTGAATCTGCAAATAAAAGTCACACATGTAATAAGTCTTGGGCAATTCTTTCTGAAACTTGATTTAAACATAATTTAATTCCATATAATCTGTATAATAAAGTTAAGTCAATTTTTCTCTATTTCATTGACCATTGAAGATTTCGAACGAAAACCTTCATATTCTAATCCATTTCGCCAGCCAGTGTTTTCAGAAAACATGAGTTTGTTTTGTTTCCTTTCAAAATTTCTTACATTTTTTCCAGGTAAGCTGCTTCTCCCAACAATCATTTACAAAGAAGGTTGCAGGCATTTTCACTCTCATAGTAATATCTACTTTCACAGCCCAAAGAATAAATTGGAACGGTTGTTCTTGGGATTATGTTTTTGAGCAACTACAATAAATTTTCAACCTAAATAATGAATGCTCCCTCCTAGAAATATACTTTCATTCTTCCGGGTGTTCTGACTGTCTATTCCATATACTTTTTTTTACACATTCCAGATCCATGGAATTAAGGAATATCAGATTGGATGTTAAATAGACAGACCGTTATTCGAAGTCAACATGACAATTTCCAGAACACTTTCTTTTTTTAATTTTTATTTCATTTCCTATGACATTTTTCTATTTATATTATTTTTACATGACACCAAGAACATTAACTATTTATTCAAATTCATACTTTTCAGCTTACCTTTGCATTTTATTTTATTCCAGAAATATTGGATTGTTCGAATAGGTATTATTAACGAACACATTGCAGAATATGCTGAGATATTAAAAATGGTGACTCCATTCGATTAGATTTTTACTATTGCTATTAAATTACGTTTCATATTCATGCATAAATGTTACTTAGTGTGACCGTAGTCCACCCTCCCAGGTCTTACCTCCTCCTTTTGGAAGGGAAATGTTATATATATTACTTTATTTCTTGACTACATGTAAGTAATTACTAACGTTAAAAAAAAAAATTTTCAGCTACTTTTAAAAAATGGTGTTTTGAAATTGTTGTTTCATGCCTATTGATAATTTCTTGAGTTTGACTTATTCGAACTACTATTCTAATCTAGATTTTTTTGTTTTGTTGGGGAAATAATTTCAAATCAAGATCTTCAATTTCAATACATTTATTTAATCAACTTTAAAAAAAAAAAAAAAAAAAATTGCAGGAAAGTTAAATTAAAAACTAATCCCTCACTGTTCTACTTTCGCCAGAATGTTCACACATAATCATAAAAAAAGAACAGAAAAGTAGAACCTCATTTTTTCGGACCAGTGATTTAGCTGAGGATGTTAATCGACGATACATATATATATATATATATATATATATAAAACTCAATGTCTGTTTGTGTGTTCCCTATAGAAAGCAAAGTTAGAGAATCTACATAAAATCTAAAAGTGTATTCTTATGTAAAATTTACTGGGGAAGACAATGGAAGTATACCCGAATCTAAGTGCACCCCTAACCCCCTTAAAACTTGAAATATATCCTATTTTTATGAAATTTATATATGTATAAAATTCTCCGGGGTAGACAATGGAAATGGTCCCGAATCTCCACATTACCATCTATGTGCCGAATACTTACATGCCCCCACCTCTAAGTGACCCATTGGGACAGAACCCTCTTAAACCTTTAAATACGTATATCCGATTTTAATATTAAATTTAAACCATATGTATATTAGACTAATTCAGATAGTTTTCCCACATTTCAGCTTCTTTCTTCCAACTATATTAGGGATGAAACAGGAGGAGGCAGTAAAACAAAGAAAGTAATATGGTGTTATGAGCAAAAAAGTACACAGTAGTGATCCTCATTCAATCCCGAGCAACGTCGGGTCTTCCGGCTAGTTTACAATAATAACGAAAAGTTATTTCTTTCGGTACTTTTACCGAACAGTCCCCTTAAGTGCCAATATGACATACAAAATTAAACCCCGTTTTGTGAAAGTAATGTTTTTCAAAGATTTTGTCCAATCATGCAAACAGTTTTACTGAAACTATGTTTCAGTAAACAACTCTAAATAATTTGGGTGAGTGAAATAAGAATTAAACTGAATACAGTGTAATATCGTTTCTATCTTCAGTCAGAAAAGGAGAGATTCTTTAAAACAAACATTTTTTCCCCAGTCCAGAATCACCCTTACTAAGGGGTAGCTTTCGTGGGGAGGCAAGCAAGTAGGAATTCAAACTAATAAACGATTGAAGTAAGGAAGTTGACATCTTTGAAGCACGGATTAGAATGTATTAAATATTTTTGAAAATCAAACATCGTGCAATATTTTTATGAATGAAAAATTCATTTATTTAATTTTTTTTTTTTTATAGCGAATTTTCGTTGTAAAATACAACCTTATCAAGCGAGACTGTCCTATAGTTTTTTTTTTCCTTTTCTTCCTCATTTTGATGGTGGTATTAATCCCGAGGGGTCGAAAATACGTCGACTTCTTTAAGACGTTAGAAGTTCAGTTCGGTCGATGTCATGCGCAGATTGGCGCTATTTATGAAGTAAGGAAGTTGACATCTTTGAAGCACGGATTAGAATGTATTAAATATTTTTGAAAATCAAACATCGTGCAATATTTTTATGAATGAAAAATTCATTTATTTAAAAAAAAATTTATTATAGCGAATTTTCGTTGTAAAATACAACCTTATCAATAAACGATTGTTTTGGGGTTTTTTTCAGTTTTATTATTATTTGCTGCTGTAGTCATTAGGGGCGGTAACATTATTCTTAATATTAGTAGGAGTAGTATTTATATTGGCAATGGATGGTTCTGATCTTCAGCAATGATCTCCCAAATCACATTCTAAGATCATTCATCGACATTTACGCAGACGGCACAACCATCTACGGCAACACTTCAAAGAGCAGCAATGATCAAGGCCTTTTCGATTCTCTCTCTTCCGACCTTGAGCACGTGGTGCAATGGGGAAAAAAGTGGCTATGATTTTTATTTTGTAGTATATTTCAATTTCCCGGTTTGATTTTATTATTTGTTTCTTACAAAACATACTCTCCATTAACCCTACCACTAACTCTAAGTCCGGGTGTCCCCCCCCCTCTCCCCACAAAAAAACTGAACGAACCGAAAAAGAAAGAGTAGTTGCCACCAGAACTTAGAGTAAGTAGTAGGGTTAAGGGAGGTTGTTTTTTTTTTGTTGTTGTTGCTGCTGCTGCTGCTGCTGCTGCTGAAAAAGGTTAATCTCTAATCAGAATTTGGGATAAGAAACAATCTGCAAAAATCAGTAAACATATTTAAAAAAAAAAAAAATTTTTTTGTAAAATTCAGACAAGTGAATTATTTTGACACATCACTGCTTGCAAAGTCAGATAAAACTAATAACTTAAATTTGGTAGACATTTTTAAAGCTAACCACTTCAATATAACCAATTATTGATAGTCTTATTGTTATTAGTAATAATATTCAGTAGTTCACGGTTGGGTCAATGAATTTCGTGAGTTAATCTATTTTTCCGAAAAACACCTGGACACTAGTTATATATATATATATATATGAAGAAGAATGGAAAGGAATTAGAGAAGCAAAAGCCAAATCATAATTCAATTCAATTGCTCAGAGCAAGGTATATTCCACAAAAAAGGCAATTTATTCAAGTTAAATTTTCCTTAAACTTGAATAAATTGCCTTTTTTGCAGAATATACCTTGCTCTGAGCAATTGAATTGAATTATGATTTGGCTTTTGCTTCTCTAATTCCTTTCCATTCTTCTTCATTCTACCTGCTCTATCCTGGATATTGAGCTGTATACTCTTCACAATAGGTTTTACTTTTCCTAAAAGTTCGCTTTTAGTACACCACTTTATACATATATATATATTAGTATGCACATTTGATTAAACAACAGGGACAATTCCTGTTTGTTTCTTTTTTGATCCATCTTTTCATGTTGCCGGACTAATGATCTAATGTTCTGTTCGAGTGTGAACAGGAACTCGCCAAAACTGCAAACGTTTTCGACTCCAATGAGTTTTCTTCAGGCACGTGAGGAATTATGCAAACTAAAACTGGTGAATTTATTGAGAAACTCGATTAAAACTTCTTTTTTTTTTTTCATATATATTAAAGGCATTTCAGTATGCCTTCTCCCCCCTCATATCGAGCTTGATTGATGGTGGGTTTCTTTGCTCGAATGAGTAAGGCTTCAATTATAGGGAGACACAGGTTGCAATGTGAGACAGCGAGGATGGCAATGTTTTTGACTAATATGTCTCTGAATTCTTTTTTTGTCTCTGTTGTTTAATCAAACGTGCATCAATGAAGAAATGCTGCCAAAGTATACAAATATATTAGTATGAAAATATATTGTGCAGTATATGTTTGTTCACCATGATAGCATCCTCCCAGGCTAGTAGATAAATAAAATGAGGTTTACGTAGTGTTTGTGAACGAATACAGTGGTTAATATCAACAAGTTTATCTGAACAGATTTGCTATCTATATGTAACCGAAACTATGTCACAATTCTCAAAGATATGACTTGCAAATTTTCTAAGATTTTTAATCATTATATTGATATTTGTTTTATTTAATCACAAGATCAAGGAAGCTGTTATCTGCATAGAAACTAGGACTGTGGAGTCGGTAAATCCGCAGACTGCAACTACATCAAGTAGCGCATGAGTTGTCTTCCCCTGCGATCACTATTAGTTGAATCATGTAAACACCCATTAATTATAATTTTTGTTGGATTTGGGGAAAACGACTGAGTGTTTTATTTACTCCTCCCCAGGAGTTAGGCACAAGGCCAGTTTTATCTTACTCCCACAAGTAAGATGTGACCCAAGATCGGGTCGGGAAAGTGGGGTTTGAAAAGCCAGCGCTCGAGAGGTGAGCACTCTGGCCATTTAAAAATTGCCTGGGCAGCCCCGTCGGCATTCCCCGGTAGAGGCGCCTCAGACAGTAAGCAATAAACTTACTCCTCCCCAAAGAGGGGAGGCGAAGCCTGGGAGGGTGCACCTCCTAGAACTGCACAGAACCGGCAACCCCAAATAGACCGGCGTAAATCCAGACCCAAAGGCCCAGAGTGTACTTTCAGATATTGCAAGGGGGGGGGGGGGGTGCATTTTTTAGTCTCTCTCAGGGGGGGGGGGGGATAGAGTTTTCTTGTGGATGATCAGTACTTGTTTCATGTAACTATCCAGCGGTCTTAACATTTGATGCATTTCGAGCAAAATTTAAGGAATTTAAGATATTTGCAAACTAAAAAAAAAAACAAAAACAATTTTTGACAATTTAAGGGCATTTATCATTTATACCCCCACCCCCCAAGAGGCAAACAGTTTTACCCCTAAAAAGAAAAAAAAGAAATAAATTATTATTTATATAAATACATATATAAATAAATAAAAACTAATATTTGTAATATCTGGTTAGATCAAGTCACGGCATTCATGGTGATATAGCTTCATGCAAAATTTCCTGGGAAACTAGTGAACTAATTGTGAGAAAATCAGAAGATGAATGGAATAATGAGCAAAGACAAAAAATGAGAATTTTCTAATTGATATTGCGGACCAAACAAAGATAACAATGGCCGAAACAGAATTTGTAAGGAAAGAAAGAAAGACAAGAAGGAAATAAAGAAAGAAAGAAAAACGATTTTAAAAAAAGTGAAAGGAAGGAAAGCCAAAATAGATATATTTTTTAATCTAAGAAAATAAATAAAATTTTAACAATTAAAATTTTGTTTAGACATTTTTTTTTTAGATGAGAATTAATAATTTGTATTATTTTGATTATTCAGACTACTATTCTTATCTTCGTTGTTATATTCACATGGTTTTGGTCGACACAACCTCAAACATTCTTCAGGTGCAACTTGCTGAATTTAGGAATCTGTATGTCAAACTCGGGGAAACTGTATTTTGAAACCTCCAGTTGACTTGCAAAAACTAAGATCTATGTTACTCAAAATTATCTTTCCTTAAGAGAGATTTGGGGATACATGGAATTTTTTCTTCTTTTATCCCACACCGAGTGGGGTAATCCTGTGCCTGTGTATTAGTCAAGAAAAGAAATTCCATATACACACACACATATATATATATATATATATGTATATATATATATATATATATATATATATATGTATATATATATATATATGTAGATATAAGTTTACAATAAGTTTGTCAGTCTGTAGAGTGTTTCTTTGGGGGGGGGGGGGGGGCTGAATTTCCCCCGCATTAAAAAACCATCCTTGTGTCTAACTTTTCCCTCATGGGGATGAAAGTAGATAGAGACCCGCTACCAAAGCCGAAAAGTTAGGCACAAGATCAGTTTATTTGGGGAATCTAGCTCCCCCACCCACCCCAAAAAGGGGGAACTCTGGATGAATGCATAATTAGCCATGAACAGGCCTGTCAACATTCTCACGGTGAGTGGCTCAACAATCGGCTATAAACCAATGCCGCCTCTAAAAAGAGGAGATAATGCATGGGAGGGAGGTATCATGACAACAGAACAGATACTGCACTTTGAAAAATTTATTTAAAAAAAAAAAATTAAGGCCATCAAAAGTGTGAGACATTCTCTGTCTATCCTACTCTTAACTAGACACATTCTGACCCATTCGCCATAAGAGTTTGAATTACCTGCTAAACACAATCCTCGAGTGTCTTCGGTCTCTCTGTACAAGGGTTTGTCAGGACAACCTGACATAAGGATACTTCCTCCTAAAAGTAAACCCTGACCAAATATTCAAAATAACATAGTATTCAAAGCCCAAATAAGATCCCCTCAATATGGCTATACACTGGTTTTGTGTGAGGAATGGTACACCCTCTTCTTGCGATGTTACCTCATGTAACAGCACTTAACTGGATACTGTCTTGTCCTGGAATTCGGTAAGACCAAAACGAAGACATACTGTAACATAGTTAAGTGTTCAATTGGGGAGAGGAAAATTAATGTTCTTCACTTCTTCATCAACTCAACATTTGAGAGATAAAGTAGACTTTAATCGAACACAGATATCTATGTGTCTCATATAGAGATCAAATATTAGCCCCAAAAAGGAGTTCCTTGATTCCTGAGAACTTTCACTGAAGTAAAATGAAAAAAAAACAAAAAAAAAACCGTTCAGCATTTGTCCAGCCCTTTCACATCAGCAAACACCACAATACCACATTTACTCTATGGACTACTTTATTTAAAATATTCCCAATGATTAATCCAGGCTTGAAGGCCGAGTAATACAGGGCTGGATGTAATGGATTTTAGAAGTCACATGACTACAATCAGCTTGCCAAATTCTAGATGCTTGCGTGCACACACGCACAAATACTCTTCGTAGCAGAGATGATTTTGGATCGGAAACAGTTTTCCTATTTTATTTGTTGTCCTGGTCTCAGGCATTCACTCATGCTGCAAATATAACCGGCTTTTCAACAATGAATACATTATTTATATTGGTGAATTCCTATTCAAGTCACACAAATTATTTAGAGTGAAATAGGTTTCGACATTACTACCAAATAACTTATTTTTTACTTTAAATCATATTTTAGTAAAAAAAAGTTTTAAAAAAATAACATTAAAAACACCAAGTTTGAAAAGTCAAAATGAAAACTCCCCCGAAAAAATATAGTCGCCATCTTTATAAATTACTCAAGTTCGTAATGGCAGGAAATCTTAACGTTAAAAGTAGTAGATAAATATCAACATCTAGAGAAACAGGCGTTTTCCAAAATTAACTTGACCTGTCCTGTCTGCCCTGAAAAACTGTATTTGTAGAGATGGCGGTTTTATATGTGCAGGAAAATCCTGCTACCCCCTAGAAGAGAATGGAGGTCCAAAGGATCTTTTTACCCTCACACCAAGAGAAGGGTGGTCCAAAGGATCTTTTTACTCTCACACCAAGAGAAGGGTGGTCCAAAGGATCTTTTTACCCTCACACCAAGAGAAGGGTGGTCCAAAGGATCTTTTTACTCTCACACCAAGAGAAGGGTGGCCCGAAGGATCTTTTTACTCTCACACCAAGAGAAGGGTGGCCCAAAGGATCTTTTTACTCTCACACCAAGAGAAGGGTGGTCCAAAGGATCTTTTTACTCTCACACCAAGAGAAGGGTGGCCCAAAGGATCTTTTTACTCTCACACCAAGAGAAGGGTGGCCCAAAGGATCTTTTTAGTATCACACCAAGAGAAGGGTGGTCCAAAGGATCGTTTTACTCTCACACCAAGAGAAGGGTGGTCCAA
Source organism: Sepiola atlantica (assembly GCA_963556195.1). Classification (NCBI taxonomy): domain Eukaryota; kingdom Metazoa; phylum Mollusca; class Cephalopoda; order Sepiida; family Sepiolidae; genus Sepiola; species Sepiola atlantica. The sequence goes on along the minus strand of OY744532.1, from coordinate 9,639,894 downwards.
AGGATCTTTTTACTCTCACACCAAGAGAAGGGTGGTCCAAAGGATCTTTTTACTCTCACACCAAGAGAAGGGTGGTCCAAAGGATCTTTTTACTCTCACACCAAGAGAAGGGTGGTCCAAAGGATCTTTTTACTCTCACACCAAGAGAAGGGTGGTCCAAAGGATCTTTTTACTCTCACACCAAGAGAAGGGTGGCCTAAAGGATCTCTTTACTCTCACACCAAGAGAAGGGTGGCCCAAAGGATCTTTTTACTCTCACACCAAGAGAAGTGTGGCCCAAAGGATCTTTTTACCCTCACACCAAGAGAAGGGTGGTCCAAAGGATCTTTTTACCCTCACACCAAGAGAAGGGTGGTCCAAAGGATCTTTTTACTCTCACACCAAGAGAAGGGTGGTCCAAAGGATCTTTTTACCCTCACACCAAGAGAAGGGTGGTCCAAAGGATCTTTTTACTCTCACACCAAGAGAAGGGTGGTCCAAAGGATCTTTTTACCCTCACACCAAGAGAAGGGTGGTCCAAAGGATCTTTTTACTCTCACACCAAGAGAAGGGTGGTCCAAAGGATCTTTTTACCCTCACACCAAGAGAAGGGTGGTCCAAAGGATCTTTTTACTCTCACACCAAGAGAAGGGTGGTCCAAAGGATCTTTTTACCCTCACACCAAGAGAAGGGTGGTCCAAAGGATCTTTTTACTCTCACACCAAGAGAAGGGTGGTCCAAAGGATCTTTTTACCCTCACACCAAGAGAAGGGTGGTCCAAAGGATCTTTTTACTCTCACACCAAGAGAAGGGTGGTCCAAAGGATCTTTTTACCCTCACACCAAGAGAAGGGTGGTCCAAAGGATCTTTTTACTCTCACACCAAGAGAAGGGTGGTCCAAAGGATCTTTTTACCCTCACACCAAGAGAAGGGTGGTCCAAAGGATCTTTTTACTCTCACACCAAGAGAAGGGTGGTCCAAAGGATCTTTTTACCCTCACACCAAGAGAAGGGTGGCCCAAAGGATCTTTTTACCCTCACACCAAGAGAAGGGTGGTCCAAAGGATCTTTTTACTCTCACACCAAGAGAAGGGTGGTCCAAAGGATCTTTTTACCCTCACACCAAGAGAAGGGTGGTCCAAAGGATCTTTTTACTCTCACACCAAGAGAAGGGTGGTCCAAAGGATCTTTTTACCCTCACACCAAGAGAAGGGTGGTCCAAAGGATCGTTTTACTCTCACACCAAGAGAAGGGTGGTCCAAAGGATCTTTTTACCCTCACACCAAGAGAAGGGTGGTCCAAAGGATCTTTTTACTCTCACACCAAGAGAAGGGTGGCCCAAAGGATCTTTTTACTCTCACACCAAGAGAAGTGTGGCCCAAAGGATCTTTTTACTCTCACACCAAGAGAAGGGTGGCCCAAATAATCTTTTTACTCTCACACCAAGAGAAGGGTGGCCCAAAGGATCTTTTTACTCTCACACCAAGAGAAGGGTGGTCCAAAGGATCTTTTTACCCTCACACCAAGAGAAGGGTGGTCCAAAGGATCTTTTTACTCTCACACCAAGAGAAGGGTGGTCCAAAGGATCTTTTTACCCTCACACCAAGAGAAGGGTGGTCCAAAGGATCTTTTTACTCTCACACCAAGAGAAGGGTGGTCCAAAGGATCTTTTTACCCTCACACCAAGAGAAGGGTGGTCCAAAGGATCTTTTTACCCTCACACCAAAAGAAGGGTGGTCCAAAGGATCTTTTTACCCTCACACCAAGAGAAGGGTGGTCCAAAGGATCTTTTTACCCTCACACCAAGAGAAGGGTGGTCCAAAGGATCTTTTTACTCTCACACCAAGAGAAGGGTGGTCCAAAGGATCTTTTTACTCTCACACCAAGAGAAGGGTGGCCCAAAGGATCTTTTTACTCTCACACCAAGAGAAGGGTGGCCCAAAGGATCTTTTTACTCTCACACCAAGAGAAGGGTGGCCCAAAGGATCTCTTTACTCTCACACCAAGAGAAGGGTGGTCCGAAGGATCTTTTTACTCTCACACCAAGAGAAGGGTGGTCCGAAGGATCTTTTTACTCTCACACCAAGAGAAGGGTGGCCCGAAGGATCTTTTTACTCTCACACCAAGAGAAGGGTGGCCCGAAGGATCTTTTTACTCTCACACCAAGAGAAGGGTGGCCCAAAGGATCTTTTTACTCTCACACCAAGAGAAGGGTGGTCCAAAGGATCTTTTTACTCTCACACCAAGAGAAGGGTGGCCCAAAGGATCTTTTTACTCTCACACCAAGAGAAGGGTGGCCCAAAGGATCTTTTTAGTATCACACCAAGAGAAGGGTGGTCCAAAGGATCGTTTTACTCTCACACCAAGAGAAGGGTGGTCCAAAGGATCTTTTTACTCTCACACCAAGAGAAGGGTGGTCCAAAGGATCTTTTTACTCTCACACCAAGAGAAGGGTGGTCCAAAGGATCTTTTTACTCTCACACCAAGAGAAGGGTGGTCCAAAGGATCTTTTTACTCTCACACCAAGAGAAGGGTGGTCCAAAGGATCTTTTTACTCTCACACCAAGAGAAGGGTGGCCTAAAGGATCTTTTTACTCTCACACCAAGAGAAGGGTGGCCCAAAGGATCTTTTTACTCTCACACCAAGAGAAGGGTGGTCCAAAGGATCTTTTTACTCTCACACCAAGAGAAGGGTGGTCCAAAGGATCTTTTTACTCTCACACCAAGAGAAGGGTGGTCCAAAGGATCTTTTTACTCTCACACCAAGAGAAGGGTGGTCCAAAGGATCTTTTTACTCTCACACCAAGAGAAGCGTGGTCCAAAGGATCTTTTTACTCTCACACCAAGAGAAGCGTGGTCCAAAGGATCTTTTTACTCTCACACCAAGAGAAGGGTGGTCCAAAGGATCTTTTTACTCTCACACCAAGAGAAGGGTGGTCCAAAGGATCTTTTTACTCTCACACCAAGAGAAGGGTGGCCCAAAGGATCTTTTTACTCTCACACCAAGAGAAGGGTGGTCCAAAGGATCTTTTTACTCTCACACCAAGAGAAGGGTGGCCTAAAGGATCTTTTTACTCTCACACCAAGAGAAGGGTGGCCCAAAGGATCTTTTTACTCTCACACCAAGAGAAGGGTGGTCCAAAGGATCTTTTTACTCTCACACCAAGAGAAGGGTGGTCCAAAGGATCTTTTTACTCTCACACCAAGAGAAGGGTGGCCCAAAGGATCTTTTTACTCTCACACCAAGAGAAGGGTGGTCCAAAGGATATTTTTACTCTCACACCAAGAGAAGGGTGGTCCAAAGGATCTTTTTACTCTCACACCAAGAGAAGGGTGGTCCAAAGGATCTTTTTACTCTCACACCAAGAGAAGGGTGGTCCAAAGGATCTTTTTACTCTCACACCAAGAGAAGGGTGGCCCAAAGGATCTTTTTACTCTCACACCAAGAGAAGGGTGGTCCAAAGGATCTTTTTACTCTCACACCAAGAGAAGGGTGGTCCAAAGGATCTTTTTACTCTCACACCAAGAGAAGGGTGGTCCAAAGGATCTTTTTACTCACACACCAAGAGAAGGGTGGTCCAAAGGATATTTTTACCCCCTACCAAAAAGTAACAACAGTAGAGGAACAATGCATAGCTTCATAAAATAGCACACCTCAGTCATGGCATACATCATTTTGTGCTATGAAATGGATTGACTTCTTAATCTGTGACAGTGTCAATGAAAGTGAATAAACTGAATCCAGTACATGTTCTTTTCTATTACTGTATTACGTTCTTCCTTTCTTTTAACAATTAATAGAAACCTTTTTAATCACCGATTGCCATGGCTAATAGATCCCTACCTGAGCGTCCCACATTCGAACTCATCAGTCTAACATTCACAGGTAACATAAATTGGAACAAATACATAGAAGATATTGCCAAGGCTGCTGCAAGGAAAGTCGACTCCCTCTACAGTGTTAGAAAACTTTTAACACCTGCCAGTATCCTATATCTCTACAAAGCCACCATTCGCCCATGTATGGACTATTGTTGTCACATCTCGCCTGGTGCACCAACTGCTAGTCTCTCCTCCTCCTCCTTAGAGAGGGTCCAAAAAGAGCCTCCCACACTGTCTACTAGTGTTAGGACGATTAACCAAAATCAGAATCGGGAAAATCAGAAGTTTTGGGGGCTATCGGAATCAGTATCAGAAAAATTTGAGCCTAATTTCTGATTCCAAAAACGATTCTTTAAAAAAAAAATTTAAACTTAACTTTCCATTTCTGGTACTAATGATCCAATGATAAGTATATATTGTTTTTAAACTACCAGTAAAACTAAAATCTATAGACCATAACATCACAAATACTATGTAAATTTATTTCACTAGTGTAAAAAAAAAAAAAATGAAACTTTGCATAAATTCGCTAGTTGATTTACAAGATCCCAAAAAATGATTAAAAATTAAATAAAATATTTTTGTCAAGAAAAATACTGACAAGCATCATTGAAAATTAAATCAAAAGTAAAATATAAAAAATTTTTTTTTTAATTTTTTTATATGGTGGCCTTTTGTCCGGGACATCAGCAAACCTTACAAGAGGTGGCCAAAAAGTGTGAGAAAAAACTTTGAACATTTTGAAAGGCTTGGCGTGGAGTTGAATGAGTATTGGATTAGTGAATTTAAAGATTTTCACGACTGTGCCAGAACACGCTTTGGCATCAGTTGTTCTTTGATTTTCAGTTTCCATGTCTGTGAACTGGTTGTAAAATAAAATTTATAAATGTATAAAAGGTGGATTGGGATAGAGATAGAAGGCAATAAAATCAAAGACTAATAATAAAAATGGTTCTTGGTTATTAATATTATTGAAACCGTTTGGCAGTTCAGTTGTTACATTTTTCTTCCACTGACAAGAACAGTAAAAATGTGTCAACATAAAGATATAAGTGCCTATATATATTTTAAATTATTCGAAAGGATAGCAAAATGTTTTATGAATAAAACAATTAATTACTAACACGTATTTTTATTAATTTTGTTTGTTTAGACTTAAAATTTGATGTAATGTGAAAGTTCGAATTGTAGATTCTTTTACTATATAAGAACTTATATAAGTATTATGATTAATATTATATTATCGTCAATTAATCCCCTTAGTTAAATTACCCCCACTTAAACAAAAATGAGATTCTACTTTTTTTAGGCGATTGCATGTGAACACTGAAAAACTTGACAGAAAATAAATAAATAAATTATTTTAGAATATAGAGTGGGGAATCAGTTTGACATGTAAATTTAATGTAAAATGAGCCCCCATTTTCACGTCATTCTAGCGTTTTACGGTAGTTACCAAAAAAAATGTGGCTATGGGAGATAAATTCTGTGTAATTTTTTGTTGGGGGGGGGAGGGGTGAGGCTACTTTCTTTTTTTTAAAATGATTACGTGTGGTTTTATGACCTTACCAGTCCTACATAGGGTTTGTGGTAAAAAAATATTTAATGAACAGCCCTAAAAAAATTAAAATGGTCTGAAAATTTGAATCATTTTAAATTTTTATACAAAACTGATCCCCCACTCTAAATTCAAAAAAGTTTGTTTTTTTCTTCTTTCTACCAAGTTATTCAGGGTGTTCATACATAATTGCCTAAAGTATATCATTTTGAATTATTTTTTTTACTAAAAAAATGTAACATTTTGACAAATTAGGCACAAGGATGTTTGTTAAAATTGTGTATATAAAGGAAATTCTCACCAATAACAGAAATGAAAGATTCTGTTATTTAATTGAGAACATGTTTCCTTCTCCTTTTAATTATAATTAAACCTAAAATGTGTCCGATAAGAAAGATTTGTATTTTGTTGGCTGCTCTTTATAATTGAGATATCATTCTTTGTTAAATAATACGTACAATATAGTTAAGTTTGTAAAACAAAACCGTAAACAAAAAACAAACGTTTTCCTAATGTTTGAGTTAACTTTTTAAAAAATTTAATTTCTTTTCAAACAAATATCTTTAAAATTAAGCGTTATAATCTTTGAAAATAGTTAATGCTTGCTTCTTTAAAATGAAAATAAAACATTCATTAATTAATAAAGTTTTTTTGGCACTTCTGTAGTATATATGAAGCAGCTGCCGATTAAGAAATCGAAATTGAAGAGTTCCGTTTTTTTTTTCTCCAAGTACCATTCATTCAGAATTCACCGGAAGTTGAATTTAGTATTTAGAACATGGAGTTAAATGAGATTAATCTTCGAGGCATTGGTAATTTAATGAACTAGCCGCAAAAAACAATAGATTTTTTACAGGCACACCACCCGATTTCTTAATGTTAGGGTTAGGGTTTAGGGTTAGGGTTTAGGTTTAGGGTTTAGCGTTAGGGGTAGGGTTAGGGTTTAGGGTTAGGGGTTAGGGTAAGGGTTATAGTTTAGGGTTAGGGTTTTTTATTTAAAATTATTTTACTTCATATAATAAAAAAAAGAAATTGTTAATTGTTACCCAAAAACAAACCAGTCTTGCATTTTTTTTTATGTTGTAAAAAAATCACTTCCGGTTGAATTACCTCCCTTTATTTTCAGTAGAAGGACAGAAAATCTGCTGCTTCATATATACTACAGAAGTGCCGTTTTTTTTATCCAGAAAAATATTTTCCATAAGATGGCTGAAAAATGTCAATAAATTGTTTGGCAACAATAAACATATTCAGTGTCAGATATCCAATTAATGTCCCAAAAGATGACAAAAAAAAAAAAAAAAAAAAAAAAAAAAAAAAACACAAACATCAGGGTAAAGAAAAAAAAAATATCGGGTGGGTCAAATTTGGGGGGAGTAGAATTATTTCTACGATGACAGATTCGTCGGAAAGTCCCTTAAAAGATTGCTATAAATCGTATCACATGAAAGGAAATTGATTTATCTACAAGTCTACCAATATATCGGTGAAATACAAAAAGAAATAAACATATCCATTTTTCATAGACTTTGTTCCAGCGCAAAAAAAAAAACAAAAAAAAACTGACGTAACAAATTGTTAGTTGATTTTTTTCTGATTCATGAGCTTTTAAGCTCATGAATCAGCGTTCTTTTTAGGAAAAAAAGCTTGCAATAAAAAAATCTCCAAATATCGGAAAGTTTCTATATAAACGACATTAAATCAACACCATTTAATGAGCTCTTCCAATGGGTGGGTCTATAGTTGCACAGGCTACTCTTTATGCTGTGGCTATGTTCTTTCAGGCACTTTCGTCCTTGAAATCGAAAATTTAGAACAGAATCATAATTGTATCGGAATCTGAATAAATTTTGGAATCGTACCATCGCTACTGTCTACTAAGCGCTAGCACCTATCCCATTGACACAATGTCGCATACATGTGCTCGTTTTACAAGTGCTTCAACAAACTTGCTGCACTGGTACCCCCTCAACGTAAATATCCCCTGACCAATCCAACAATCAGCAAAATCCCGCCCCTTCACAGTAGAGGTCCCCAGATGCCAGAGGGCTGTCAACACTGGTAGCTCCTTTCCTCGAGCTGCTAGTTTTTAGAATTCTTTATCTGCTACCAGTTTCCCCAGACGGTACCAACATGCAGAAATGTAAATGTAATGTGAACAAATATCTTGTTGCACAACTCCCCACTTAGGATGGCCCCCATAAATATATCCCCTAATTCACGGTATCCTCTTTGGTCTCAGTGGCATTGTGCCTTGTTTGGGGTGAATTAAACTGAAAAAGTAAGACTATCCTATTTATTAGAATTACATAGAAATTAATTGCTTTTTTTCTTTAATCTAAAATCTAAATTGCTTAATCATAATAATCAAAAGATTTGGTTCTTTTCTAGAATAGTGACTCCACAGGAGATTACTGTTTATCTTTGATTTAAGTGCACAAATCAACCATAATACTTAACTTTTAATTCTAGCAAAAAAGTACCGTCTATCTGCCAATTTAAAGGCCTCAAAATCATCTGTAAATTGTTTCTATATTGTTATTTTTTTGTGGGGGGGGGGGGAGAATAAAAAAAGTTTTGAGCAACTCTGTACAATGTACCAACGTTAGCCCAACAGATTACAGGTAGTCTGTAAATAAATTTGAACACAATACCAACAACGCAACACAGTACACACATTAGCCAGATACTGTAGGTCACATCCGGGTGGGGGTCGCATGGTCACTGGTAAATTAAAATATAGAAAACGTACCTGGCTTTGTCACTTTCTTGGAATAGTTACTAGCTAGAATTACATTCTCTTGTTTTTGTACCTGTGGTTGGACTGTCGCCACTTTAATTCAATCTTCTAAGTGTTTCACAAATGGAAATGTGCGTCATTTGTGTTGTCAATTATTATTACAAGTTTTCGTAAAAGAAAAAGAAAAAAAAAATTATTCTTAGAGAGTATTTATTTACCTCCTCTCCAGGAAGTTAGGCACAAGGCCAGTTTTATCTTACTCCCACAAGTAAGATGTGACCCAAGGTCGGGTCGGGAAAGTGGGGTTTGAAAAGCCAGCGCCCGAGAAAGTGAGCACTCTGGCCATTCAAAATTGCCTGGGCAGCCCCGTCGGCATTCCCCAGTAGGGGCGCCTCAGACAGTAAGCAATAAACTTACTCCTCCCCAAAGAGAGGAGGCAAAGCCTGGGAGGATGGACCTCCTAGAACAGCACAGGACAGACCCATAGACCGGCATAAATCAAGCCCCGAAGGCCAAGACAATACCAGTCTATGGGGTGTAGTATCCATCGGAACAGATACTACACTTTAGCCAAATCATCATCCATTTTATCATTGTATTTCCTTTGGTCAAGGGTTTGACGTTTTCTGACAGTCTTGATAGTCTTGAAGATTGGCCCCGTTCGAATTCCACTAAGATCCTTGTTGATGGTTTGCCTCCAAGTTTTCTTGAGTCGTCCAACTTTCCTCCAGCCTTCCATCTTAAGGTCTCTGAATTTTCTTATCCAAGAGTCACTACTCGCAACGTGGCCAAATCAACGAATTCCAAGTGTTCATCAAGCTTTAGTATATTCAGACTCGCCAACAAGTATTCAGAGCTGATATGCCGGGTCTGATCTGATCCGACATTGCACATCTATCTGATCATTGCTCTGTCATTACACTGAATACGAGCAAGTGAGGACTGGCTGGGGGCCCCAGTACTCACTTCCATACAGTATCACACACCTAACACAGCTGTTATATACCCTTCCCCTGGTACATACTAACAATTCCTTTCAGCATGTTGATCATTCATCCTTTACTATTAAACTTGTAATCACCATAATACCGCATTCACCCTATGGATTCCCTTACTTAAAATATCCTAAATGAATTCAGATTTACTTACTGTTAGCAAGGTCAATGTTCTGGTATTGCCTGGGAAAATTTCGGAAAACAAACCAAGAATCACAATAGAAAATATCCGTAAATAGAACTGTGCGTTATATTAAAATGAAAACATTGAATAAGCAAACAATAAAAATGGATAGTTAATGAGATGTCCTTTTGCAAAGCAATATGCAAATTAGTTAACCTCACGACATTGATTGCATACACATGATCAGTGTATTAGAAAGCTATTGTGAATATGAATTTAACTTTTTAATCTCACTATCAGTGCAGTAAATGGTCTAACTTTATGAATATATAGAAAATTTATTTATTAGAAAATGTCAGATATCCATAACATATATATCAGGATGAAATACACAATATATCATAACATGAAATGCTGTGGAGACACAATGTATGAAAAAGACAGAAAGGAAAAACAATTAAACACAGGAAGAAAAAGATCAAATGAGAGATTGACCAGTTTCATTCGGATCAACAAACGTCTCTAGAAAAAGTGAAGATTTAAAATTTATTGAAAAATGGAAAAACCTAGAAAGACACGAAACAGGATGCTTTTGGCACGTGCATAACTATTTGAAAAAACATGGCTCGTGCGTAATTTATTCTTTATCGTTGAACCGATGAAGATTTTGTTGGTTCATTGATACGGTCTACGGTTACTGTTTTTTGTTCTTGTTTTGTTTTAGGAGCACAAATGAACCATAATACTTGAGTGTTGCGTATAAACTTTAATTCTAGCCAGAAATCACTTTCTACCTTACAATTTAAAGGCTTTAAAACCAATTTTGAATGTCGCAGGCTATAATGAAGTAGACAGTTTCCAGTCAATTTTTTTCCGTTATTATAAAAAAACAATTGCTGTTTCCATGAACGTGCAAAATATGAATGCGATTTTGAAGCCTTTAACCTGTCAATTACAAGATAACTTTTGACCAAAATTAAAATTTATAGACCAAAGTCAAGTATTATGTTGTTTTTTAGAGGTAGCAAAATGAGAAATTTTTTTTCCACCGCACATCTATATCTCTACAAAACAAAAAAAAAAAAATTGCTACTTGTGTACTTCAATATATTTTGTTTTCTATCTTAGAAGAGTTCTGTCTGCTACAAGCCAAGAGTTAACAAAGCCCCATGTTAAGAACGGCTTTCTAAATTTGCACAGGGTTAATTTTATTTTGGTTGTATATGCTTTCAGTGTCCCAAATTCTCTTTGCAAAAGACTGTCATTCTTATATGATTATTCGATTTGTAGTTTTAAAATTAAATCGCAATTTAAGATGTAACAAAATATGCAATAGTTTATGTACTAAAGTAAATTCATATGAATCAGAATGATACAACTTTGTTGACCGATTTGATTCCGTTGTCGGCATTCTTGCAGGAGGGACCATATAATGGTTGCCAACATCCTTAAGTTAAAGGGGTATTATGGAATCAACTGGATTCGAACTTGGCACACCCAGGTCGTCAGTCCACGACATATTATCCACTTAACCACCTCCATGTACTAATGTAATATTTTTTTAACTTAATATTTTGTTTTGCTAACTGTAATATTAAAAGAAACTTCATGAGGAAATTTTGTTAACTCTTGGCTTGTAGCGGACGGAACTCTCCTAAAGTGAAAACAAAAAAATGTTAAAATGCACAAGTGCCAAAAATTTAATTAAGGGTTTTTGTTTTATAGTGGAATAGCATCAAAAGGATTAATTTTATTGGCTTCAAAGAAACCGAACATGTTCTTCCAAGACTGACACCCTTCTTCAAAGATTAACAACTGATCAATTCTAATATGAACCAAATAAAAAATAATATAACACTACCATAGTTTTAATTTTATAGTTTACTACACCTCTGAGCTGAGACGGTTTGTTATATATATATATATATATATATATATAGTCACTCTTTACATAGACGAGGCGTGTCCCTTCGCGTCACGGGTCGTGTATGTTTTGCTTTAATGGATTGCACCATCTTTTTTGTGACATTATTATAAAAGGTTTTTACCCGGTGTCTTCCAACTATATTTAAGTGGATAACGTCATCCTTTTGTGACGTCATCCAGTGTGCATGGGAACACACATACAAGATAACAAACAACGTTATTTATCTACCTCCCACAGCGGTAAGATGTGATACAAGGTCGGGAAAGTGGGATTTGATAAACCAGCGCCCGAGAAGGTGAGCACTCTGGCCATTCAAAATTGCCTGGGCAGCCCCGTCGGCATTCCCCGGTAGGGGCGTCTCAGGCAGTAAGCAATAAACTTACTCCTCCCAAAAGAGGGGAGGCAAAGTCTGGGAGGGTGGACCTCCTAGAACTGCACAGGACAAACCCATAGACCAGCGTAAATCAAGCCCCAAAGGTCAAGACAATACCAGTCTATGGGGTGCAGTATCCATCGGAACAGATACTACACTTTGATCCCGGCCAAAAGGCCGAGACAAGCAACGTCTACAGTTTTAGGAATATTTAGACAGATAGATGTTATTCAAGTGGTCTTCACACACACATACCCTTGCTATTTTTAAGTCTGTCACCATCCGAACAGTTACAATTTCAAAAATGGCATACACACTGTCACTGCACACACCTCATTTCTAAATGTTGACTCAAAAAGGGCCGTAATTGTGTTTAGAAGAATCTAGGATAGATAGTAAATGACCGCAATCTCGCATCTCCTAGCATTTCAGGCCTAATTTTGTAAATATTTATTTTTAGGAAATAAATATTTCAAAGTGTAGTATCTGTTGTGTCCGAGGTGGTTATCCTCCCAGGCATTACCTCCTTTTGTTTTTGAAATAGCGAAGCGTTTATCGCCGAGGTGCCATCAACGAGGGAATGCCTAGGATCAAAATGTAGTATTTGCGCTTGGACGAATAGGTCAGAATGCGTCTAATTAAAAGTAGGATAGACAGAGGATGAACACTTTTGATGGCCTTGTGCCTAATTTGTTAAAATTGTATCACTATTCTTTTAGCAAAAAAATAATTTTAAGTGTAGTTTATGTTCTGTCCTCAGTCAATAGCGGAGAGATCCTTCTCCCCTGGGGCAATGTTTATTTGTGTCTTAATCCAGAATTCCCCCTTTTGGGTAAAGCTGGATTTTTCTCCTCACATTAAAAACCGACCCAGTGTCTAACTTTGCCCTCGTGGGGATGAAAGTAAATGGGGACTAAAGGGGATGGCACTTTTTATCGCCGTCACTATTCGCCAGACTTTGCCATCAAGGATTTGTCTCACGTGACTCAAATGAACCAATCAATTGGAAGCACTTAAAAATAGAGAATCGTCTGCATTTAATGTTAAAAATAAGCACTTAAACAATGCACAACAACATCAGTACAGACCCACTTGTACTTGGGACCTGCAGGCTCACTTGCAAACCTTTGCGCATCTGACTTCGGCCATAGTGCACCACCGATCTTGACAATTAGATGGTCATTCATCAACTCCACAACACGCGGACTAATCAACACGAACGACGTCACCAACAAGTGCAGACTCACTTGCACTTATCTCTTTGAATCTGCAGACAAAGAGCACCAACAACCATGCAGACCCACTTGCACTCACTTTTCACTTTCAACCAATGTGCAGATTTATGTGCACCACGTACCTTACCAACATTGCAGACCCACTTACATACTTGTCTTTGACCACAACGCACCACCGATCTTGACAATTAAACTTTCATTCATCGGCTCTATAACACGGAATAACGTTACCAACAACAGTGCAGACCCACTTGCATTCATCACCCTCAATAGTGTGCACCAGATTTCATCAACAAAGCAGATCCACTTGAACTGCCGATGTTTGACCACAGCGACAACACACATGCATACCTCATTTTTTACTAGCCTTGCAGATACATTTTCAACACATCTGCACATACTTTTCACCACAATATTTTTTTTTTTATTGATAATGATCAATTAGCCAGGGGAAGGGCCTTGTCATGGATCCGTTCACCGCTACCAATGTTTACAAACATCACGGATTTCTACATCTCTTTCAAAGCCATGCTTCTAAAAATAACAAACAAACCCAGAACAACTTTGCCCTGGTACTTTTCCACTGGGGTGTTATCAGCAGCAGCCATGGTAAATGTTCTCATTTGGTCGTTTTTCTCTGTTAACCATCACCCACACAGTTCAACTTCAAACATCGCTTTCCCACAATAATCCAAAATACCAGCATCTGAAAAGTGGCCGGTATTTATGTAAACACTGTCAACAAACTTTCCAGCTATTTTTGACCGTGATAAATTCGGCCAGGAATTAATTTCAGTTGTTTGTTTGCTTCATGAGATCGGCAGCTGTAATGCCGTTTCTCCTAAATACATTTGGCAAGTTTTCAACAAAAAGGGAGTTAAGCCGAGGGGTTAGGAGACTCCCACCTCTAACTGGATGGACCAATCATCGAGCCAGGAAGCAGAAGACGACACCACCAACAACCAAACGGCCCTTTTCCAGATGTCTTTCCTATCGATCTAGCATCTCCTGCTTTCCAGAATCCCGATATCTCAGCCTATCCAGTTCCTGGTCTTGTCGATCCAGCATTTCCTGCTATCCAGTTCCGAACATCTGTCCTGTCGATCCAGCATTTCCTACTATCCAGTTCCAGACCTCTGTCCTGTCGATCCAGCATTTCCTACTATCCAGTTCCAGACCTCTGTCCTGTCGATCCACCATTTCCTACTATCCAGTTCCAGACCACTGTCCTGTCGATCCACCATTTCCTACTATCCAGTTCCAGACCTCTGTCCTGTCGATCCACCATTTCCTACTATCCAGTTCCAGACCTCTGTCCTGTCGATCCACCATTTCCTACTATCCAGTTCCAGACCTCTGTCCTGTCGATCCAGCATTTCCTGCTATCCAGTTCCAGACCTCTGTCCTGTCGATCCAGCATTTCCTACTATCCAGTTCCAGACCTCTGTCCTGTCGATCCAGCATTTCCTACTATCCAGTTCCAGACCTCTGTCCTGTCGATCCAGCATTTCCTACTATCCAGTTCCAGACCTCTGTCCTGTCGATCCAGCATTTCCTACTATCCAGTTCCAGACCTCTGTCCTGTCGATCCAGCATTTCCTACTATCCAGTTCCAGACCTCTGTCCTGTCGATCCACCATTTCCTACTATCCAGTTCCAGACCACTGTCCTGTCGATCCACCATTTCCTACTATCCAGTTCCAGACCTCTGTCCTGTCGATCCACCATTTCCTACTATCCAGTTCCAGACCTCTGTCCTGTCGATCCACCATTTCCTACTATCCAGTTCCAGACCTCTGTCCTGTCGATCCAGCATTTCCTGCTATCCAGTTCCAGACCTCTGTCCTGTCGATCCAGCATTTCCTACTATCCAGTTCCAGACCTCTGTCCTGTCGATCCAGCATTTCCTACTATCCAGTTCCAGACCTCTGTCCTGTCGATCCAGCATTTCCTACTATCCAGTTCCAGACCTCTGTCCTGTCGATCCAGCATTTCCTACTATCCAGTTCCAGACCTCTGTCCTGTCGATCCAGCATTTCCTACTATCCAGTTCCAGACCACTGTCCTGTCGATCCACCATTTCCTACTATCCAGTTCCAGACCACTGTCCTGACGATCCACCATTTCTTACTATCCAGTTCCAGACCTCTGTCCTGACGATCCAGCATTTCTTACTATCCAGTTCCAGACCACTGTCCTGTCGATCCAGCATTTCCTACTATCCAGTTCCAGACCTGTCGCTCCACCATTTCCTACTATCCAGTTCCAGACCTCTGTCCTGTCGATCCACCATTTCCTACTATCCAGTTCCAGACCTCTGTCCTGTCGATCCACCATTTCCTACTATCCAGTTCCAGACCTCTGTCCTGTTGATCCACCATTTCCTACTATCCAGTTCCAGACCTCTGTCCTGTTGATCCACCATTTCCTACTATCCAGTTCCAGACCTCTGTCCTGTTGATCCAGCTTCCTCATTCCAGCTTTTTCCTGCTTCTAATGACGTCATCCCTGCTATTTCAGTTTTCCTTCTCACGTTATTACCTATATGGTAAATAAACTTATTTATTTTAAACTGTTCCATGTTTGTCCATTCTTCTTTGCCATTGTCGTAATTTGCCTGTGTCCACTTTCTTGGTTGTAAGACCGATCACCTCGGTGACCGGACCCTTCAACAGAAACAATGCGAACCGAACTGTTTTTTTTATTTTTAAATTTAATTTTTACCCTAACCTAACCCAAAACTGAGTTTTAGGTTTAGTTTGCAAGGTCGGTCTAGTTTTTTTTTTTTTTTTTTTGTCTGGTGCTTCGAACAGGCGTGTTCAGGCTTGCTGGTTGTTCAACTCGCCCTGGCTGATGTGAGGATCCTGTGAGACAAAGGAACCGCACCAGCATGTGCTTGCATGTGCACGATAGAATTGGTGTCGGCTTGCCTGCACGCCGTGTATCCGACAATTTGGGGTTGGTCCGGGATATTAGCGAGGTAGGCATCAAGAGAGCGCTTAAATTGTTCCACAGCAGCATTTTTTATATCCCGAATACACCTAGGCATGGCATTGAAGAGTTGTGACCCCTGTACAGGTAAGCTCGTTTCAAAAATGGTTCGTATTTTCCCACCAGTTTTTAGCGAGGGAACAATACATTCGGTTCGTATTGTGTAGAAGCAGTTGGAACTGCTTGCGTCACAACTACAAATTTCGGACATTTTTAACAAGAGCCAACAAAACAAAAGGGTGAAAAAAAACAAATAGGCAACAAATAAATGTTACCGAAGGCAAGATAAATTACTTTTCTACCTACTTGTATAAGTTTATTTGTTTATTTTATTTTATTTACTTTTATAAATGATCTTTTTATTTATTTATTACACTAAAAATAAAGAATTTGTCATTTATTTTTTTATCGTTTTAAGGTGTTTAAATTCAAGGATCCCTTTTTTTTCCTTTAGGTTAATTAATTCCCTTAAAAAAATTTTTTTTTTTTAATTACCTTTGAATAGTAACAAAATAAAAATAAACCGAAAAGAAAAATATTGTATTCAGATGGGGGGGGGGGGGGGGGGGGACATTAAAATGACAATTCGATGCTTATTTTTAACATTAAATTCAGACGATTCTCTATTTTTAAATGATTGCGATTGATTGGTTCATTTGAGACAAATCTTTGATTGTGCTTGGTGGCGGAGTCTGGCGGCGATAAAAAAAAAAAAGTGCTGCCGCTTTGAGGCTAGGATTAAAATAATGGTAAGGGTGTTCTCTAATAATAGGCTGGAAGATCGGGGGGGTGGGGGTCGATCCTTGGTCGAGTCATACCAAAGACTAAAAAATGGCACCTGATGTCCTCTTAAGGTGAGGATCAAAGGTAAGTGGAGTAATCCTTGGAAAAGAGTGGCACCCTCCCCTACATCTCTGTGTAGCAGCTAATGACAAAGGCGCCTTTGGGTCGTCCTCGACTATGGTCGACCAATTTACTTTTTTTTTGTACTTATATCGATCTTGGTCGGAAGCGTTCGGCTATCCTACGCAAACGCCCGAGAGATGACGAGCCGATTTGTACCAGACGACAATTTTGATACGGTGCTGCGTCCTATGATTTTAAGTTATATTTTCAAGAAATTTTTTAAAAGAAACAAAAAAAAAAAAAAAAAAAAAAAGCAAAACATTAAAATCATAGGACGCAGCGCCGTATCAAAATTGTCATCTGGTACAAATCGGCTCGTCATCTCTCGGGCGTTTGCGTAGGATAGCCGAACGCTTCCGACCAGAAACTCGCGAAAATTGGGTCAAGATCGATATAAGTACCTTTTTTTTTTGTTGTTTGTTTATTAGTTCTAAGAAGAAAAATTCTCCGAGAGTGAGGCAAGTTTTAACTACAAAAAAGTTCCCAGTGAAGAATGCCCCTGTTTGGGGGAGCGGAATTCTCCTCACAATAAAAGAAAAACGACCTTGTGTCTAACTTCGCACTATGATAGAATAAACATAAAACCTTAGTGGGCAGTATATGAGCCGAGTAGCCGACTGTGAGGTGTATATGCGAAAAATACATAATAAGAAAAGCAAATACATAGAACTTAGAAGACTAAATGTGTTTGATTTATCAGATAAAACGAAATAAAAATTGGAATGTTTTATTTAGTTTGTCATAGAAGACAGAAATTGTTAAATGCTACTTAATTTTTTTTTTTAATAATGAAAAATTTAAATAAAAAAGACATTTAAAAAAAATGTTAAAAAGTAAAAGAAAGTTTAACATATTGATTTTTAAGGGGGAGGATATACTTTCAAAAGTCTTGAAAAAAAAGTAGGTGGGGTAGCTAACAACGACCGAGTTAAATGGAAACTAAAAAGTTAGTCAATTTATAAATATTATATATATATATATATATATATACATACATATTGTATAGATTTCATTGTAAAATATAAAAGTAAATAAGTAAACTTGGATTTCAGAATCAGCAAACACAAATTAAACTTACCTGACATCTAAGAAACTAAATAAACAAATAAAAATAAAAACAAGGAAGAGAAGATTTTGTTATCTTGAACTTTTCAGCTTTAAAATGACTGCCATTGAAACAACATTATCTTACCCAAATTAGTTCTAGTTTTATAACAATTTGGTTCAATTAATAATTTAATGACCAAACAATACCATAATAATCAGGTTAGTAATTGAACCAAATTGTTATAAAACTAGAACTAATTTGGTTAAGATAATGTTGTTTCAATGGCAGTCATTTTAAAGCTGAAAAGTTCAAGATAACCAAAGATTTATAAATAATGTCCCATGTAATTATTCTTAAAGAAAAAAAGGTGAAGTTAATCAGCGTCATTCATATCTATTTACACGCTAGAAGTAACACTAGTTCCATTTTAATGTTTTCGGGAAAAGTATTGATATTTGTTTTTTTAAATATGCTGCAAATAAGTAAAACAAATATATATATATATATATATATATATATATATATATATATACACACACACACACACACACACACACACACTTACTGTATAAGACGATCCATTTTCGTCCTGAAATTCTCGTGTGTCTGGAATAGAAAGATGCATCGCGATTTTTTGCGGTATGTAAAAACGTTTCGACCGATTTTTTTTTTTTTAGGTATGTTGTAAACGTCCCGGTAGCGTTCTACAGGTAGATTATAAGTGTGTATTATGTATGTATCTATATATATATACAATTTGTTTTGGAAAGGGCAAGAATGTGCAGCTTCAGTTAACGCAGTGTTAACTTGGCCTTTCTTCGAAGTGCCGTTTAAACGGTTTACTCCCACTTTTTTTCTGCCAGTCTAAATCAATAAACGAGAGTTATCTGCCCTTTAATAAACACTCGCGCCGACAGATGGCGCCTGAAACGCTTCCTTGTTTTGTTGTTTGTGTTAGTTTCTATTGGTCTTTATGAGACTTCTAACACGGACCAGTCCACGTGTGGAATGAATCGAAAACTTTTATTTTACTGTAGGGTCACCACTTACTAAGGCCAAGAGCCATTCGAGGATAACGAGTTAATGAGATCGAAAGGTTGTCAATCAAAATATGAGGAACCTTCAGAGCCACTTGTTCAACGACTCGTTTTTCTCAACTTTTTTACTGAGTAATTTTTTTTTGGGTGTACAATGACCTATTGTAATTATTCTCGCTAGAGAATTCCGGCTTTTTGGCAAATTTGGGGCATCTTTTACGAGACTCAGCAGAGTAAAAACGCTAAAAAAACAAATATACAACAAATAAAAGTAACTGTAAGCTGTAAAAGTTAGTTTCAAACTTGCATGTGCTATTTGTTTGTATTTTAAACCCGTTTGAAGTGCTATTTATTAGAAATTTAAGTTCAACACACGGTTTTCGAAGAATTCAAAATGGCCGCTCTACGTAATAATATAGAGGGACTGGACGGCATTTTTCTTTGAGAAACTAGATGTTTTAAAAAACAAGAATTTTTTTTTTAACATCTAATAAAAAGCCATTTATACTACGTAAAAATACAAACAAATTACATAGGTAAGTAGAAAAATGTCTATTCTAGACATAAGTCAACTTTACTTGTTGCAAATTTATGTTTTTAAACTCTTTCTCGTTCTTTTTTTGGACCCCGTTCGCGCCTCTGCTGAGCGTCGTAACATATACCCCAAATTTGTTTCAAATATTGTAAGGGGGGTCAGTTTTCTATATAAATGTAACGTAAACTGGGCACCCACTTTTTGACCATCACCAAATTATTTCCCCAAAACCCGAAATTCTTTAGCGGCATGATAGGTAACTACACAGATAAAAGAAAAAAATTGGTCCGTAAAAAAGTTGAAAAAAAAAAAATAGGTGGTTGTGTATTACGAACAAATAACACGCGACATAAAGTGGGTGCTCAGTTTACATTAAATTTATATAGGAAAGTGATCCCCTCTCTTATATCTAAAATATTCGAAAACATGTAATTCTCTAGCGACATGATAGGTAATTATTATACACCGAAAAAAGAAAAAAATCGGTCAGTAAAAAAGTTGAGAAAAATGGGTGGTTGAGTATTACGCCCATTCAGGGGGAATTTTTTTTTTTTAACTTAAAGCTATACATGAAATGGCGGTGCTTCGGAATATAAGCCGCATTGATTTTGATTTTTTCAAGATCACAGTGAAGTATCTGTTTTCTCCTCAGTCAGTGGATGAGAAATTCTTCTCGCCTGGGACAATTCTTATTTTTTTTGTCCCAATCAAGAATTCCCTTTTGAGGGAACTGGATTTCCCCAACGTTACAAAACAACCTTGTGTCTAACTTTTCTTTTGTGTGTGTGTGTGGGGGGGGGGGGGGCAATAAATTAGAAACTACAGGGTTATGTTAATAGGCCTTCGGGCTGAGATCAAAGCAATTTAAAAAAATAAAATTCCCAACAAATTTGGAGGTATCTTAAGTAGGACGGCCCTTATAGTAAATGTGGTATTGTGGTGACTAAGATGATTCTAATTTATTACTGGGCGGATATTTAATATGATCATATCCTTTTTAGCCAAAACGAAGCTCCAGGTTGTCCTTGATGGCCGTACATCTAAATAACATGACATTAATGCGGGTGTGTCCCAGGGATCGATCCTTGGACCATTATTATTCTGATCTTTATAAACGACCTCCCTGATGAAATTGTGTCCGACATGGGTGTATTTGCTGACGACACTACGCTCTATTCCTGACACATGGGGAAAACGAATACATGTATATCCAACGCCAATAAATAAAGATGTATCACACGAAACCGTTTGAAGGTATGAAGAGACTTTATTTCCGAGCGTACAAACACAACAAAACGAAAAAACAATATGGTTGACTCACCGAGTCAGAAGCAGACGAAAAGGACAAATACTTCAATCCTACTTAGGGTTATAGTCCCTGTCCATTAACTATGTCAATAACGTAATATTGGCGTGATGCCTTTTTTTTTTCTTTCGTTCTGTTTTCTTAAGATAAGGGGTCAAGTATAATGGAACTAAATGGTCTGTGACGTAAACTTTCGTGGAGGTTGGTTTCACTCTCAGTCTGGGATGACGAGTGTGTTCATGTGTATTAGCAGTCAGAGTGTGTTGTCTTTACCCTGTGGGAGGAGTCAACTGAAACATCTTCATCGGTCACAATGGAGGGCTGGCTGGTGGGTAACCTGTTTAGTTGTAATCTAGTGTCGTTGGCTACACTACTGGGATGACGGGCTTGGTATACAAGACCAAGTCGCTATCATCCGCGTCACTGTTGTCTCGATGACTGGGATTAGTCCATGCATTCTGATCTTGGTGATTTGGAACCCTGAAGCAATCCCCCTTGCGAATTTTATATATGTTGGTCTTTAACTGGGAGCCAGCAAACTTCCGAATGTGGATTAAACCGTTCTGCTTGGAAGACACCAAGCAGTGTTCGCGGCGATTATTTTTTGTCAGGTCTCCCTGAAAGTACACAATGTTCCCAACATCCACTTCTGTACCGGGCCTACATGAGCGGTTGGGATCCTTAGAGCGCTCTTTGTATACATGGTTGGCATTGCGCTTGTGATGCTGTTCTTTTATTAAATCTAAATCGTTGAAGTGGATGTATTCGTTGGCTAACTGGTCCCTATGATACAGGATCTCTCTGGGAAAATGTTCAAGTGATCCAACCCTAATGTTCAGTGCATAGCAAGCAACAGGGAGCGAGACTGTAGATACCTGTGCTGGGTCCACCTTAAGGAGCTATTGCTCGATGTCTTGAGCGGCTTTCTCACCGACAGGGTTGCTGTTGAGTTTTTTTGGGTTGCCTGTCAATATTGAAATATGGTTAGTGAGCAGGAACTTATTGTTTTCAAGGGACTTGAAGCTCGTGAGGAGGGGGGGGGGGGGTCCTTACATCCGCGAGTGGATTATTGACGGGTCTGATAGGTAAACAGGCCTTTAGAATGGCATCTCGTAATGTCTTTGTTTGCTTATCTGGTATAAGGAGTGCGATGGTGTATAAACTGTCATACTCCCAGAGGAAAAAAATCAGTTTATGGTTCCTTTTGCAACAAACCTAAGCCTGAACACATTCGGGGGGGGGGGGGCTTTACTGAGGTACAGCTACGAGTTGATAACTTCTCAAAGATGTGCATTGGTGACATGCAAATACAACAATCTCGTTCATTGTTTTGGCCAAGCCCAAGGAATAGAAGTATCGGCTCACTACCGGTTGCATTTGGTTGCCATTAGTAAGGCATGGAGAGCATGTCGTTGTGCGATAATTGCATCCGATTGTCGGAGAAGGGGATCTTGGCAAATAACCATAAGGCCGTCGTGATCCAATGTAGCGGGCTGAAGATACCTCTTCACGTCCTTGATATTGTCAAGTCGCTTCGAAGGGCAAGTTCTCTGTATCAGGTGTGTCCATGTTCATCTGAGGTCTGGGCATTCATTTTGGATCTCTTTCCACATAGAACAGCTAGTGTGAGGGAGTTTTGAGGATCCCCTGATGATCTTCGCAAGTGAAGTCTTAAATACAGTTGCCTCGTCCTGCCTCCGCACTCAGGAGCAAACTTGGCATTCCAGGTGACTGCATTCAGGAGCATTATGGCTGGCAAAATCAGCAGGCATGTTCGCTCTGCCGGCAAGATGTTGGACCGAAGCCTTGGATAGTTGTTAATTGTGGCTTCACTGGTGATGTTGTCAAGCTGCACTTTGCCTCCTACACTCATTGTGATTATTGGTTGCGGCCAAGTTCTGACTGATACTATGCGACATGATTCCAAACGAGGCTTGATGCCAAAGTCTTTGTGTTCGCCGTCAGGCCCAATTGTGGTCTGATTGTGTGGAGCACGCATGACATGAGCACATCGAACCTGTTTCACGCTCGGTGGTGATGCAGTTGACCCATACATGAACTGGATGTCGCCAATCCATATTTCGGACTTAGCGAGTCTGATTAACAGGTCATTCCTGCACAAGTCTTCGATCACTGAGCCCTGAAAATGTTCCGTTTCTCCAGAGTTAACCTGGTTTCTCCAATCAAATTGTATGGCGAATTGGGAAGTGACCATGATCTTCACACCCAGGCGCTTGGCTGTTGAATGTCGAACCATGTTTTCTGTGGCACCACTGTCCAAGATGATCCTCATCGGATGGTGATTTGAGAACATGTTGATGTAGGGAGTGACTTCCTCGTCTTCTATAGGAAGACTATTATGGTGTCTGTTATTGTGTCTGTTATGAGTGTCTGTTATGAGTGTCTGT
Source organism: Sepiola atlantica (assembly GCA_963556195.1). Lineage (NCBI taxonomy): Eukaryota > Metazoa > Mollusca > Cephalopoda > Sepiida > Sepiolidae > Sepiola > Sepiola atlantica. Next base: position 9,616,851 of record OY744532.1, on the reverse strand, counting down.
TATGGTATCTGTTATGGTGTCTGTTATGGTGTCTGTTATTGTGTCTGTTATGAGTGTCTGTTATGAGTGTCTGTTATGGTATCTGTTATGGTGTCTGTTATGGTGTCTGTTATGAGTGTCTGTTATGAGTGTCTGTTATGGTGTCTGTTATGAGTGTCTGTTATGGTGTCTGTTATGGTATCTGTTATGGTGTCTGTTATGGTGTCTGTTATGAGTGTCTGTTATGGTATCTGACATGGACGTCCCTGAGGTGTGATTAGATGCCTCAGGTAGGTCCGGTTCATGTGGACATTGCCAAGGGCTGGATCGACAGGAACAAGGGACAGGAGCTGGAGCAAGCACTGCAGGAAGGTGGTGCAGGAGTAGGAGCCGTTGTAGCAGGCTCTGTAGGAGGCTGGTGTAGGAGTAAGAGCCGTTTGGAGGAGCTGGTGCTGGAGAAAGCTGGAGCAAGATCCGCTGGGGAGAGCTGGAGCAAGAGCCACTGGAAAGAGCTGGTGCTTGTGCAGGAGTCGCTGGATAGAACTGGAGCAGGCATTGCTGGAGAATATTAAAAATATAATAATAAGGTGTTTTGAAATAGTGCCGGGCTGCAGTTTGAGGGATTCCTCTTAGGTTAATATTAACAAAAATATTGTATGCTACAAGTTATCGTTATTGGGAGACAAAATGTTTGTGTTTAATTGCATTTTTAGCTCAATGAGAAAATTTGAAAATCTTGAATAAAAAATTTAGAAAGTTACTTGTTTATTTATACTACAAGTTTAAATATTACTTTTCAAACAAAATCTGCCTAAATTGAAATTAAAATCGTATTTACAAAATTTAGCAGATTTTAGTTTGGGGGTCTCTAAGTCCAAAAGCATGAAGAACTTAAATATTATTAGAAACAATTTCAATGAGAGGCAAGCTACGTTCCAATGGTGAAAAACTGAAACGTAATTACCGCACCCAATGATGAGTAAATCTCTTTTGAAAAGGCCACTTCGCATTTCTGGTATCACCCATCAAATGCCGCACCTGTCGTGGGCGTTTTACAATGGCCACATTTCCTTCCTTGTTGAACAAAACCGGATGTTAAATTCCTTTCTGACACATAAATATTAAACATGAATTCAGTAGCCAGTGAACAGAAAATTGACTTCCGAACGGTTATTTAGTCGATTGTTAAGATCAAAGTGTAGTATCAGTAGCTGCAATCGAAGAGACCTATGACTGCTACAGACCCATTATATTTCGTCTGAACATTGTTATTTCCCATCAAGTAAAAAAGACAGTTAAACACTGCCATTTTGTCTCCCAATGACGATAACTCGATTTCCACTACAACAATTCTATTTGACTAAATTTTTTGCTTTCAATAAAAAATTAAAATATTTTAAAAATTATTCCGGTTGGTTTTGATGTCTTCTCAGCATATGAGAATCCCAAATGTAGGGGTCTCCATGATCAGCTGTTATGGTCATAACTACCGTGACTACGTCCAGCTGTTTGACTAACTTCATTAATTCAGCTGCTGACTTGACCACCGACAGTCACTTGAGTTTACGCTGTCCCTCTCAGAACATACTCTGTCCTTCTCAGGACAATAACGAACTATAGCACTTGTGAATACCTCTGTTCTTCTCAGGACAAAACCTGTCCTTCTTAGGACAATTTCTCTTTCAGTCAGCTGAGCTGTTTCTTTCAACCTCGGTGTGACATTAACATCTAATCTTCATTGTAGGAGAAGCAAGCAGACCCAACACTCAATGCCAACGTTCCTATAACACCGGCAACTGACTTTAACCATTCGCAATCGTATCTGTTTATGTCGAAATAAACTGACTATTTTTATATTCAACTAAATTCCTATGTTTGTCATCCTCCTTTGCCTATTTGCCATATTGTCTGTGTATCTAACAAGATGTAGGGACAATTACTATATATTAGCCCTGCAGCACAACCCTATACCAAATTATGCAAACATGACTCTGTCAGGCGACCCATCACTCCACAAATCTTAGTTCTATTTCATGTCCAGTTACTGAAAATGATGTTGTAAAAAATTATATTGAATGGCTTTTAACAGCAACAACATATTATAAAATAAAGAACATCACTCCGCATGTGCATTAATCTAATCCACATTTGAATTCAGTCAAAAGGTCTACCCTTTTGAAAATATCAATTTAAAATTGATAACATCCAGCAATATCTAAAAAAAAAGTAAAAGTTTGACAGAATCTAAATGCGGGTTAGATTAACGCACATGCGATGTAACGTTCTTTGATTTATAATATGCTGTTACTGCTAAAAGCTACTCTATATATTTTTTGGCCTTTAGGCTATGATCAAAATGTAGTATCTGTTCTGATGGATACTGCACCCCATAGACTGGTATTGTCTTGGCCTTCGGGGCTTGATTTACGCCGATCTATGGGTCTGTCCTCCCAGGCTTTGCCTCCCTTCTTTGCAGAGGAGTAAGTTTATTGCTTACTGCCTGAGGCGCCCCTACCGGGGAATGCCGACGGGGCAGCCCAGGCAATTTTTAAACCCCACTTTCCCGACCCGACTTTGGGTCACATCTTACGTGTGGGAGTAAGATAAAAACTGGCCTTGTGCCTAACTCCTGGAGAGGAGTAAATCAATACTCTATATATTTTTTTACAACCACATTTTAAGTAACAGGAGGAAAAATAAAACTAAGTGACCCTCTAGAGCATTACTGAAACATTCCTTTCGAGGTTCCCTCCCCCAACTTGAGCTCATCCTGGTCTAGGGCTTCACAAATAGGTAGCACCGGGGCTCTGACACATGATATATAATTAATTAATCTACTAAACTTCCCTTGTTTTGTAGACTGTCTTCCTGTGCTAAAATCTATACTTTGTGTCTCTTGCTCTCTTAATATCTATTATTGACTTGACCATACCAATATAAAATGGCGTCATTATATCTTAAAGTAATAAGACACATGTACATCAACCGTATTTATTCTTCATATAACGTATTCGACCTGTATTGTACTTTGCAGGGGTCACATACAAAAGGCTGTAAAGTTCCTCAAACGATTATGCATATCGTTGTTTCTCATAATTATGTGTAACGGATCCAATACCTTTATTCAGGATGCCACGCTACATGAAACTGCAAAGAAAAACTTACTTATTTTTTAGTTGGCGAAATCTTCGAGCATTTCCCCGAAGCATCTTCTTCTGCAGGTTTGTTCACAAATGAAGACTCAAAACAAAATTAAGGATTTTTTTATTGCTTACCTTTATTGCTGGTATATGACCTTAATCTCATATTCATTTCTTCATGTACCGTGGGTGTCTCACCGGGCCCCACCTGTAAGAGTGAGTGCACAGGACGTCATTGTAACTCAGCAACAATTTTCTGACAATTTCTAAGAGTATTTCTCAAAATTGTTTACGTTTTCTCGCATTTCTTCTACAAATTATAAATGTTTATTTATTTTAATTCAACTCCTATTCGTGATCTTTTAAAATAACACCTGGATTCCAAAAGCAGATACTGAATCACATTCCAATTAAAACCTACATTCGATCTTTTATATCCAATCAATTAAAAGGACAATTTGATGATTGTCACACATTTGAAACAGCCAATGATAGGAAATCTAATGAATGACTGTTGGCATTTTATTTGAAGTAACAAATACTTTTTCAAATTTAATTAAAAGAAAAAGACAGAAATCAGTGTTCGATTTTTACCTTAACCATTACCCTTATTTAATATTAATTTCAAAAAATCAAAAAATCAAATTGGAGATTGTTTAGTGAAATATATTTTGGGGTGCAATATGTATGTGTGTGATGGGATGGACATTTTTTTATTTTTTTTATGGACGTCGCTCCAAACAAGGCATGAAGCCACTTAATGTAAGGAGCAAATCATAATAATAAAAATGGAGAGGAATCACTTCAAGACAAACCAAGCTTGAAAGAAACCCCACCACCAGTGTTCAATCCCCTGGACTTCAAACAGACTAGCCAAAAAGTAAGCCCTTCAAGAGCCCAATATAGAAGGACAAGACTGATTGACAAAAAAGTCTACACCTAGTCATCTGCTGACAGCAGTTTTTGTTTTTTTTCAAAACTCATCAGTATGGCAATATATATATATATATATATATATATATATATATATATATATATATATATATATATATGTATATATAAGTTGAGATAAAAAAAAATTAGTACATTATTTATATCAGTTCTAAGAATTCAAAAACAACACATATTTGGCATACGATCGTTTCTAGAATGATATGGAATGTTTTATATTATACTTTAGATGATTCCAAAAGGTCTCTTCATCAGCGCCCCTCATAACATCACATATAGAAGTTAAGGAAGAAAAACATCAAATTTTAGTATTATTTAAAAAGACATATATCCAATCAATATATGACGCACAGAACCTCTTATTATATAATTTTATACCATACAATTTGTAAGATCAATAATGATAATAGTAATGATAATATATTGGATACATCAAATTAAAATATTTAAATACAGAATAGATAAAGTTAAATAAAAAAAATAATAGAAAATAAAGGATAATATATATATATATATAAATATTTATTTATTTGTTATGTATATAGTTATCCTAAAGTAAAGTTTATTCTATGTCTACAGTTCGTTGCTATTTCGCTTCTACAGTTTAATAAGTTTTGGGGATCTTTAAAATTTAACACTTAAAGCTTCTTATTCGAACATAATCTACACGCATTGTCTAAATATGTGCGTGCACTGGCACATCGTACTATTTTCCACTATATATTACTAAAACTCTGTGTTTGTTATCTTATTTGCTTGTCCCCGTGCACACTTGATGACTTCATCGACATAATGACGTCACTAAAGTATGATGTTATCCATTAAAACAGAGATGGGGGATAACTGGGCACAGTGGATGACATCACAAAATGATGATGTCATCCATCAAATAAGAGAGGGGGAGGGGGAGATCCTTTATCAAAGGTCGCAGGTCTACTAGATGAACGTCTAAACCTCTAGGAGTTTTGTTTGCTCCTAAAACTCTGTAGACCTTGCTTGTCATCGTGCACATTTAACCTGTACATGAATGTTTTAGATGGTGGGAGGAAGGGCGAATAACACATATAAAAGACGGATAATAAAAGAGAACTGGTGAGAGGAATGGAATGATGTAAATAATAATTATGATGTAAATAAGAGACAAATGAGAAAGATAGAGAGAGAAAGAGTAACTGGTAGCAAAAATGAGGAAGAGAAAGAGGTTTATTATGACATCACAATGTATTCTGAGTATTTTAATTGTGTCATTTAATGTTGTAAATAATTAAAAGAGAAAGAGAAAGAAGAGAGCGAGAGAGGAAAGAGAGAGGGAAGCAAGAGAGATAGACGGGTTATTATGACATCACAATGTATTCTTACTTTGTGAAATACTTTTGACTTCGATATCCTTGAAAAACATCATTATGAACCTATATCAAAGTTTAAAACAATCATATATTTAATAATACATGTAACAAATACTGACCTGACGGGTCACAGGTGGTCTAGTTTTCAGATAAAATTCCCGTCAAAGGTTTATTCGCAGCCCACCTACGTCAATGCACAATGTTTTCAAAAAATATTCCGGTGACTTCACATCACGGATTCTGTTCAAATATTAAATATGTTATCGATTTTTAGATAATAACAATTGACCTTTGACAATATTGGCCTTAATGACGTCATTTTGGGGTCGTTATCAAAATTCATGTTTTTGGTAACAAGAAACAAAAAAAAAATACAAGGAAACAATAAAGATATAAAAAGAAGCAAATAATGAAATAGACCAAAGAATGTAATTTAATACAGTTTTTATTAAATTTTTAAAATGCCGGCTACTTTCGATTCCCAAAGTTCGGTTAATTTTTTTAACCACATTAACAATAAAAAAAAAAACATAAATAGCTCAATAAAAATATTAATAAGAGCACAAAAGAATATATAAAAGATGTGTCTCTTCTATGGCTGCAAAATTTAAATTTAGCTAACTATTAACCCCATCTGACACGCCACCTCCATCTAATAGCTAAGTTGACTTGATTCATCTTTATCTTATAAATCTGTAACAATGAAAGATCTGTTATCCCCTATCTTAATTCAACCCTAACCCGGCTATGAATTTTATCATCTATTTTTATTATTAACATATAGTTAAGAAATGGTTATGCAATGAAAGGTATCCACTAAGTTAAAGGATGAAATAAAGAAATAATTTTTTTTAAATACACATCAAAATTTGGAGACAGAAATGAATTAAAGAAACAAACGAAACCTTTTTTACAACAGCAAACGAAAGGGTTTATTCGTATATTTGAGGTTACCTATACCGTTTGGTATAGGTAGAAAGAAACTTAGGACAGTGTCCGAAAGGAGAAGTTAAAATATCTTCAGGCGAAGATAGCAGCCGCCGTGAGAGTCCAGTAGACGAGGAGGCAGGAGAGAGGCTGAGGAGATCCTTATTGGTAGGTGCCAGGGTAGCAACTGGTCATCGTCCGCATATCCTAATGGAGCTCAAGTAGTCCCTTAGGGAACTAATGATATCAATGCGCCATGCGAGCTGATTGGCCAAACCAGCTCACAGAGACACTGATACACATTACAAAGTATATCTATGACTGAGAGATCAAGGAAAGGTCATGCATAAATGTATTATGACAAGTTCAATGTCCCCTTGAGCAGTGACGTCACGATATTGTGGGAAAGAAAAAAAAAGATGATTTTTAGTCAGTCTGTTTTTGGAAGCCGTGAGAAGCAGATGTGAATTCGATATGTAATTCAAAAAAAGGAAAATAGGAATTTAATTTCTAAAAGAGTTGATAGCGACTGGTCTGCCCACCTTTCCTCCTTTCCCCCTATAACTAAGTAGTTAAGTTAAGAAGAACAATTTTGGCCTCTTTCCATTTAATAAATGCGTAACTTTTAATCATATAACGAGAATTTCTCTCCAAAATAAAGACCCCAGTTTAAACTCTCTGTCGCTTTTCACCTTTTCCTCTCTGCGCATGAAAGTACTTGATTTCAGACACCTTATGATGATGATCATGATGATGAAATGCAGCCCACTAGACGATAATGATGATGACGGCGAAATGCAGCCCACTACGATGATGATGACGACAGCGCCGGCACGCCAGTATACTGAGAACATTCGAAGTGAGTGACGATTGATTGATTTAAAAAGAACTGGTTTTAATAACTAACACACAACAGTATATTGAGCATTGACTTTTCTTGATAGGATTATTTTAACGATAATATTTTATCTTTATCATCTCTCCATTTTATAAATATAAATATATATATATATATATATATATATATATATATATTAGATTTTTGTCTGATTGTGAAAATAATTATATATATGTATATCTATATAATACTAAAAGTCTATTGTTCTTGTATGTTTGCAATCAGCTTTCAGCTTTCCGGTTTTCAACATCCGGTTGCGCATGCGTAAATAGCATCGTCTTCAATCTGTTATTCCAATTCCGTTATTCTCTATTATGATTAACGAACGCATGAAATTTTTCATTCTGGAAATTTTTAAACAATTTCATTTAATTTCATCAAATAGTTTATTTGTTTTCTTCACGGCTAAAAACATTCAACGGGAGGACTTCGTAAAGTCTGTCGCAGTTTCAAAAAAACTCCTCCCTTTTAAAAAACAAAAACAAACAAACAAAAAAACAACACTCATTATTAATATCAGCCATACTAGCGGTCGGTGAACGAAACCACCTCCCACTTTCCCTCTCATAGATTTCACCACTCCTACTCCCTCTGTTTTCGTTACGTACGCGAGAAAGCTGCTGTACCCCCTTCCTTTCTCAAATCGCCCTAACCAACCACTTATAATTCAGTAACTGTAATTTAAAAAAAAAACAATTATAATAAACAGAACGACTCATAGAAATCTATCTATATTCTTTTTTCATTTTAATATACTTTCATAGAAATGCTTCTGTTATGTAAAAAAAAACTATTTTCTTTATGCCACAAGTGTCACGCTCATACATGAATTTCATAGCTAATATAACAAACTGACCCAACGGGTCACGGGTGGTCTAGTATATTTTTAAAAATTTAAATGTAACATTTAATTTAAATGGGAGGTGACGGTGACTAAGTGGTTAACGACACGGACTGACAACCTGGGTGTGCCAAGTTCGAATCCAGCTCGTCCCACAGAAACACTTTCACTTAGGATGTTGGCAACCTTCACGTGGTCCCTCCTGTAAGTACCCAATGTCTTTCTAGCAATAATTTTAACTAGAAAGATATCGGGGAAACCAATGCCGACACTAGAATCATCTGATTCATAGGAAATGAATGAATTTAAACCATAATACCTACCAACCCTAACCCTAACCCTAACCATAATACCTACCAACCTTGTAAAAAAGAGAATGCTAATCCAATCTATGTCAATCTAAAGTCAAACCCTCCTATAATTAAGCACATTTTCAATTCAATGCAAAATTTGCAAAAACTCTTCTAACGAAGAAGTTTCCATAAAATTAGCAACAGAATTTTAATAGTGCTTTTGATAAAAGTGGGTACACTTGAGCAGAGCCGTCGCTAGGAAATTCAGGGCCCAATTGGAAAATTGTTAGTGAAGGCCCTATACACACACAAAAAAAGCTGAAGATTGATCCTTTATGCTTACGCCAGAACCAGCAAAAACCGTTGAGGACTCAATGCTTTGTCATTAGCCACAATGATATGTTTAAAATTGAAAGCCCATATGAAAATTTCAATGTTTTCTTGCAAGTAAACAATAATTGGTGACATACTGTGTGTGCAACGGTGATGCAACATTGCAGCAATGTGACAATGGCTTGAACTTGGCAAACAATACGGAACCTATTAGGTTAGAAATTCTATTTTGCATCCTGTCCAAGGGGGGGGGGGTAGCTGTTAGTGGTTTTATAGATAATAGCAGATGTGAGATGTTTTTTTCTTCGGTAGAGGAAGCCTACTTTCTTTGCGGCAACTTTGGCAGAAACTTCTATGTACTTACTACATTTCATGTTGCCAAATATCTGAAAGAGCTGGAGCAGTTTTTCAAAAATAGATTTTTCAGGCTTTTTTTTGGAAGTCATTTCTTTGAGGTAAGACTTTTAGCCCTTCCTTCTGCCAACCTAGTGAGGTGATAGGGACCAGTGTTTTTATTGAGACACCATATTTAGGCGATTTCCCACACAGGCTTCATCTATACTTTCGGGTTTCTTAAAAATTTGTTTTTCATAAAAAAAAGAAGATTATTCACTGGTCCTGTGTTCCGCCCCTCACCATATTGTCCAATTTCTGTTGTGAATGAATCAAAGGGAGGAGGGGGGGAGGGATTCCAATCGCCTTGATTGAGACGGGGATACACAACCAGTGCAGTCTTTAGTCGCTGCTAGTTTAATATTCAGTAACATGAAACAGTGAGCAAGCCTTTTGTTTCCTTGGCACGATTTACCCTTCTAACATTTCAAACTTACAAGGGGGGGGGGGTCTGATTGAAGAAAGATCAGGTTTAGTAGTACAACCACTCGCAGCACCTTAAATACAAAATGATGATGATGATGATGATGATGATGATGATGATGATGGTGGTGGTGGTGGTGACATAAATTTTACAGTTGCCGAAGGTAAGTGAGAATCTTTTAACAGTATAATTATAAGAATACAATAATATGTGTTGCGCATATAGGTGTAGATATATATATATATATATATATATATATATATATATATATATATATATATATATATATATATGTGTGTGATTTTATGAAGGCTTACCAAAGCATTCCTTTCAGGACACCAATGATCACCATTAAAGATATTTTTTCTTACAAATATTATTTATTCAAATTAAATGTTTTTAAATGTTAATTTGAATAAATAATATTTGTAAGAAAAAATATCTTTAATGGTGATCATTGGTGTCCTGAAAGGAATGCTTTGGTAAGCCTTCATAAAATCACATATAAATGCTCTGTACTCTGTAATCGAGTATCATCGAGCTTGTTTTTATTGGAACAACCCCGGTCTTCACTGAATGATCTATTTTATAAGTGAAACATCTAAATCTATATATATATATATATAAATTCTTTGTAGAATGGTAGGAAAAATCCCAGCAGAGTGCTCGATTAATTAAGAATCAAAGTTAAAAATTAAGAGCATAATATTTATTTATTCTGGTACAGAAAAATTAGTACAACATTCGTACCGTCGGTTTCAAGCACGGAAGGTCTTACCCATCCGGCTCTCTTCAGCTTCTGTTGTCATCTGTTTTGGAAATGTGAGGTCACATGACACTCTTGTTGGGACGCGTTATTTGCTCAGTGTGTTGTGTGTGTTTGTTTAAATTTGAATTTAGTGTCATAAGACCGTTGAGATTTAAAACACGGGAGAAGAAAGAGAATTCAAGATTAAAGGGAATAAAAAGGGGAATAAAAAAGGGGGGTAAAAAATAAAAAATATATATATGAAAAAATATATATATATATATAAATAAATATAAAAAAACATATATATATATAAAAACATTTTAATACTAAGAATAAAGGAATAAAGGAATAAAAAAAGAAGAAAAAGAGAAAAAGAGTATAAAAAGTGGGTTAAAAAATATATATATATATAGAGAATAAATTGTAGAGAATAAAAAAGAGCGAGAGAGAAAGAAAGAATAAAAATAGAAAGAATAAAAAGAATAAAAATATATAAATAAAATATATAAATAAAAATAATAATAATAAAAAAATAAATAAAAATTAAAAATTAAAAATTAAAGATTAAAAACAAAAATAATAAAAATAAAGAAAGGGTTTCTCTGAAATTCCCGTGAGCCAAATTATGAATTTGTATCATTAGCCGTTATATTTTTGAAGGTATGCGTTCTAAAAATCGTTGATGTGTAAGAATCTTTAGATTGGAGTGATTTTTAATGAAGGGATTCGGATCTAAGGGAGGTAACTAAGATGGAAATATGAAATATTTGAGTTTGTTAAAGTGGGTTTGAAAATTAATCTGGTGGTTGATAAAAGATAAAAAAATAAAAAATTAAATATTTTTGCATTTTGGTGAAAGTCGAAGTTTTTGCTCTTGGAATTTATGTGGATATAATTTTTTGAGTAATCTAGTGATTGATAATTAAATTAAATATTTTTGTATTTTTGTGAAGGTCGGAGTTTTTGCTCTTGAAGTTTAAGTGGATATAGGTTGATGAGGTGTTTGTTCGTTTTTATTGTGTTTATATTAGTAGATAGACATTATGTGAATCGGTCAGACCAGTTTATAAGCAATGCTTGCCTCTTGTGTGCACATCCCTTGAATATTTCATCGCGGACATTTAAACAGGCTGTATTCGTGTTTTAAATCTCAACGGTCTTATGACACTAAATTCAAATTTAAACAAACACACACAACACACTGAGCAAATAACGCGTCCCAACAAGAGTGTCATGTGACCTCACATTTCCAAAACAGATGACAACAGAAGCTGAAGAGAGCCGGATGGGTAAGACCTTCCGTGCTTGAAACCGACGGTACGAATGTTGTACTAATTTTTCTGTACCAGAATAAATAAATATATATATATATATATATATATATATATATATATATATATGTGTGTGTGTGTGTGTGTGTATGTACGTTTTTATGTGTGTGTATGTGCAAACCCCGGGAGATGGCTTAATTTTTAATGAAGGCTATACCTCTGAAACTTGTGAGGTCAAAAGTAGTAAAAAGTCTTGCCCTGACTTATGAAATACCCTCTGAGTAACCAGCGACCCCTGAGAGGTATGGCAAGAGTAGGGGGGGGGGGTGCTTCCATCATGTAGTAGATTCCTTCTATCAAATAAAAATACAATAAAGAAACAATTTTAGCAATAAAAAAGGGGGGAAAGAACAGGACACAAATAAGCAGTTCATGATTGATAGAATTGTAGTTGTGGCCGGGACCCTTTATCTCATTACATTCAATATTTTTAGACCCTGTTCACCACTGGTTACTGTACTTATATTAGTTTTTCAACCCTTTCAAAGGGGCTCACATTTAATGGCTTAATTAGCCCCCCCCCCCTTGCATAACCTCACACAGCTAGTCCCTACTATAACACCCAGGGTGAATAGTATGTGGACTTAGTCTATCAGTTCTTTATTGTTGGTCCTTTTGATCCAATTATGATGTAAGAAAATAATGTGTCAAAGGTCATTGTTATCTGAAATAGATAAACCTTTATCACCCAAGAGAGAAAACAGTGCTGTAAAGTCGATGGTATAATCACCAACACTGAAAACTTTCATTATCTTTAATGCTGGGACTTATTTAAACGAGGATCTAAAAAAAAAAACAAACGGAGAAAAGGTATTTATCTTTCACTTATGCATCTTGTATAAAACATCCTTAGCAAGACGTGTTTAATGCTTTAATTACTACTGTGTTCTGATATCAGACGCCATCAAACGAAACAAAGATTATAATAATTGCTTCATTAATTTAACGCGTTACATCTTTGCGATAAATATTTTCAGCAAACATTTTTTTTTATTTAGAAATATTTCAGTAATATTTGTGCATCAACACAGTATTTACACTTTTGAACAATTGAGCAAGCTGAACAATTTAAACAAGACTTTCATTTCATGCAGGTTTTTTGTTGCGTTGACAATTGTTATTCCATATTATTATAAAATTTAAATTAAAAAAAACAAACATGTATTATTTGGCTTGTTCGGACTATTGCTTTCATCTTGAGTGTTGTTCTCACAACGTTTCGGCCGACACAACCTCTGACCTTCTTCAGGTGTATTTTGTCAATGGCGGTTATTGGTGAATAGTGAAAAAAAAATGTTTTTGTTCTTTTTTTCACACGTTAAAATTTAAAAATCTGTGATGTACTTACAAAACGGGAATAGCGTTGAATAGTTTCCATTTCTGCATTAATTCAGGGTCGTACTGATTACCAAATCAGTAAGGACCTGAATTAATACAGAAATGAAAACTATTCAACATTATTTAAATCTGTTTAACTTTCGAAACGAACATAATTTTTTTGTAACTTTCGAAGTGAAGATAACCTGTGATACGACAAAATCATAATTTATTTCTGTCATAAGTTATCATCTTTTACCGATTACTGCATCATCATCATCATCATCATCATCATCATCATCATCATCATCATCATCATCATCATCGTCGTCGTCGTCGTCGTCGTCGTCGTCGTCGTCACCACCACCACCACCACCACCATCATCATCATCATCATCATCACCACCACCACCACCATCACCATCACTATCATCATCAGTTTAAGGTCTGCTTTACATGCTGGCATGTGTTGGCAAACTTTTAAAAATTGACTCCTTATTTTCTTTCGCCCTCCGCTGCCATCCGGTAATCAGTACGAACCTGAATTAATACAGAAATGGAAACTACTCAACGCTATTCCCGTTTTGTAAGTACACCACAGATTTTTAATGATCTGGAAAATGTCTTCTGCTGGCCCTTCTATTTGGCTGGTCCGGACTTTTGTCTGGTCCATATGGGGGAGATGTCTGTGACCAGATTGTTTGTTCTCGCCAATGATTAAACACAAAGACATTTCTACCTAAAATATATATAGTTCTTTATTAATTTCAGGATAGGCAGGGACGTGCTTGTATGATTGCAAGAGTTATGAATGGATGAAGTAAGTTCATGGAACTTTTGCCATTACTAACCAGCAGAGCATTACCACTGTCGACCAAGGACAGAGTGTATCAGACATGTGTGCATAGTGTGACGATGTATGGAAATGGGGTTAGGGTTAGGGTTATGGTTGATGGAGAGAAATGATATGAAACTGAGACGATGGTTGTGTAATGTGAGTATTAGACAGGCTCAGGTCTGATAAACTCAGAGGAAAATTAAGTCTGGACAGTATAGGGAGATGTGTGCAGAATAGGAGATTTCGATCGTATAGCCGCATTGAAAGAATGTATGCATGTTATTGGGTCAGTAGATGTAGAACAGTTCAGATAGCAGTTGAAGGCCAAGGAAAATATGAGAGGAAGTGATAAGGATGGACTTGAGAGAAAGAGGGATAAATAAAGATAGGGAAGATCGGAAGTCAATTTCTAAAAGGCGTTTAACACATGCGAGCATGTGAAACAGATGGTAAACCGATGATGATGATGATGATGATGATGATGATGATGATGATGATGATGATGATGATGATGATGGACACACATATATCAATTAGATGACGACGCTTAAAAGAAGAATCAATCTTTCTCTAAACGCTCACAGAGACAACGAGAAATATATAATAAACGGGAGAAGAATTAGAATGGAATAGTTTTAATTGCGCTTGACTCTTTTTTATTATATTAGTCATCAGGTGTCACCCCAAAATATATTATATGAAGGTTCGGTGCTACCTATGTGATTCTAGAAAGAAAGTACGACAGAAATTTAAGTAAGTTATGACTAAAAGAGAATTTGGCTAAGATTAATCATAGCAATTATTTTCATTGATTTTATTCTTTGTGAGGTAGGTAATTTCGCACGTTTCTTCATCGTTTAGCTATTAATCAAATATTTATTGAAATCAAAAAATTTTAAACTGAAAAACTAAAACGCATTTTAAAAAATTGTATACATGACTATATTTTGATCTATTATTTCTGTACACCCAGGCAACGCCGGGTAAATACAGATAGTTTTTATATTAGAAAATATAGTGGAAATAATATAAACAATTCCTATCCCTCTAGACATAAGGGGAATTCAGGATAGATTCTTCGAAATTCAATTTAGTTATTTAAATAAAGTTTCTTTCCAAGAGCTTTTAGGATGGATTCTAAAGAAGTGTATTGGTTTAAAAGAATATTGGAATAAGAGCAGTAATTAAAATAGAATAATTTCCTTATTTTTTCCTCCTCCTCCCCCTCGTCTTTCTTTCCTTCTTTCTTTTTTCTTCTTTCCTCCTTTTTTCTTTCATTTTTTTCTTTTCTTCTTTCCATTTTTCCATTCTTTATTTTCTTCTTTCCTTCTTTTTCTTCTTTTTCATTTAACGCGTCTTTTCCATACAAGATGTGGGTTGCATATTAGCCATAGCAGCACGAAGTGATTGTCTCCATAAAATTCTCTCATTTGTGTTGGTTTCGATGTGCCATTGCTTGAGGTCATCTTAGATTGAGTCACTCCAAGTCTTCTTCGACCTGCCTTTTCCTCGGTGACCCTCAACTGAGCTGCCTAATGGAGAAATGCTTGTCATTTCATTGGAAAACTTCGTTGATTTGCCCAATATTTAAAAATACTGCTGATTAGTCTTCTGAGTTTCAGTACAGACCGATCAGTCTCCTGTGCGTCATGAGTAAGTTCTTTGAGTCTGTGAAAAATAAAGAATTCGTCAATCATCTCAGCAACTTACTTAGTGACAAGCATTATGGATTTCACTCTGCAAGATCAACTGTTGATGTGCTGACTGTAAAATCGCATAGGATCAGTGAATCTTTTGATGGCGCTTTTGTTTCTAGGGTAATAGCTCTCGATGTATTAAAAGCTTTTGAAATCGTCTGACACAAAGGATTGCTCCACAAACATGCTAGCTATGCAATATCTAGCAATATCTTATCAACTATTAATTCTTTTCTCTCTGACAGGTCTATAAAAGTATAATTGTTGATGGGCAGAAGTTCGAAACGCATAGTATCAATCCTGGCGTACCTCAAGGATCTATTCTCGGCCCAACACTCTTCCTGATCTTCATTAATGATCTTCCAAATCATATTCTGGGATCATTTGTGCACATCTACGCAGACGACACAACTCTACGGCAGCATCTCGAAGATCATTGGTGATCAAGATCTTGCTGATTCTGTTTATTCTGATCTGATGCACGTGGTGCCATGGTGAAAAAAAAGCTCTATTTGACACCTCTAAAACCAAGCTTCTCTTCTTTTACTATCAACGTTTGGATCCTTATTTTACCTAAATGGCTTGAGAAAACCCCTTGTTTTGATAAGCTCCTAGGACTGACTTTCACTCCAGATCTAAAATGGAAGACATATATTCAATCTTTTGCTAAGGTTGCTGGGAAAATGGTTGGATCATTCTACCACTCTAGAAAGTATTTCACTCCTGATGCAATCCTCTGCCTGTATAAGAGTCAGATAAGTCTGAAGATGAAGTACAGTTACTACATGTCGGAGGAGGGGCACTCCTGAAGAGCATTTTTCTTGTCTTGAATGAGTATAAAACAACTTCGCAATTTAGTAGGGGATGATCTCTTCTCTTCCTTACAACCCTTTTCTCACAGAAGAGACGTTGCTGCTCTTTCTTTACTTTATTGCTATTTCCATGAACGATGCCCGACTGAGCTCCAATCTCTGGTTCCTCCTTGTAAGATATTTACAGCAAGAACTCGTCTAGCTACCACAACTAAAAATAACTTTCTTTTCTTCCTCTATGTGCCTAGAGTCAGATAGAAGATTTTCCAAGAAATTTCCACATGTAGAACACATTATCATGGGACTGATTCCCTGCAGACTATAACATGGCCGTCATCAAATCCAATATCAACAAATACTTATCATAAACCTCTCCCCATAAGTAATCAAACTTTGTTCATTCGATTAATCATTTTCAATCCTCTCATAATATTGTTCATCATACAACTGACAATCCACTGATCACATTAACTCACTCTTATTCTCGAGTGGTTTTTGGCCTTGATAAGTGGTGTCTCATTAGTAAAATAAAAATGTGTGTACATCTATTTATCCACCCAAAGCTTTGTTTAACATGTCTAGGCACTGTCATCTTCAATAGCAGATTGTCAAGACGCATACTAAAGATCAACCAAATCATATAGCTGCCATTCCTCTACATTCTCAGAAAGGTCGAATTAGTGAGAACCCAGCATTTACTCATATGTAACATTGTACTATGGACATAGCTATGTGGAACCATGTCACTGTCTCCGACTGACCACCATACCCCAAATGCAAACTTTTTCTTCTTCATTTTCTTATGGAACATGTCGATATTCTAGTGTTGGCGGTCGCCAGGCGCAAAGACATTGCCCACAGTTTACATACATAATAAAAAAAACACAGACGCAGGCATTTTATACATCGACTTGTTGCACACGTGTGTGTGTGTGTGTGTGTGCGTGTCATTAGGGTATTGTCACTAGTGTCTCTACATATCCTGCGTTGCTTGTTCTATATCGAGCTCTGTCACTGTTCTCCTACTAACAACCAGCATCTCCCAAATATATTTAGTTTACAACGAAAATCCAAACATCCGTTTTTCCCTCAGCTTATTTTTACCGGAAACTAGAGATATCCATTTTTCCAACAGGCTGTTAATTGCTAATTGTAATGGCGACACTGGTTTGCGAAGTTCAAATGGATCCGTCGTTTTTAATATCTATTTATGTATTTATTTGGCATTGATTTTCTAGCTAATCTCTCCTGACGGACCTAGTTTGGGGGGGGGGGCATTCCATAATATCACAGCTGTTATAAAGTAGGTATAGAGATAGTCTTTCATAGCCATCAATCTTCCTCGCAGTTCGCTGCATCTCTTGTGCACCCAATGATGACAACCTGTTCAGAATATAGAATTGTTGCCAATATCATATCTGCATACACAACAAGGAAACTTGTCAGACTCTTTTAGAGTACGTAGGTTAAGGCCACTGATCATTATCTTCATCTTCTATACGTTGACCCTAAAGCCCTTCAACTCCATGTTGGTTTTCCACTGGTTGAACTTTGCTCACCTTTCATCCTCCAATTCAGCAATGATTACCAAATCATTGGCATGTAACAGAATTCTGTACCAAAGATGCCGAGAACTCAATGATGGACACCTTTACCTTTGCCTAAAACTGATTATTAAATGAGTTATTGACACAGACCCTACTCCTAACATTGCTGTACATAGTCTGCACAAGGTGAACAATCCAATCAACACCAAGTCTCTTCATTGCCCACCAAAGCACAGCTCGAGGAACACAGTTAAATGCCTTTTCCAGGTCGACAAAAGCAAACTTCTTGTTTCTGCATATATATGTTCCCTGCAACTGCCTTAGAATAAAAATAGCATCTGTAGTGCCAAACTTCATATCATTAATTACAAAACTCTCTCGAATGTAGTTCTCTTATCACTCTTTCCACTAATTTCATAACCCGATCAAGGAGTTTCAGTACATGATAATTGTCCC
>OY744532.1:9461077-9593577 GCA_963556195.1 Sepiola atlantica | reverse complement strand
CTTAAAGAATATTAGATAAAAAAATTATATCCCATAAAGTAGTTGTTTAACTGATTTATAGTTTGAAAAAAAAATGAATCTATCAAAAATTCTGTTTAAAACTCCTTTTCATCGCATATTTCTCGAGATATCCATATTTAAATCGGTCACATACGATCATTCGTTTTTATTTACAGCAGACTAAACCTGATTGAAGAAAAACTAAACAAAAATATGTTGTCTTTGTAAGGTCTAAAGTAAATTTAATTTTTAAATTTAAAAGAACCTTAGCAAATGGGGGAAGAATTGCTGTTTTATGGGTCGGAATCTATCTACCTAATACTTATTGTTGGCTAGTTTTTGACTTTGAAGTATTTTTAAAAAATTTCAGCTCCTTACATCAAGTGGCTTTATGCCTTGTCTGGAGCAGATTTCCATTAAAAAAAAATGTGATGCAATGTAAAATAAAACATTTAAAATTGATTACTGTTGGTGGCAACCTATTTTATTGCGAAATTCAAATACGTTCAAATGTTTTTGGTTATTAACTGCATGTCAGAAAGACTGTGCTTGGCATCTTTTATTTATTTTTTATTCATGCAGAAACTACACACTGAATAAATAATAGTAGCATTAAATTGAATTAAAATGCACTTCCGATATACTCATTTTTTTCTAAAGAATCTAATTCATAGCATTATATCTTGATTTTAATCGTCGTAAGGGGACATAAAAGTGGTGCAAAACTGTTCTGTTCGGGGAATTCATTTGACCCATCCAGGAACGGGTATTATTCTAGTATTATACCAAACAAAAATAAGGTTCAGCAAGATCAGTTTATAATAACAAAAGAATCCAAGTAGTGTATCTGTTTTGTATTTTTGATTAGGATCAAAGTGTAGTATCTGTTCTGTCCTCATTCAGTGGAGGAGAAAGTCTCTTATAATGAAGCAACTTTTATTTTTGTTTTAATCCAGAGTGCTCCTTTTGGGGCAACTGGATTTTATTTACTCCTCCCCAGGAGTTAGGCACAAGGCCAGTTTTATCTTACTCCCACAAGTAAGATGTGACCCAAGGTCGGGACGGGAAAGTGGGGTTTGAAAAGCCAGCGCTCGAGAGGTGAGCACTCTGGCCATTTAAAAATTGCCTGAGCAGCCCCGTCGGCATTCCCCGGTAGGGGCGCCTCAGACAGTAAGCAATAAACTTACTCCTCCCCAAAGAGGGGAGGCGAAGCCTGGGAGGGTGGACCTCCTAGAACTGCACAGGACAGGCGTGCAGTATCCATCGGAACAGATACTACACTTTGATCTTAGCCAAAAGGCCGACCTTGTCTCTAACGTTATTCTTGTGAGGGGGGAGGGGCAAATAAATACATACTTTGAACTGTAAATTCGAAAGTAATTTATGGATTTCAATTTAAGCTTAAACACATACATCAAGTATTATGGCTCTTTAGTTCTTCTAGACTAAAGAAAAATGGGGAGTTTCAATTGTGTCACCATTACAAAAATGAAACCCTTATTCGACAGCCATGATGGAATTTAATCTCATCAGGCTAAAGTCTGTGCCGTTGGCTGCACATTTGTATACGTGTTCACAAAAGCTTCATTTGTGTTCACAGGAAATCTGTGTCATATTCAGGTGTATAAGTTAACAGTCGTACAATTTCAATTGCTATAGCTTGTCACCTTTCATAAAATAGAATTGCTAGCCTCGTGTTCAATGATTGATGTCATTTTAGTTTGTCTTCTCCTAGACGAGTGTTAATCCAAAGTTCGGCGGACGCGGTGGGGGGTGGGGGGGACATGCGAAAGTCTGTAAGGTTTAACTAATGGTTAGGTGTGACGTTGCTTCTTATAATTATGAAGAAATAATAAAAAAATAAAAAAAACGAAAACAAAATGAGGGAAAGATGGTCTCTGTTTATGGGAACAGTGTGCTCACTACTGGAACTTTGTTATGTGGTATATTTTTTTTCAAGTGACACTGTATTCAATGCAACCTGTTTGCCACTAGATCTTTATCACATAGTATGCTTTGATTCAATAACACCATTTTCAATACTGAACTGGAGAACAATGTGCTCGCCACCGGAACTTCGTTATGTGGTATACTCTTTTCCAACGAAACCATTTTCAATACCGATCTCTATCGTTCAATGATCTTAGCCCTTTGAGTGCTAAAACGTAAGTGACAACTTTTATTAGGCTTGTCTTTTATGGATGGAAAAGCACACTGGTTACACATGGTCGATATGCATAAATACTCTTGTTTCGGCGTGCACTTGTTCTTTCTCACATTCAGGTTCTGCACGCCAGGCAGAGACAAGATCTTTTTTGGTGGCGATAAGGTAAGTCAAGACTATTTACACCACTCGATTCAGATTCTGGTTAATCACGTCCACCACAAATTATGTGTCATAGAGCCAATATCTTCATTGAGGATGCCACATTACATTAGACTTTAAAAAAACATTTGTTTTTCCTCAGTTGGTAAATTCTCCTAGCATTTCCTGAAGCATCTTCTTCTGCAGGTTTACTCACAAATGAAGACTCGAAAACACAAACAGGATTTTTCATTGCTTACTGGATATGCATGACGTTGTTTCTTATGGTTATGTGTCATAGAGCCAATATCTTCGTTGACGATTCCGCGTTACATAAGACTAAAAAGAAACACTTGTCTTTCTTCAATTTTCCGAGGATTTCTCGAATCATTTTTCTCCACAGGGTTGTTCTCAAATGAAGACTCGAAAACACAAAAAGGATTTTTCATAGCTTACCTTTCTTGTTAGTATAATGTTGATATTGTGAAGGCCGCGGGGATAGGAAGTGACTCATCGGCAGAGACAATAGAAAATGCGGGAGTGGTCGGTTTCCATTGTTCAGGACAGGTGACTCAGAAAAGAATACAGGACACGACATTTAGGAGTGACAACGTTTTACGACAGTTTGACGACAGTAAGGTTCATGGCAAAAATTTAATGAGTTTGGGTTTCGGAGAAAAGCAGTTAGGGATCGAACCTCCACAGAGAGCGGATCGGACCGGAAAATGATGAGATGAGCTGACGACTTGAGCAACGACAATGGGGGGGGGGGGGCTCGACAGTCCGTGACAGTGTCACACACACTCATAGTTCGAACTAAATTATACACAACGTATATGTGTTTGTGTTCTTTCTTGAGAGTTGTGTTTCTTTTATTTAACTTGTGGCCCAGTGCTGTGCCCTCAATGATTCGTCAGTGGATAGACGACTCGGTTAGATGATGGAGACAAGAATGCCACGGACACACAACGTTGGGGTTGATGGTCGTCGAGTGGGGCAACATGGTTCTACAATATTATCTCACACTCTTTTCTTTATGTACCATGGAAGCAAACACACAGGACGTTCTTGTGACAATCTTTGCTCTGACGTTTTTCGATTCCCAATAGTATTTATTACAAATGTGTTTGTTTCTACGAATTTCCTCTGACGTTTTTCGATTCCCAATCGTATTTATTACAAATGTGTTTGTTTCTACGAATTTCCTCTGACGTTTTTCGATTCCCAATAGTATTTATTACAAATGTGTTTGTTTCTACGAATTTCCTCTGACGATTTTCGATTCCCAATAGTATTTATTACAAATGTGTTTGTTTCTACGAATTTCCTCTGACGTTTTTCGATTCCCAATAGTATTTATTACAAATGTGTTTGTTTCTACGAATTTCCTCTGACGTTTTTCGATTCCCAATAGTATTTATTACAAATGTGTTTGTTTCTACGAATTTCCTCTGACGTTTTTCGATTCCCAATAGTATTTATTACAAATGTGTTTGTTTCTACGAATTTCCTCTGACGTTTTTCGATTCCCAATAGTATTTATTACAAATGTGTTTGTTTCTACGAATTTCCTCTGACGTTTTTCGATTCCCAATAGTATTTATTACAAATGTGTTTGTTTCTACGAATTTCCTCTGACGTTTTTCGATTCCCAATCGTATTTATTACAAATGTGTTTGTTTCTACGAATTTCCTCTGACGTTTTTCGATTCCCAATAGTATTTATTACAAATGTGTTTGTTCCTACGAATTTCCTCTGACGTTTTTCGATTCCCAATAGTATTTATTACAAATGTGTTTGTTTCTACGAATTTCCTCTGACGTTTTTCGATTCCCAATAGTATTTATTACAAATGTGTTTGTTTCTACGAATTTCCTCTGACGTTTTTCGATTCCCAATCGTATTTATTACAAATGTGTTTGTTTCTACGAATTTCCTCTCCAAAGAACAACTGACAGATGTTTACTTTTCAATTTAACCAACAACTCAGATCAGTCTGAAAAATAAAGGGACTGGGGGTGCTGTGTAAGTTTTGGGCGGAAGATAGAAAAGCGGATTCTGTAACCATCTAATGTATGACTTTAATTTTCGATTTCTGCGGTTATTGTATTTTTTTTTTCACTTCCTTTTTTCAGATCGTTCAGCTATGAACACTGAGGAAAAAATTATAAACATTTAGCTAAGAGTAAAACAAAACATCACCTTACTGGAACAACCTCCTTATTCACCTGATCCTGCTCTGTGTGACTTTTCCCCTCAAACTTAAGGGGATCATCAAGGAGGGGGGGGCGATTTTAAGGAGTTAAATCCATTAAGAAGGTGTTAATGATGAAGTTTAAGGGAATCTCAGAATAATCCTCCCAACAGTGCAGAGAAGGATCAGGAAATGTGCGTTAGACTTGGGTGGAGGGCCTACTTTTCAGGCACACGTTCTATATATATATATATATATATATATATATATATATATATATATATATACATATATATATATATATATATATAGATGAAATACCGTGCATCTTGACGCTGACCGCCTAAGCTTCCACCACTCATACCCTAACCCTCATTTCTGTTAGCTACTTAAAAAGAAAATGTAAGAAGATATGTTTACACAGTAGTATATATGCGTATATTTTATATACGTATGTGTATATATGTATGTGTCTGTGTATGTGTGGATCTCTCTCTATATATATGGAAGTATGTATACATACCAGTCCACCCATCTTTGATTCCCTACACCCCTGCTGCATCTATTGCCCCCCACCCACCCACTACCAATAGCTAATATTCCTATCCCAGCAGGCAATTAATTATTCTCACCACCGCCTACAAGCAACACTTTCAATCCACTCCGGCCAAAAAATATCGGCTCTAAATCCATGTTCTGTAACCTATCGATACACTGATCAACCAGGGAGCTAGAGGTTTTCGTAATGCATACTTTGATATATACCGAACTGTGACTGACACACTTCATTTTGAACCCTGTGAAACGGATAATTTCAATACCAGACTGCAGCACAGACAAGATACACTGGACTTTACCAATTGCCGTCTATAAATCAGCTTCTTCACAACAAAATATGGATTCCTAAACAATTTGAGTATTATATTTTTTTCAAACACTCATTTCCAATATAACAGCTGTTTTATTTTGACGTGTTTTATGACAGCGTCCACCCTGACTCTACGCTCTCACCTCAACAAAAAACTCTTTATCTTTTGGTCCTTATTTTATTTTATTTTATGTAAAATTTTCAAAGTTAAATGCTGCCGATAATATTTATATTTACAATTACATTGTCGTTTTTTTTCTCTATCCTCTGATGAAAAGAGTTTATCTGTGAAAATCCATGGATTAAGGATATGAAGCTCCTTGCTTTGAACTTTTGATGTTCTAATAAATATTGTATCTTTACAATTTTTTATTCTCATCTTTCATCTCTAGAATTAATTGCTCTATTCAATATATTGAGCTTTATATTGTCACGATAGATTATTATTAAACGATAATTCAATTATCTTTAATTTAATTCAACATTTATATATATATATATATATATATATTTTGGCAACTATTGAATTATTTTCGCTTAATTTTGTTTACAACGCATTGTCCTCACCACGACAATGCACCTGCTCATAACCCCCTAAGCATCCGGCAGTTCCTGGCTTAGAAAAACATCTCCATACAGAAACAACCTCCATATTCACTTGATCTTGCTCCTTGTGACTTTTCTTTTAAAAGCGCAAGGGGATCGTGAAAAAGGTTGTAACGACAGAGCTAAAGGGCATCTCAAAATAATTATTCCAGCTGTGCATGGAAAGTGCATTAGACTCGATGGGTAGTACTTTGAATGAGGACACTATGGAGTTAGTTATTTGGAATTGAAATAAATTGTTTATGATACGAGTTCTATTACTTTTCAGACACACCTTGTATATATAGGGTAAACCGGGGTGAACTGGGCCACTTTTTTGGCGTTTTCTTTCTTTGATATCTGATAACTTCCCCAAAACTGCCTGCATGAAGGTGGAAATGTGCTCAGGGTAGCAAATGTGTTCTCAGCATTCAGTCAAATAAAGATAATGCATGGTAATGTTGCTTATAGTACTAAAATGTACCAAGTTTTATGAGGTACTTTACGTACGTTGAAAAAAGAATTACTGGAGTGAATAGGGCCACTTATATTAAGAATACTAAAATCACTGTAAAAAAATCATTAAGTATTTTTTCATCAACACATGTATATTAAATGAAGTTAATTTACTCTTGCATCCATATTTTTACAATAAAGTCCTGTTAGAGATCAGTATCACTTGGTAACACACAGGGCACACATACTCGTCACAGATGTTACATATGAACCAACTCATATCATAAGGTCACAAATGTGAAACAAACATAAAATGAACTATTACAATTTTTAGACACTTTCACACCTGCAATATTCCCCCAAAACATAACCAATACTCCGCATTGGCAATGGGAATCATTATGCAGCTTGAAGTTGTATACCATTCTTCTGCTGGATTTCATAAATATGTAAAAATGCGGGGTTGCCCAATGCATCCCCGTCAATTAATTCTACGAAAAATCTTGTTCTCCATCAGAAAATTTAAAAAGGGTTTTGCAATTATACTTATATGGCTTTCTCACTTCAAGAATAGCATACACTGCAGTTCTCAAGTGATATAAATAGAAATCAGCAAAAAGTTTTATTAGATAGTGAAAAAGTGCATACCTTGGTATTCACGCTTCCTTCTTCATCAGAGCAGAAAGAATGATACAGTTTCAATGGCCATATCGTGAAGACAATGCCTGATGCAATCCATAATGGAAGCATTAAACTCTGGGGAAAAACTAAGTTAGGAGAAAATAGGGATAATCATTCGTGGTCCATTTGTTCTTGGCCTTTTGGCTAAGATCAAAGTGTAGTATGTGTTCCGATGGATACTGCACCCCATAGACTGGTATTTTCTTGGCCTTCGGGGCTTGATTTATGCCGGTCTATGGGTCTGTCCTGTGCAGTTCTAGGAGGTCCACCCTCCCAGGCTTCGCCTCCTCTCTTTGGGGAGGAGTAAGTTTATTGCTTACTGTCTGAGGCGCCCCTACCGGGGAATGCCGACGGGGCTGCCCAGGCAATTTTTTAAACCCCACTTTCCCGACCCGATCTTGGGTCACATCTTACTTGTGGGAGTAAGATAAAAACTGGCCTTGTGCCTAACTCCTGGAGAGGAGTAAATCAATACTCTACATGATGTAGGTAAGTAAATATTAAGTTAGA
Organism: Sepiola atlantica; assembly: GCA_963556195.1. Lineage (NCBI taxonomy): Eukaryota > Metazoa > Mollusca > Cephalopoda > Sepiida > Sepiolidae > Sepiola > Sepiola atlantica. The sequence goes on along the minus strand of OY744532.1, from coordinate 9,585,977 downwards.
TAGGTAGTAACCACATTGTTGATTTATTGATGCGTTTTTTTTATTTTATGCTGCAGATTCTCGAAGGAAAATCGGGGTCCGTCACCTTGTTGCAATCTTGGTCTTCTTCGGCTTCGTCAATGATTACACCCTCCGCACTAACTTAAGCGTCGCCCTTGTTGCCATGGTGAACACTACGGATGAGATTCCACAGATTCTATCAAACAAAACCAATTGTGCAAACGACATTGATTCCCAGAACGAACAGCAGTCAAATAATCAGGTATTTGAACCCATTTTGGAGGCCTTTCGAAAAGAAAAATTCAAAATATTAAGGGAAAAATGTTTTTAATCGATTTCCTGTAAAATAGAGTGGCAAGCAAAAATATTACTAAGTTAATAGTGAACACAAAAACGATTTCAGAAAGATGAAAGAGAAAAAATAAGAATAATACTGTGTATTAAATATAACTAGAAGACATACACGGTGTTGTCCGGTAATGTGTGAGACCCCTACGTGCACTTCGAACAGTCTCAAACCCTGTATTATCATTTTCATAATTTTGTGTAATTTTCGAGTTTTTCTATTCTTCTTTATTTACGTAATTTATTTATTATCATCTGCTTTTATGCTGTTGCCACTACTACTTTAGTCTATTCCGTTTCTTCTTTATTTACGTCATTTATTTATTTACATTATCTTATTACTCCTCTTCTCTTATATTGATGTTACAACTATTATTTCCTCTATTTACCTTTTCCGACCATCTAAAAGATTCAATGTGCTAACGAACGAGCAATATTATCAGAGTTTTAGTATTATATATATATATATATATATATATATATATATATATATATATATATATATATATAGTCTCGGAAGTTTCTCAACCATTAAAACTATATAAAAAAAATTAAAAAAAAAAACAAAACTTTTAGTCCCAAGTCGTTCAGTGGAAAATCACTCATGTAAGTCAATTTATTTTTTTACAGTTATTATATTAGTTTGCTTCTAACATTATTTAAGTGATCATCAGTTGTTTACCATGAAAAACTGTTTCGGGAATTTAAAAACAAGACAGTATTTAATTTCATGGCTTCCTAGCAGAGTTGATCAGACCCCACTTCCCTTAAAAGACAAAAACATAAACGTTCTGTATACTAAATCTAAGTTTTATATTAGTTATTAAAAAAAAAAAAAAAAAATAAAAAAAGTCTTCCTTACCTGTGTTGTTCGTCTGTCTAATAAAATTTATCCGTTACTTACAAAAATGTTGCTACATTTTAAAGTGTTTGGACGAATCCATTACACTACTTTTTAGGTGATTAATGTATTCTTATTTTTAGTTTTATATTAAAAATATAAAAAATATCAACATATCAAAATATTAAAAAAAAAAAAAATTTAAAAAATATATATATACATATATATATACTTTTAGTCCCTCCTCCTCCTCCTCCTCCTCCTCCTCCTTTGTTGTCCAACTCCCCGTTGTCATCAACCTCAAATAAATACTAATCTTCCTTGTCCACTCACAGCGTTTCCAATCAGCGTTCACAAGCCAACTGCCGATTTATATATATTAATTACAATTTTATGACAAGACAAATGAAAAACAAAAATTAATGTACACAAAATAAAATATTACCAATAATTATATTATAGCAAAGAACAAGTTCTCCTTTTTAATTGCATCAATGGTAAATATATCGAGATAAGTAGTGATACTGACTTATTCCTCACCCTCTTTATCCGTCTTTAACTTGAAGACATCTGGTTACAAAATCGTTAAAGATACATGAAAGAATTTTACTTCCTGAAAGTGCAAAAACACCTAATAAAGAAATACTTTTCATTTCTTATAAAGCCGTGTTGAATTTTTTTTTTTGTTATTGACAATATGTGCATTTAACAATATGCACTCTATTATCTCATCTTCACACTTTTTCTAAAAGTCAATCTCATGTTGTTTTCTTGTTTGTAATTAGTAATGAGTGCCACCTTCACTGCACAAATCATATAAAAAATGGACTAAATTATACTAAAATGTTGGTTTCGTTTATCTGTTTTACGGCATATCAACACTGTTGTGTTATTTAATGGCAAAACACAATACCCATCATCATCATCATCATCATCATCATCATCATCATCATCATCATCATCATCATCATCATCATCATCGGTTTAATGTCCATTTTACTGGCATGTGTTGGACGTGTTTTAGAAATTGCCTTCAAAACTAACCTAGTGTTGGCCAGGTCTTTATTTATCATGCTTTCTCTCGAATTCATATTTCATCATTTTCTCCCATGTTTTTCTTGGCCTTCCCCTGGCAACTGACCCTGCTACCTCAACTGTTCTATATCTACTAACCCAGGAACTCTCATCCATTCTTTCGGCCTGACCAAACCAAAAAAGTCTCCTGTTCTACACACATATCCCTATACTATTCAGACTTAATCTTCCTCTGAGGTCATCAGTTCTGAACCTGTCTAACACATATCTTTAACCCTCACTGGCCAGGTTTCACTTCTATACATCATCACTGTGCATGCATGCCTGATATATTCTTCTCTTGGTCGACTGCAGTAATGCTCCATGTGTTAGTAATGGCAGAAATTTCTTGAATTTACTCCATTACTCAGACTATTCAAACTGTTGGCGTCTGAAATTGAGAGTGGTTTCAGTGTTACACCTTGCAAAATTAGAGCTTAATGCATATTTCTTCTATGATGTATCTAATGGCTTTGTTTGGTTTCCCCACGTTGTGACCATGTCGCTAGTTGTCGTATTTATATCTTCTTTTTCTTCATAGCTGGAATCAGCTTGGGTAGAAATTGATGAATATGAACAAGGAATTAAACAGCTAACAATCAATCTTAAAGTGAGCCATGCGACCTGCTCTGGTTGATGTATTGGCTTCAACTCCCGTCATGTGTGCTATAAGAAGTTCAACAATTTGTGTTCCTGTGCCAAAGTTTCTGATTGGCTGAGGGCCAATCAGTCTAGTAGTACACCTGTCCATTTACATCAAAGAAAATTAGTACATAATATAATTAGAATATGTAACTGCTACAAAACAATCACCGGCCAGTTGGTTGTGTCATATATTAAGGGATTTTATTAACATTTCTTTATCCAGGGTGTCACGAGGAAGAGTTGTAAGGGGAATGGGGAATGGTGTAAAGAAACGGAACAACGAAAAGTATTTCTGTAGCTATAACAAAAAGGGGTTTTATTAACTCAAGGTTACCTATACCGTTTGGTATAGGTAGATGAGAATGAGACGGTGTCCGTCTGAGGAAGAGGAAGAATATAATAGTCCTTAGGGCTGCCTGTGGATTTCTTCAGGTGAAGATGGTAGTAGTCGTCGAGTTGGCGACGGCGGCAGGAGAGAGAGCGTTTCCTCATTCCTCGCTGGTGCTCTCTGCGATGTGTCCAAGCTGGTGCCAGGAGGTCGTCTGATCTTTTTCCTCGAACCCTAAGGGGACATAAGTAGTCCCTTAGGGAACTAACGATATTACTGCGCTTTGTGATTTGATTGGACAAGCCAGCTCACAGGGACAGTGATTACGCATTCAAAAGTAGTCCCTATTGGTGACTGCTACAGAGTTTCCTGCATGACCACCTGTGTATGCCTCGTATCTATCACTGACTGTGTTAAATCAACTATTTCGAAAATACCCCTTCGCTTTTTCTCTATCATCTGATTTTGATCATGGCTCCACGTTTCTAAGCAAACTCTCCTCCCCACAATTACACTGTCTAACATTTTTCCTTTTTATTGTTTTCCAGACAGGAGAGTTCAACTGGGATCATAAAACACAGGGGATTATACTTGGTTCTTTTTTCTACGGCTATGCTATATCACAAATTCCTGGAGGAATACTAAGCAAGAAATTTGGATCGAAATATGTCTTTGGCTTAGGAATTCTGATCACTGCCGTTGCATCTCTTTTTACCTCCGTGGCCGCAAGATGGAATGTCAATGCTTTGATCGCTGTCCGTATTTTGGAAGGAATAACGGAAGTAAGTTTATCTTATATATTCTGGGGGAAAAAGAATTGTTTAACACACACACACACACACTGCATTAATATTACTAATATGCTGTGGAAAGGTATGAATCCAAATATCCTCCTTCCAGTTATGGACTAAATAGTAGGATGGACTAGAGTCTTATACCTTTGTTGTGCAACTAACGTATAAGCGGGAAAAACTCAGAAAATAACAGTAATAAAAGTCTTCCTCTGCTTATCCCGACATTGTCTCCATTTGTCCTGGACTTCTTGTATAAACGGGTGTTGTCGTTCTCTACACAGAGATCTTTCCAGACTGTGAACACTCTTTTTGGCCGATGATCATCGTAGTGGCGATAAAAAAAAAAGATGTCGGTCGAATCTCCTCTAGGTCGGAATGATGATGATGATGATGATGATGATGATGATGATGATGATGATGATGATGATGATAGAGATGGCTTTTTCGATCTCGTCTCTGTAAAGACAAGGTTATTCAAGCAGAACAAATCAATAATAGAAATAATTCAACAAACATCGGCGAAGTCTTTTTGGTAGGAAATAATTATTAAAACGATTAAAGGAAGAAATTGATTAACGTTGAATTGAAAATCTATCTTTTGATAAAATGTCTTTTGTGTTAAACTATTTCGTCGTCTCTCTGTGCACGAAGACATTCACAAATAGCTAACAAAGTCCTACTCTATGAGCGAACGGCGATGGCAAGAGGTCTCTTTCCTCTGGCGATTTTCGTCTGACTTACTTCTTTGCCTGCCTCTGGGGAACTGATTCTCTTGGCGTCCTCACGCATCCACACTTACCGAAAAGGTTCATAACGACACGCTTTCGGCCCCCCCTTCCTTTTTCCTTGAGTCTTTCTTCATCTCTCGGAGTTGTTTGGGGTTGGGTGGTACGCGCAGTATGGGCAATTGAAATTCCTCGCTTAGGCTTTATCTACCTAGAAAACAATTATCCCTTTCCTCGCTGGGGGAAGGAGATCTCTGTCCTAATTAATAGTGACAGCTTCTAGATGGCAATCTATGACTTCGGCTCAGCCCGCCCGACTAACATAGTACTGACACGCTTGACCGTATGTTTTTCTTGTTGATGTTTTATTAGAATTTGGCGATTAAGATACTGTCCAAACTTGTCCAGCTATTCAAACTCATCGTCGTGCAGACTTAAATGCTATAGACAATTGTACATGACTTTTCTTAAAAAAACCTAGACATTGTGTCGCCATTTTCTTTCCCTGCCTAGGTGGTCAAACCGTGTTGAGTATACGTACTAGCCTTATATCTCTACTTGTTTCTACGTAGGGTCCAGCATCATCACCAAGATGCATACTAGCGTGCCACCAAGGAACCCGATCTTCGTCGGTCCTAATTGTTCTGTGTCATACATGTTACCAGTGGATTCAAGCAATGCCGGTCCAGGAGAAGTGCTATTACGGATTGTACAACCCTGGCTTCACTGCAAGCGTCCATACAGGCGGTATCCATTGTCTCTCAAAACAATAGGTTGAAAGATGATAACCAGTTTGTGTGCAAGAAGTGTAAGACAATGGAGACGGATGAGAACTCAAATGTAGAGAAAGTATATTTGGATGTTCAGAAGTTTTGTTACATTGGAGCACAGAGAGGAGCAGGTGCTAGTGCAATTGCAAGAGTTAGGAGGAGTGAACTTCTGTCAGTACGATTATGTATGGAAGTGAAACCTTGACAGTGAGGCTGAGGACATGGAAAGAATGATATGAGAATGATACAATGAATGTGCAATGTGCGTCTTAAAGAAATGTTTAGATCTGATGATCTCAGAGGAAGATTAAATCTTGACAGTATAGGGAGATGTCTACAGAACTGGAAACTTCGTTTGTATGCTCATGTTGAAAGAATGGATGAGAGGTTAGGGTTAGGTAGATATAAAAAAGGTGGAGGTAGCAAGGGTGAGTTGGCAGGAGAAGCCCAAGGAAAACATGGGAGGAAGTGATAAGGATGGATTTAAGAAAAAGAGGGATAAATAAAGACCTGGCTAGAGATAGGTTTATTTGGAAGTCAATTTTTAAAAGGCATCCAACAAATGGCAACATGTAAAACGAACGTTAAACAGACTATGATGATGCTGCTGCTGCTGATGATGATGATGATGATGCTGCTGCTGCTACTGATGATGATGATGATGATGATGATGATGATGATGATGATGATGATGATGATGATGATGATGCTACTGATGATGATGATGATGATGATGATGATGATGATGATGATGATGATGATGATGATGATTTGACTTATGAAAATTAGTTAGGATTTTGGAAAGAATGATCAACAAAGAATTATGTGTGTTTTCATGCATTTTTCAGATCCTCATTGGGGAGTTGTGCAGCAAGATGTTTGTTCACATTACATTTAAATTTCTGCATGTTGGTACCGTCGGGGAAACAGTGAGCAGGGAGGGGATTCCAAAGGCAAGTGGTCCAAGGAAAGAAGCTATTATAGAGTATTGATTTACTCCTCTCCAGGAGTTAGGCACAAGGCCAGTTTTTATCTTACTCCCACAAGTAAGATGTGACCCAAGGTCGGGTCGGGAAAGTGGGGTTTAAAAATTGCCTGGGCAGCCCCGTCGGCATTCCCCGGTAGGGGCGCCTCAGGCAGTAAGCAATAAACTTACTCCTCCCCAAAGAGGGGAGGCAAAGCCTGGGAGGGTGGACCTCCTAGAACTGCACAGGACAGACCCATAGACCGGCGTAAATCAAGCCCCGAAGGCCAAGACAATACCAGTCTATGGGGTGCAGTATCCATCGGAACAGATACTACACTTTGATCTTAGCCAAAAGGCCCTGGACATCTTTCTAGTGAAGGAGTGGAATTTTGCTGCTAGTCTGGTTACGTGTGAGTATTTACATTGAGATGGATAGCTTTATAAAGATATAGGATACTGGCAGGTTTTCTAGCCGGGTTGAGGGAACCTACTTCATTTGCAGAAGACTTGGCAGTATCTTCTATGTAATTATTCCAATTCATACAGGTTTTGTGTGGGGATTTTGTCACTTTTTATAATCTTGCTAAAATCTCATGGCCGCAATTTTTTATTTAATCAGAGGGTTAAAAACTAACATTTTTGTACTTAGTGATTTTAACGTAAATGCTGCATGGATCCATCTGAGCACAAACCATTTACAAACACTTTTTATTACAACGTCGCATTCCGTTCTCTATACATACATCACTACAGAATGATTCATTGCTAACCACGCAGATTGAATGGACACATCTTAAAAGTACTGTTTCACTTTGAATTAAAAGAAATTTCTATGCATTGCTTTTATTTTTTTATTTATTAAGGGTGTGACATCACCAGCCATCCACAATCTTTGGGGTAAATGGGCACCAAAGTTAGAAAGGAGCCAACTAATTGCCTTCTCTTATGCAGGTAAGCAGGACGACATTTTGTATATCTCTGTTTTTATGGATCTTCGTATTTACTGTCATAAAAATAAGATTTCTAAATTATTAATTTGTTATTTTGGTTTAATTGTAGAATAGGGGCAGATGAAAGATCTCACCTATCTGGGGGGGGGGGGGGGTCGCCCACATTTTGAGTAAAATTGTATTTTCTCTTTCTCTTGAAATAACATTTGACTTTACTTTTTAAAGTCTATCAATTTGAACTGTTCTTATAGAATTATTCTCTGTTAATATAAAATTATTATATTGCACTTTTACGTCTTTGGGAGAAGAAAAAAAAATGACGTCTTTCTTCGATGATTCTTATGCATTCACACGATGAAAGTGGATTCTGATATTTTTTAATGAGGACAAGACGAAAATAGACGCGAACGGCGAACATTTTGGGTGAGAGAATAAGTCTTGTATTTATATTTATTTATTTAAAAATGAACTCAACAAGCAAAACAATATAGTTCATTCTTATTACTGTCATAAAAATAAGATTTCTTAATTATTAATTCGTTATTTCGGTTTAATTGTAGAATAGGGGCAGATGAAAGATCTCACCTATCTAGGGGGGAGAGGGGGGTCGCCCACATTTTGAGTAAAATTGTATTTTTTCTTTCTCTTGAAATAACATTTGACTTTACTTTTTAAAGTCTATCAATTTGAACTGTTCTTATAGAATTATTCTCTGTTAATATAAAATTATTATATTGCACTTTTACGTCTTTGGGAGAAGAAAAAAAAATGACGTCTTTCTTCGATAATTTTTATGCATTCACACGATGAAAGTGGATTCTGATCTTTTTTAAACGGTCAGCGGAAATTTTGCGTGAGGGAACCATAGGAGAGAATAAAACTTGTATTTACCCTTATCCTCAAGTGGCTTTTAACCTTGATAAGTGTTGACTTATTAGTAAAACAACAAATTTCAATCACATTGTACAAACTGTTTTGTCTTATAACAGAGACGGTCATGCACATTTTAAGTGTACATAAAAGTTACAAATTTGTCTGTGGATTCTGATGTTAAAGTAGCAGCGTATGAAAAGAGAAATAAATCAATGATGTTTGACTGTTCTTTTGATACAGAAAAAACGGTCAGCATTAACTTTAGGGGAATTCTCGGCACTATTTCAAAACAACTTACTCTACAAAACAATTATATTTAATGTTTTGTTCACAAAAAATAGTAAGTTATAGCAAGTTGAATCGTACACTCGAAATGCTGAAAAACACCTCATCATGTTGGAATTTTAACATGGCTAATATAACTGATCCAGTAGGAGGAAGGGAGATAACTCTATTCATAATCCGCCACAAGGGAGATAACCGTGTAGGTAATAAAAATGCAAATAAAAACATGTTTTGTTTTCTTTTTAATTTTTCCATTTTGTGAAAAATGCATGGAGGCATTTCTGCAACATTTAAATAAATTTTACTATGAACCAATTCCAAAATTTTATGAAAATAGTTGATGAAATGTGAAATATGTCCAACTACTGTTGTAACAATTATCAAATATAACCTGTAGATATTTATGATATTACTTGCGTTTGAGTATCTGTGTGAATGTTTATAATGTTTTATAAACTGGAATAAGAATTACAGACGGAATAAATCACAAACATCCATTTTGAACAGGTAACAATTCAATTCATTAAATTTGGCAAAAAATAAAAACAAGTTGCCAATGTAGAGAAAGGAGTGGTAGACATTTACACAGAACAGAATACAGTGTCCCTGCACCTGTCCCATTTCACCTTGAATTGCTGCGTCGTTGGTGCGTTTACTGCACCTCCTGGAAGTTCATTTCAAAGTTCAGAGATCCTGATTGACAAAGCGGCCCTCCTCTGGTTCAATCGAAATCGGCAGTGAAACAATTTCTAGTAATGCCCGCGCAGACCTCTTTCTGATGCAGGAGTGAATAGTAGGTTCGTAGCGAAATAATAATGGCCATTGATCAGGATTGTAGACGAAAATGAGATCACAGCGTAAATGTTGGTGCTCAAAGGAGAAAAGGTTAAGCTTCTTAAGTCAGCTTTCGTAGGGCATATCCCGTAGTCTATGCACCATTCAGATAACGAATAAGAAACAATTTATTCACTTTGAATGATTTACATGCATTTAATACGAGTGTTTTATCAGTGCATCTCTGTGGTCAGATCGACATCTTGAAAGTCATCCTATAGTGTTCAGGGATGATAAAGAAACAAGGGGAATAACTCCTCAATTAGAATGAAGAGTTATTGTCCTTGGCTTATGTCTTATACAATCAATGCAGAATTTAATTTAAAAGAAAAAAAATTCTGAAAAAAAAATTGTTTTTTTTTGTAAGAAATATAACTTTTTTATTGAATAATTTTTATTTTTAATTAATGTAAAAAAAGATTAATTTCTTATATTTATATTCTAGGTTCACATTTTGGGACATTTATAAGCATACCTATCTCAGGAATTTTAATCAAGTATAATGTTTTGGGCGGTTGGCCTTCGGTCTTTTATCTGTTTGGTAAGTGCCTTCTATATCTTCTTATAATTGTGCCAGTCATTCAAAATTTATAGGCCAACAAAATCTATTTATTGGTTTATTATGACTCTTTTAGCATTTCTTATTTTAATCATTTCAACTTTTAATGAAAATAATCTTCGAATATAAAAAGTAAAGTCGGTCGGATTTTCCAAGTTTGACCCATCTGTCGATTCGATATTTGATTCTAACAAGCCAATCAGTTTTGAAAATTATAACTTTGTGTCTTTTGCTTGAAAAAAATTGGCATTCCAATCGATTTCATCGACTACATATTCGATCAAACACACTATTTCTTTTAGTAAGAGAAAATTCTAATATGTAAACAAGCATTAAGAAATTATTTGCTGTTCTTATTTTGTGATTATTATTATTAGTGTTATTATTATTAGTGTTATTATTAGTGTTATTATTATTATTATTATTATTATTATTATTATTATTATTATTATTATTATCAGTGGTATTAACATTAGTCCTATTATCCTTATTAGTATTGCTTAAACCTCTGGCAGATTCTCTCCACCGACCTCCTGCTTCACTTTTTCCTTTTCATGATATTAAATTCTAATTTTGCTATTTATAGTTAGTAAATGTCACTTTAATGCAATGCTTTACTCAAAATTACTTTCTTCTTTGCGATGTTGTAACAGCAAAAAAGTTACATTCATAAATTGACACTTTAATGTCGACAAGTTAGTCTTTATCAGCTTCTTACTCACTAATTGGAGGGGGGAAAAAAACAATTTGACCTCTTAAGTAACAGATTTGACCTCTTCACACGTGACCACTTTCGTTTTTTTTAAGCCTTTCTGCTTAAATGCTTTGCAGATTTTGATTCCACTATGAGTTCCCTACGTTTATTTTCTTCAAAGAATACGGCCTGTGGAATGTATCTCATGGTGTAGAGCAGGGGTGGGCAACCTCCGGCCTGCGGGCCACATCCGGCCCGCGAAGGTTTAGCGTCCGGCCCGCCGCCCTGCTATGCTTTATTATTGCAATCCGGCCCGCAGGCCTCCCAGTAAAACTCATATCATTTTGTGACATAGACGTAAAAGTAGGGATAAAAATGTGTGAATATCAGCGAGCGATGATGAATGTATATTTCATTTTTCTTTAAACTATTAAGAGATAAAAATAGAAAGAGAGATGCAAAGAGGAAACGTGAGACGATGAAAGGGCATGAAACATAGAACCTATGTGAGGTGTGTCAAAATGAATGCTGGATCAACTTTCTACTTCCCCCATCATTATTTTTTATGATTCCAAAATGGCTCTCCGTCGGCGCCTTTTATAACATCACATACAGAAGTCTCTTGAGAAAAAATGTCAGATTTGTCGAGTGTTCAATGCAATTTTTGTACAATTTATTCATGCAAACAAAATATAGTAATTCTGAGATTTCGTTTTTCACTCCGCCCCGCGATCTCCTTCCAAAAGTCTCATCTGGCCCTCACTCTGAAAAGGTTGCCCGCCCCTGGTGTAGAGGGAGCATCAGTGACCTTTGAACTTTTAACTCGGAAATGAATCGAACAACCATTTATGTTTAACTCCAATTGGATATTTCTAACCGTTAAATTAATATAACAATCATTTGAATTTGCCTTCAATCTGATATTCCTGCGTTTACTTTCTTTGCGGCTTTACTAATAACTGTTGTTTATTTGCAAACAACCCATGAAGTGTATCCAATGGTATATAGTGAATATTAGTACCCTATGAAATTTGAACCGGTAAATGAATGGAACAATCAGTTGCATTTGAGTTCATGTAGAGTGATGTTTAGTGTATAAGAAGACACGATGGTTAGAAGTAGGCACGTTTATTAGTGGCGACTATGCATGTGTGAGTAATAGGCTGTGTGTGTATTGGTTTGCCTTTGTTTTATCAGTGTATGTATGAACATGTGAGAATTTGTGTGACTGAGTGTAGTTATATGGCCATTGTCAATGTGTGAGAATATGCTTGCCATTTGTTAGTGCATGAGAATGTGTGCGCAAGACAAGAAACGAGTGTTCGTTTCGCCTGTAGTTGAGGATTTTTTGAGGAGTTTTAATGTGTGTTGTGTTCTCGTCATCTTCTGAACTTAGCAGGGCTGAATCTATCTTCCTGAGTCTTTGGTTATCGTTTTGATATTGATTTAAATTTTTACTTACTCTATCGCTTCAAACGAGAGAGAATAATTTTAATTAAAATGTTCACAGCTTTCCATTTTCAAATATATATATATATATATATATATATATATATATATATATAAAATAAAGTAACACGGAATAACATAATCACCAGTGCGATAATTTATTTCGACCCTCTGGCCTTTTCAAGCACCCAAAATGAAGCGATTACATGATTTTCAAACATGAAATTGCCTTGTTTTGGGTGCTTCAAAAGGCCGGAGGGTCGAAATAAATTATCGCACCGGTGATTATGTGATTCAGTGTTACTTTATTTTATTCTTGCTCTGTTTATTACATTGAGCTCTCATACTCGGATTTCCTTCTGGAATTTATTTAACTCTAACACACAATATATATATATATATATATATATATATATATATATATATATATATATATATACACACATATATATATATATATATATATATATATATATATATATATATATATATATATATATATATAAGTAGGTTGAGATAAAAAAAAAAACTAGCACATTATTTATATCAGTTCCAAGAATTCAAACACAACAAAACTTGATGTACGATCGTTTCTACAGCAAGTTAGAAAATTTTATTTTGTATTATACTTTAGATGATTCCGAAAAGGGTCTTCTTCAGCGCCTCTCATAATGTTGCATCATGAGGAGAACTATGTTTAAAAGGTGTACTTCAACTAGTACGAATTAGGACTTGGGTTGGGATGGGTATATAGCTCAGTGCAAGTTGGGCCAACACAGACTCTGGAGAAATGAATCTGTTTTCCCATGAGTGAGTAACGGATAGGTGAACTTAAGATCAAAAGAACAGGGCACTGGGGTCAATAAAGGTCAGAGATAGAGACCGACAGATCGAGCAGACGATGAGGTCAATTGTTTGTCGCGCACAAAGAAACGAAAGGTTCAAATGAGTTCTGCTCATGGGTCCTAGCAAGGCAGGTGTAGAAAACTATGCTCTGAAACTTTGAGCTAAGTTAAGTCGGTATGAGACAGAAGGCGAAAAGCCCCCACCTTCTTCGTCCAGTCCCGTATTTTTTTCTATTAAGTTAGGATGAACCTAACAGTTAGAAAAAGTGACGGTCCCTTTTTTGCGTGCCTAATATCCAGAGAAAATAAATTTTAAAAAAACTGAAATCGCTTGAAAAAGATGTCTTGCCAGTTCGTTCTTTCTGCAAGGAAAAAGAGTGTTCACTAGACACACTGATGAGACGGCGACGACATGCAGTATTGATTTACTCCTCTCCAGGAGTTAGGCACAAGGCCAGTTTTTATCTTACTCCCACAAGTAAGATGTGACCCAAGGTCGGGTCGGGAAAGTGGGGTTTGAAAAGCCAGCGCCCGAGAAGGTGAGCACTCTGGCCATTAAAAATTGCCTGGGCAGCCCCGTCGGCAGTAGGCGCTTCAGGCAGTAAGCAATAAACTTACTCCTCCCCAAAGAGGGGAGGCGAAGCCTGGGAGGGTGGACCTCCTAGAACTGCACAGGACAGACCCATAGACCAGCGTAAATCAAGCCCCGAAGGCCAAGACAATACCAGTCTATGGGGTGCAGTATCCATCGGAACAGATACTACACTTTAATCTTAGCCGAAAGGCCAACACGCAGTAGAGAGGAAGAAGAAATCACTGCGGTCACGGATACAGAAAGAAAGAAGAAATCACAGTGACAATCACGGCATGAAAGAGAAGAAAGAATATAGGCGGCAACACAGCTGTGAAGGAGTGTTACGTTGTCGTTTCTTAAAATCTGTTCTTTTTAAATCAATTGCCACTTACTTCAGTGTTCTTAATATACTTTTCGCCGTCGCCATCATCATCATCGATGTGTGTTGCATTTCGTCACCATCATCATCATCGTCCAGTACGCTGCCTTTCGCTGTCGTCATCATCGTAGTCGGCCGCACCTCGTAGCCACCACCGGCTAGTGTCTGTAATCAAGACTTTTCATGAAGAGAGGAAAAGGGCTAGCCTGGCGGTGAATTAAAACTGGTCTTTATTTGAGAGAGATTTCTGATCATCGAATAAAAGTCACACATTCACTAAATTTGAGAGAGAGGCCAAATTATTCTGCTTAACTTAATTCTACCTAGTTACGGGGATAGGAAGGAAGGGGCATACTAGTCACTATCAACTCTTTTAGGAATTAAATTCCCATTTTCCTTTTTTTGAATTACATCTCTATTTTGCATCCATGCACCACACGCCCAAAAGACGGACTGACTAAAAAACTTCTTTCTTTTCTCGTTCCCACGATTGTGATGTAATTGCTTCAAAGGGGGACACTGAGTCTGTCACAACGCCTCTGTTTGACCCTTCTCTGATCTTTGATCTGAGTTCAGGCTTGTTTATATTTTTAGTCCGAGAGCGAACTTGTTCCCCAGATTTTCGTGTCAAGATTTTGCACTAGATACCAACTAATCGTTCTTCACGCACATCCATCCATTATGTAACAGGAGAAATTGGAGATAAAAAGGTAAATTTCGCTTTAATGTTGAATGGACAGACAGGTCGCTTGTCGATCGAAAAGAGAGAAAGAAAGAGACTAAAAAAGTACTATTAGCGCACACATACGCACCCATTAAAAGTAAGATACATTAAAAGATTTTATGAGAGCACTTGTATAATTATGTCCTCGTTAAAAGTAATTAATGATTGAACACACACACACACACATCACATTATGAAAAACGCACACCTGTAAAAAAAGTAAGATACGCAAAAATAGCGTATAAGTTAAGAAAAGAATCTAAAACAGTTATAAAGATTTTTAGTAACGTTTAAACGTGTCAAAACGTTACAATAACATCACAAATAGAAGTCCAGCTAGAAAAACATCACAATTTAGAAGTATTTATATTATGATGTTCATTAGACCTCTTTTGGGAAAAGGTCGGGTAACATATGATAGAAATATATCGAGAGTCGTACACAGTCCAAACGGTGACTTGGATAACATCTCCTCTCGTTCATGCCCTTGGAGCATGTCATTCTCCAACCTCAGGAAGGGGTACTAGCTTACTCCACATCAATTTAAGAATACATAAATCCAGTTATGATAGGAAAATAGAACTTTTTATCATTTTATTTTATACCACTATTTTTAAAAATATTTATTATTATTATTATTATTATTATTATTATTATTATTATTATTATTATTATTATTATAATAATAATAATAATAATAATAATAATAATAATAATAATAATAATAATTGGAATCAAAGGGAAGACTGAGACCATATAACGGATGGCAATGATGAAAACAGCTGAAATCTTAAGGAAAATCCTTGAATACAGAAACCAACCCACATAAGCTACGAAGAATAACCAGTCACATGCAAGTTGCAATAGGAAGAAAACAAAAACACAGAAAAGACACCACCACAAGAACCAAGGAACAGAAACTGCAAGAAATTTCATAAAATATCCCCTCCCAAAAGTGATAGCACCGGATTAGGCTGATACCACACAAAATAGTCGTGAAGGGTCAAGGAGGATGGAAAGACCGAGGAGAGAGAGCACTAACCAGACCTCCACTAGAAGAGTGCGGAGAGTACTGAAACCTTGGGGAGGCTTATTGCCGCCCAAATCCCAGAGAAGACCAATGGTCATTACCAGTGAGAAATCAATGGTTAGCAGTTGTTGCAATACTGCAAAGTCATTTGCAATGGTTATCGAAAAGCGGTGGAAAGTACTGAAAATCGGGGGGGGGGGGCTTGTTATCACTTAGACTCCAGGGAACACTACCGGTTATTATTGTGTGCGAATTCCTAGTGAGTACAAATAATAATGAAAATTAAATAATTAGAAAATAACAAATAAAAAAAAATATATGATGAAATAAAATAGAATAAAAGGAAATAGATTTGAAAAGACAAATTCATAAATTCATAAATTGAAAGTTAAATAAATAAAAATATATTTAAGATTTATATATTAATTTTTAAGAAAATACCATTTTTTAGAAATAATGATCCATAGCATCTGTTCACAAACCGGTTAGAACCTAGTGTGTGTTAATTAAGAATATAATAGAGAAAAAAAATATCATACCAAAAATCAAAAAATAATAAGAAAGTCTTTTGAAGTATAGACAAACCATTGATAAAAATAAAAATAATACAGAAACATATGATTAATACAACCAGAAGATGATAATCAAATTGAATACAGTGTTACATTTAGACATATAAAAATGAACAAACATTAACTTTAAATACAGATACTGGAAGACATCCATATATACGTGCAGACATCTTGACATATACATATATAAAAAAAATACACTCAGGTGTGTGTGTGTGTGTGTGTGTGTGTGTGTATGTGTGTGTGTGTGTGTGTGTGTGTTGCATAACCATTTAGTTCTTTAAAGATTTACGCAATTTAAAGGCATATCTTGACTGAGGTTTCCAAACTACGTGTGTTGTCTCCGACGCGCGTTGTCTCTTGACTGAGGTTGTTTTGTTATTCGCATCTCATGACAAAAACAAAATGCCACCGAGTGTACTTTCTTACAATAATTATGCAATTTTATCTATTCATTTATTTTTTTTATGGAAATCGCTCCAGACAAGGCATGAAGCCACTTGATGTAAGGAGCTAACAAGAACGAAATATGATTATCGCAAAGACAAGAGATGCCTGTTGGCCTTAGTCTTGAAAAAACCAAGGCTATAGATAGGAAAAAAAACAGTGAGCAGGAAGAGAGTTCCACAAGCCTGCAGTTCTTAGAAAGAAGCTACTGGAATAGGAAGCTGTATTACAATGAGGTATCAAAACAGTGAATTAATGGAGACCACTAGACTAATAAGTCAAACGAGCTGGAACAAAGGAAGCAGGGAATAGATCACATAACTCTGAAGAACATATGCCATAATAGTATTTATAGAAAAGACTGAGACTAGCAACATCACATCTGTAAGAGAGAGGGTGTAGAGAAGAAGAATGGGTAGGGCCAATCAAATTATAGATACGTTTCTGCACCTTATCAAGAACCCTCAAATGGAACAGAGATTCACCAGCCTAAATATGACAACAGTACTCCATACATGGTCTCATAGTAGATTTGTAGAGATAGAAAATAGCCCCCGGTGTGAGAAAGTGGTTAGAACAATAAAGAGAATCGATTTTACGAAAAGCAGAAAGAGAAATGGATCTAATGTATGATCTCCAAGAAAGATTTGATGAGAGAGAAAGACCAAGAAGTTTCAGAATCGATTTCTTCTCAAGAGCAGAGCCGTCCATGAGAATCTCAGGAAGAAAAGGGATACACCTACAATTGAAAGACACGAGCTGGGTATTAACAGGATTAAATGAAACACGTCATTTTGTACCCCAATCTACAACTGAACCCAGGTCAACTTCTAGATCAGCTGCATATTTTGACTGATCCGAGGGAGATGGATGAGAAGAAACACCAGAATAGAGAGTGGTATCATCAGCATAGATGTTAATTTTCTGAAAAATATTCCCTGGAAGATCATTTATATAGAGAAGAAACAGTGTTGGGCCTGAGGAACACTAGCATTGATAGGAAAAGAGAATGAAGAGACACCGTCCAAAGTTATTCGCAAGCTTCGATTAGAAAAGAAAGAAAAGACCTAATAATGTCAAGAACCTCACCACCAATACCATAACCCTGCAGTTTGTGTAGGAGACCAGAATGCCACACTCTGTCAAACGCCTTCGAAATGTTAAGTGCAATGACTCTACTCTTTCCTGAATCATCCATAAACTGACAGACCCGATCAGTTACAACAGTTAAAAGACTAGCAGTTGAATGAAAACCACAAAAGCTATACTGAACGTCACTAAAGAGGCCCAGAATTTCCAAGAAAATGAACAAGCTTTGCCTTGACCAACCTTTCAAAAACTTTGCTAATAACAGAGAGGAGACTAACAGGACGATACTTAGTTGGGTCAGACCGATCACCAGCATTTTTAAAGATAAGGACAACAGAGGACTCGTTCCAACAAGAAAGGAAACAAGGCTGAGACAAACAGAGATTGAATAATTTAGAGAGGATAGAAGAAAGTTCAGGAGCACAAAGTTTGAGAACGATAACAGGAACTGAATCAGGACCGGAAGTCTTAGACTAATTAAACAAACCACTTCTTAAAGAACAGAGGATTTATTTGAGCTGTAATTAAGCATCATTATTACTAATCTCATGGTCTGCACTTGATGACCACTTCGTGGCAGAAGACAGACAGAAAATGATAGAGAGTGTAGCATTACCTTCCTTTCTCAACACAATTATAGACTCTCCAGCAGATGGCATCAGAGAAGAGTTATCTTCTCTTTTTGTGACCGTAGGGGGCGCGACGATCTGTGTTATAAAAGGGCATGCACAGACAGACGTTTTCTCTTTCTTTCTTCTGGCCTCGACAAACAACACACTCGACCCCCTCACTCTCTCCTTCTCATCCGGGTCTGACCTTGACGAACGTACCACACACCATGTGCAAACCTACACAAAAGCACAATTTGGTATGTAAGATTTCTTTTCTTAACTTACAGACACACAAACATCTTTCTACTCAGACTTTGTTGCACATGTTCTCGTGAACTCAGTTTCATAGTGAACAGCTTATGTAGATTTCATGTAAACACACTCTATTTGGTACGTAAAGATTTCCTCTCTACATACGCACACATACACACACCATTTATAGAGTTTCTTTGTACACATTCTCACGGATACAACTTCATAGCGAACACTATTGGGTTCGCGAACAATAAATGTATTTTTGTATACTTCTATGTTTTCAAGTTGTTACTTTGTTTTTCATCGGCTTGCTTGTATATTGAACACATAAATACATATTTAGTAGCGGCAATGCCCAAGAGTCGTATCATGCTGCTCAAGCATAGGCCAAAACTCTTTCAAGAGAGAAAGAGAGAGAGAAAGAGAGAGAGAAATATGGTAAACACATTACTCACTATATTAAAATTTTTGTTAAAACATATTAACCATGTCTTTCCTCCCTGGTTACTCCTCCAAAACTGAAAGAGAGGCTTGCACACAACTTACTCGGTCACTTATCTGACATGACGATACTTGATTCATAGTCAGGTTCAACTACTTGATTCCTTCTGACCTTTCGTCTACAGTACATCATCCTGCCTAAGTGTTAATATGTACTAGCAAATATATCCTCGAGCCAACCTACCCACTCTAATATTTAACATTTATATTTAATATTTCCTTAGCATGTAGAACTAAGGGAGGTAATTCAATGTATATCTAAGCAAACAGAAATGTCAGTAGAGATAGACAAAGTATTAGTATTGTTTGCAATGTAAACAAGACGGCAACAGTTTTTTCCAAGTGAATTTAATTATAAAAGTTGCAAGCAAATTGGGAACAATGTTTCGAAGAGAAAATGAGAGTTTGGCTTTGTTTCACAATGTTAAAAAATGTTATTTTGTGTGTAAGTAGATTAAATTCTATATGTAAATATGTGTGTAATTTGTAATGACTAAATGTGTTAGTTGATGTTGCTATCCATATTTATCGGTTCATCAAATGACATCAGGCCAAGCATTAGCAGCAACTAGCATGAAGTATTAGTATTGTTTGTAAACAAAATGACAAGTGTATTTTTTTTTCAAGTCACTTTAATGATAAAAGTTGGAGGAAAGTTGAGAATCAATGAAAAAGTGTGCTGTCATTTGTGACGGCATGGGCACGCTTGTTAGAAAAATAAATGTAGAAAATGATTCCACTTCATTTTCTTTTTTTGTATTTACAGGCGCCATCGGTTGTCTCTGGTGGATATTTTGGACGGTAATTTTAGCCGATACCCCAAAGAAACATTGGTTCATTTCAAATCAAGAAAAAGAATATATTGAGAATTCAATTGAGGTCAACAACGAGGTAATCAGCGTCATTTCAAGCATTAAAAAATCTATCATATCGTTTCATATTAAAGGGAGGTAATTTTAATAGGTTGTTATTCCCCTTTGTGATTGATAGACAATTGTTAAAATCAGTACTTACCTGCCTCGCTCCATACCAGAAAAAGATGTGACACCAGGTTGATTTTAGTCTGTCGAGGAAGGTGGTGGCGAAATCTGTCTCTCCTCAGTAACCTCAGACATGAAAATTTAATGAAGGTCAACAACGGGAAGTATAAGACTCGGAAACAATTATTATATTTTATACGACAGAATACAATTATACAACAATAGTATAAATTTCCCAATATAAGTTAAATAGTGTCACAAATATTAATAGACAAACAGGGCTGCAAACTACAAAGGAAAAGGTAACTGTTAAGATGTGGTGTGTGTGAGTTGGGAACTTGAGGAAACACTCTGTCCAGCAGCAGCACTGGTAATGAAAGAGGTAGGGGAACAATCACAAGATCAACACATCTTCTAACATCAAAGTCAATTATCTCCCCAAGGGAAACAATTGATCACTACATTATATACCATACATACAGTTTTTGGGAGGGATGAAGAACAAAGACCAGTATTAACAGATGGGAGGCGCTTTAATCTTTGAAAAGGCATTCAAAAAATTAATCATAGTTATTAAATACGGGACATCAATATAAAAGAAGTAATGGATTAGAAATCAGTTTGTCTTAAACCAGCTGAGACATCTGTTTTCTCCAAGCTATCTGGTCCACCTTATTTTTAAATAACAACCTTCAAGATATTAAAATATAAAAACATATCAACATTTCTGAAAATATGTTATTTTTACTAATCAGTCACCACTTATCAAGGTCAAAAACCATTCGAGGATAGGGGTTAATGAGATTGATAGATTGATAGTTGAATGATAATAAATTGAAAATCTCCACATATCACCCATTCAAAACAACAGCCAATCCAGAAAACAGCAATTCTTCCCCTGAAGCGAGAGGTACGAAGGTTCCGAAAGTAAATCCGAGGTCCATTTTCTACTCTCATCCGTATGGATGGCCGTTGGCTCCCACGGAGCTCATCCACCTTTTGACAGCTCTTGGTTTTTGTGTTCGATCGATGGGGGTGCCAGTTTAGTCGCCGACAGCCCGACCATGGACCCTCACCCAAAAATTCCAATTCTTCCTCACTGTGGTTGGGGTGATGGCAATGTGGTAGTGTCAGAACTATGCTGTCTGGGAGTCCAGTTCCTGACAGAGCCACCCATGGCAAACGGGTTTAGGACCAAGCATTATTAGGGCCATAACCCAGCTAACAGGGCTCTGGTGAAAATTGAGGAGGAGTCAGGATCCGTCGTCCTCTGGTCGTCTCTGCCTTTGCGTGTAACAAACAAAGATGTGCCAAGCGCGAAACTAAAAATCAATGGAGTGAAAGTGATAATTTTGCTTCTGTGCCATTTTTTTTTTTTGTATTCTGGGTTAAACCTTTCCTTATTCCACATGCAACCACTGAGCCTTGCTGCTCTCGGTGTCAGGTAAAAATCTTTAATCCTGCTGTGAGTGACGAAGAGGACTTCACGCAGACCTACAATCTTGAGGCACGATCTGAAGTCTGACGCGCTTCACAAACGATTTGAAGTCTGACCCGCTTCACAAACAAACAAACCATGGAACCGATTGTATTACTTTACTGGTATCAAGTAAGAGACCAGACTTGAATTTTGCATTCGAACCAGTCGATTCAGCTTTTCCATCATTGATTTAATAAGTTTAATCTAAAATTTCAATTATCTATCTAATTGCATTTCTTTTTAACAGAATGGCTTCATAATTACAGGCTAATTGGCGATAGTTCCTTTTAAATGTCTCTTCTGCTTGTATCGTCTCTTATTTAGATTTTGTTGTTTCTACTTTACAAAGTATCAAATTCTTGGTGTGGAATGGAATATATACCAGCGTTAGGTGTGGTTATGACGTTGGTACATTTTGTGTTGTCAATGATATTTTTATAGCAAACAAACCAACAAAATTGATTATATATAAAAATTTAAATTGGTGTTTATACCTATAAATTCTTAGAAAAGAAGTCCACAGCACCTTACTAGGAAAATATAAATTGAAAATTCTTTCAAAAATCTTAGATACCCAAATATCTCATATTAAATACCAAAAGAAAAGCCTTTAACATAGACACAATTAGCAATCTAACATATAAAATTATCTTGTGAGATTTTAAAAGTTGGACCTAAATAGCATTTAAGCTGACAAATAAAACTTTGATTCTGACTCGCAAATTTTCGATTGCTTTTGTTGCATTAATTATGTTAATGCCACTATAATAACAACATACTTCCTTACAGTTTATGTAAAAAATGATGTAGTACCACACGGACAAATGGTAATATGGAAACATTTTTCAATTATGACTGTTAAAAATCAAAATCACCAAGGAGAATAACTAATAATTTAAATTGAAAAATATGAAAAGAGTTCTCTCCCTTACAATTAAAATGTTCTTTCTTTTTCTGTATAAGTTTAAAAAAATGTGCAAACAAATAAAAATTAAAAACTAAAATGACTTCACTGCATCCCGAGCAATGCCGGGTCGGGACAGCTAGTACAAACTTATCCTCACCCATGAACTGTGCTATTCAGTATCCTTTCATCCTACCTACAAACATAAACAACCAACTTTTCTACAATAAATTAAACAAACTAGGAATCACAATCATCCAAACCACATCAAACACCATCAAAAATATAATTGACAACACAACACATACCAACACCACACCACTTTCAGGTCTACAGTTTTCCACTGAACTTAAGCAATATTGCACAACCTCGCTTCACTATACACTCTTCACCATGCAGGTAACCTTTCAGAGGGTATCCTTTGTCTCTCAAGACAAGAAAGGGCAATAGTAGTAGTAGTAGTAGTAGTAGTAGTAGTAGTAGTAGTAGTAGTAGTAGTAGTTGTAGTCATATGATTCATTATTTTTTAAATTTTTGTTTCAGGAACTTGCCATCCCATGGATATCTATATTGACATCCAAACCGATGTGGGCCTTAACCGTGACACACTTCTGCAATAATTGGGCTTTCTACACAATGCTTACATGTTTACCTATGTATATGAAGGACGTTCTTCACTTTGACATCCAAAAGGTTGGTCCCTTTTAATTAGTTACCTCTTTTTTGTATATTAGTAAAATAATAATAATAATAATAATAATAATAATAATAATAATAATAATAATAACAGATAACCCAACTCCCTAATTTCATAATAATGCTAAAATAGTAACAGATAAACTCATCCAAGCAAGGAGACCGGATGTCATAATAGTCAACAAGAAGGAAAAAACTTCCAATTTTGTCGTCCCAGCAGAACACAGGGTGAAGATCAAAGAGACAGAAAAACAAAGAAAATACAAGGAACCAGAGAAGTGAAAGGGACATGGAACACGAACAAAGTCAATAATAACAATAATTGTAGGAGCACAAAACAGTCCCGAAAATCCTGGAAAAAAAGACTGGGGGAAATTAGAATCAGAGGGAAGACTGAGACTTTGCAATGGACGACAATGATGAAAACAGCTGAAATCTTAAGGAAAATCCTTGAATGCGGAAACCAAATAACATAAACTATGAACACTAACAAGTCACATAGAAGTTGCTATAGAAATAAAACAAAAACATAAAAAGAACACCATTACATGAACCCAAGGGAACTGAAACTGCAACGAATCTCATACTCCTCCCCTCCCAAAACACAATGTGATGGCACAAGCTTTGGCTGATACCACACAAAATAATCGTGAAGGCTCAAGGAGGATGGAAAGACCAAGGAAGAAAGGTCACTAACCAAACCTTCACTGGAAGGGTGCGGAGAGTACTGGGACCTTTGGGAGGCTTATTACCACCTGAATCCCAAAGAAGACCAATGGTCGTTTCCAGTGAGAAATTAATGGTAAGCGACTGTTGTCATAAACTTATGGCCGGGAGGTTTCCGAACAAAGGGTATACCAAAGTGGCGAAGACTGGCCGGACAAAGGTTATGAGGAGAGATGCCTTTATGGCGGCATGTCAGTTCCAACGTTCAGGTAGCCCGACCACGTGTGGATAAAATTGACAGAATAAACAAACGAAGGGAAGAAAGTAAAACATTATTATTATATCGGAAATTATATTGGAAAGAAAGCAAAGGAATAATAAAGCTACACACACAAGAATAGTATTTAGTAATATCAACAATTAGAGTAAAACATTCATATTAAACAAAACAATTTATTTGGATTAGACATTTTGTAGAGCTATCAGTTACAGAGAATGCTTAAGTTCATTTATAAGGAGTGAAAAGTTCCGTTTGTTACACGAGTGAAATGTTCGCTTTGTTTAAGTTAGTGTTTGTATGAATGCGTATATGCGAGCGATGTTGATGTAGTTATGTATTTTTGTAGCAATAGTAATGTGTATGTGTGTGAGAAAAGTTCTTTGTTCAATGATGAGAAATGGAAGATGTTACCTTTTCTTTGACTTATGCCTCCCCCACCTCCTCGGTCGAGCGGGGGTGGGGGGGAAGACGTGGACAACGATCTTCTCAGTGCCTGCTGGCCGAAAATCGGAAGCGAGAAAAAGAGGGTGTGCGACTTGTTGCGTCTCTTTTTATAGGGATCAAGTCACACGTGATCAAGCTGGACTGTTGGTCCCCCTGATTGGCCGAAATCTTCGGCCAACACGCCTTCACGAGATGACATCCTCCTCTCTATCTCAGAGACGAAGAAGGGTTGATCACACAGAGAAAGAAAAGAAGTCGCAACAAATATCCACTTGGCCGGTAGTAGCGTCTGCTACAAACTATACTTTTCTCAGTTCATAAATCATACTGTTCTCGGTTCGTAAACTCTTTTCAATCAATAACCCACACCTTTCTCAATTCCCAAACTATATCCTTCCCAAATCCATTAGCCATGCTTTTCTGGTTCGATGAACTAATTCTTTTAAATGTTTCTTTTTCTTTTGACAGAATGCACTCGTGTCTGGATTACCTTACATACTTCTTTGGTTTATCAACATAATCGGTGGTTATATTGCAGATTTTCTTCGCCAGAGGAATTATCTCTCGACCGGAAGTACAAGAAAGCTAATGAACACCTTAGGTAATATATATATTTATACTTTAATGTTGTTCTTGTTATGTTCTAATGAACTAACTTTCCGTAAGGAATTAGTTACAGACAAAAACCACATTTATTGACGTCATTTACAAGTAAGCATAAAGATGGATAAGCCATTGAATGTGCAATGAATCTTTTCATTTTATCCAAACACATGTTTTCTTGTCCCTACTGCCATTCCATTTAAAGAGAAGAGCCAGTAACTAAAGTGATGCAACCCTGATTTCTCTGTTGATGGGGGCAAAGGGTGATAACTCCAAACCCTGAGGTTGCTGGACCTTAGAGTTCTCTTGTCACAGGACTAAATGCAGCCTTCTATGTAGCAGTTATAAACATTGACATTTGTTTCCTCTGGCAGAGACCAGCCCTAATAGGATTATTTGGTCACACGATGATCAGTCAGATTCTAGGGTATAGTAATTTAAACTGAACCTGGAAGAAAGACACTCTGAACATGGCTATCTTCACTTGAAGATATAATGCTCTAAGAAAGGAGTTTCTGCATATATAGTATCAAAGGTAATTGATACCCTTCTCACCCCTTTTGTTAATAATGGAATGTGCTACATTCGTGTAGTATATTAAGAGTGGATATTTTATCCTATTTGTGACAGTAAGTAACAAAAAAGTTAAATAAAGCTTATCAGTAAGTTATTTCGGCTTCCAGTTTTTATTACAGCATCCGACATTTTTTAACTTTAATTCCTTTCAATTCACTGCCGTAACTTCGGGAAACCTACACACAACTGTGTAGACAATATAAATAAATTTGTATAAATTGTAGTATATTAAGAGTGGATATTTTATCCTATTTGTGACAGTAAGTAACAAAAAAGTTAAATAAAGCTTATCAGTAAGTTATTTCGGCTTCCAGTTTTTATTACAGCATCCGACACTTTTTTACTTTAATTCCTTTCAATTCACTGCCGTAACTTCGGGCAACCTACACACAACTGTGTAGGCAATATAAATAAATTTGTATAAATTGTTGTTTATAGAAGAGCCTTGTTTTCCTTTCGTTAGCAATCTTTTTTTTTTTAGATTATTGTAGGATTATTATTTATGTAAAGATTAGCTCGTCTATTTACACATCACGTATGCTTGTTCGGGCATATACTCAACTTGCAAGTGAAACATAGTAATAGTGTAAGATAATGAAGAGTGGCAAAAATGAATCGTGGACGAGTCCATTGTGGGTGGGACGTCGAGAAAGAAAGAAAGCGATTTGATAAGTGTTAAAAAGAAGGTTCTGCAGTGCAAGCAAGACTTGAAAGGCGGCGGCTTCAGAAACGCGAAGAACCGGAGCGCTTGGTGATCGGAGTATCAAATCCCCTGACTTGTATTTCATCAAGCAAACAATTGGAAGTGCTTGTGGAACAACTGCTTATGTTCACGCTCGGATATACAATGCAGAGCAAATTGCTTTCCAATCAGATGTATATATGAACGAGTTTCTAGTGGAAATCAAGTCTGTGACCTCAGAAAAAAAAAAGACTTTCATGAGACAAAAGTATGTCAAAAGATTTTTTTTTATATGTGTGTGCGTAGCCGGCGTAAACCATCCGGTGATGGGAAATAAAGAAACCCAAAGTTTTTCCATATACGTTCTGTTCTTTGTCATTCTTGTTGGATCTTACCGGGTACCCCGAAAGAACGGGTAATGCAACAATAGGCGTTGTTTACCCTTCGAAAAAAAAGTTTACCACTATCTGTCTTGCGGCAGATAGTGGTAAACTTTTGTCTGTCTTTGTCTAGTGTTGTATTAAATCAAAAATTCTATATTTTCATTAAAAAATTTGATGAATTTTTTTTCCCATTTTCACAAAATTGACCAGATGTTAAATACTTTGTGACCTAGTTTTATTATGTGTGAAACGTGTTGCTTCAATCTTCGTCTCTATCCCCTCCTTCCAATTTCTATACTACATTATTAGTCAATCCTCCCAGGTCCATTTTAGCAATAGTCCCCTGGCTCTATCTGGTTTGCTATTTTCTTAGAAAAAGCATATTCAAATATAGACTTGCCAACATTTCTGTTAGAAAGTCAACGATTACTGTTATTACTTTTTAAAAAAAATGTTTTTCATATTCTGGAAGGAAAAATAACTTTCTATAGGATAAACCTGATGAGCTTACTGCCCCTGTACTCAGTTAGGCTAGGAAGCTGCTGGTGCACAGGTACCTTCCTTACAAAAGGTTTTCCTTCTTCTTTCATCAAATTTTGAGATACAAAGAACAAACAAACCAAATGCTGATCATGGTATGAAGGAAATCTTTTCTTATTGTTTTATTTACCGTATGAAATAAAATACAGAAGCTCCCATGTTTCATCTTATTATACATCGTTAGACAGTAGACAGACACTTACACTCGAACACATTTATATTTACTAGTTGGACCTGTGTATTTGAAATTAGTGGACTAAAATACATTTTGTAAATCACCTAAGTTTACAAAAAGAAGAAGAGTTTCTTTATCGAATCAAATTTATTGAATTGCCATGCAATTGATTAATTTTACATTATATACTTCCGAAACATAAAATGTCATAAATTATTTTTACAATATTTAAAAAAACTTAATAGAATTTAGAAAATTGTTGATTAGATGATTTGCATTTTGTTAAACATTTCAACAAAGGTTAATAATTTGTTTATTTTTAAATTGTTGATAATATGAGTTTGCATTTTTCAGCAAAAAGTTTTGAATTTTTTCTAATATGAACCAATGTCCCTTCCTCTCCACTTCCTTCTGTATCATCTTTTTTTTATTCACTTCCTCTTTTTCGTACCAAGATGCAACAAACAAAAGGTATTAATATACAGATTCACTAGTCCCCCCCCCCCCCCCTACAATCAGAACTCGGTTACACACTGATATAAGATTCATTTAAAATATATTTTACACCTGCAGGTTTTATGTTACCATCCATTTTTTTGATCGCCATTAACTATGTTGCATGCAACAAAGTTTGGGCTGTTGTCATTCTTTTTCTGGCCATCGGCACCACCGGGTTTAGCAGTTCTGGATACCTTGTAAATCATTTGGACTTGGCGCCACCATTTGCTGGTAAGTGGACTTTTACACTTGCTTATTATTACCATAAACTTTGTAATACTATTGTCTGTGGTTGTGTTCTTACTAACACATGCACACACCATATTACTACTAAAGGAAATTTCCACATCAGAATTAAATTACAGGAAACGAGGAAATTTGAACTAGAAATTAAGTTGACATGTTCGAAGAAAGTGACGTCACAGGAAGAGTCAGTCTAATCTTTCTCTTGGCTCTTATCTTTCAACCAGGACAGACGTGTTTTCAAAAATACCCCCCCCCCCCAACGTTTGGAAGAATATGTAATATGACTATAAAGATGCTAGGAGCAATTTTAAAGAAAAATAAATTTAAAAAAGAATAACATATTAAAACGTAGATTGTGTGCTGTATTTATTTTGTCACTCATAATAACTATTACAAACTAGTTCAAGGCAGATGCACAATAACTCTTACAATAGAGTAGAGAGAGAAAGGGGGCAGACGAACTCTACACACTGCAACTACTTTTATGGCTACCAATGTGTCAACAAACAACATAGGTGTCTATGCACGCCGGACGAATTTTGTAATCTGAAGAATTCTTGACATTAGTACTATATGATTATTAATTCCAAAGTATTTATTTCCTTGTCCATAACAAGGTGGGAAACCCTTATTACTACATTAGAGAGTTGACAGAAAAGCGGACTGAACCAAATATTTTCCCTTTAAAAACAGAATATTCCATTGAGTTCAGTTTTGTAAGCATCTGACAAAATTTCAATAATTTTACATAATGTAATAAAAGAAGCCGCTGTGTAGGTTGAAATAAATGTATTACTAACTGAAGTATAGATGGTTAACAATTTTCTTAGCTCTTATCTTTTCACAAGGATAGACGTGTTTTCAGGTTCCTCTTCACCTCCCCCCCCCCCAATTGGGCGTTTAGAAGAATATGTAATATTACTATAAAGATGCTAAGAGAAATCTTAAAAGAAAAATAAATTTAAAAAAGAGAAAAATATTTAAACATAGATCGTGTGCTGTTGTTATTTTGTCAACCCGTAATAAATTTATTACTAACTGAAGTAACACACTTTAAGAAGGTAAGAGGTTACATCGGCCGAAACGTTGTGAGAATAACATCCAAAATGAGAACAGTAGTCCGAATAATCCAAATACAGGGTGGGCCAAAATAAGGGTCCTATCTTTAAATTTGAATAACTTGAATTTGAATAACTTCCACAAAATAAAAGTTAAACTCACCAAACTTTATGTGTGTGTAGACTGACCCTTCCGAGATTTTTTGAAATAAACAAAACAAATTTTAGCCGAAAAACACTTCTTAAAACTTACAAAAACTAAAGTATTGTTTTTTACACTGTTTTGAGTTTTTTAAGCAAAAATAATGTTTTCTAAATGAGGGTACGTTCCTTAGGGCTAATACGGCTCATGCTTGCTTCGGAAGGGGTCCTTTACTTATTCTAAAAAAAAAAAATTTAAAAAATCAATAAATAAAAAAGTTATGAATTTTTAAAAATAGGACCCTTATTTTTGCCCACCCTGTATAAATATGCCTGTGTTGAGAAAGAGGACAAAAACGAAGTTTTTCTTTTTATTATTATTATTAAAAAAATCTTACTTGATTGAGTCTAAACTTCTACACAGTGGAACAGGGTTATACACATTAGATCCATGGGTGCTTCTGTATTATTGAGGACAAATAAAATTTTCATCTTTAATTTAGAAGAGTCTGTTAAAAGGGGAGATAATTCAAACTCTTTTTTGTAACATTAACCCATAAGGAAAATCCAGAGAATTAGTAAAAACAATTAATTTAAAAAAGGGTACTTATGCAGTTTACGGACCAGGCTGAAATAATAACGTTATAATTTAGAAAGCCATTCACAACATGGGGAGGTGGGGGGTTGATTAACTATTCTGTATTTTCACCTAACAATTTAATAACCAGAATAGTTAATCAACCCCACACCTCCCCATGTTGAGAATGGCTTTCTAAATTGTAACTTTATTATTTCAGCCCGGTCAGTAAACTGCATAAGTACTCTTTTTTAAATTTTCTTACTAATTCTCTGGATTTGTCCTTATGGGTTATGGTTACAAAAAAAAAAAAAAGAGTTTGAATTATCTCCCTTTTTAACAGACTCTTCTAAATTAAAGATGAAAATGTCATCTGTCCCCAATAATACAGAAGCACCCATTGATCTAATGTGTATAAGCCTGTTCCACTGTGTAGAAGTTTAGACTCAATCAAATAAGATTTTTTTAATAATAATAAATAATAAAAAAAACACTTCGTTTTTGTCCTCTTTCTCAACACCGGCATATTTCCACTTCTTGCATTGTTATAGCCCTCTATGACCCTTCTATATACACATTAGACACAATGCCTCAAGCAAACATCACCTTATTAAAGAAATATATTTCATTATTTCTCTGCTTTCCATTTTCTTTTAAATTTCAGGTGTTCTATTTTCCATCACCAATTGCTTTGGCACCATTCCAGGAATGCTTGGCCCTTACGTTGTTGGTCTTATCACAAATAAAGAGGTTTCGTATTATTTTCTTTTACTATAATACAAAAAAAAAAATAGTAGACAGAAGTAAACCGCAGTTTTTCAAGTCACAAATTTGTTGAGTTCTAAGTTCTAAGCGATTCCTATGGCAGTTTCTTTAAACGACACTTCATACAAAAACTGTAATGTTGGTATCATTGATATGTTGGCATCCACTAGCAACCCGCTGTGTCTATGACAAAAAAGCTCTTATCAAGGTAGAAAAATAATTGAGGAAATTTTAAAATCACTAATTAAACAAGAACGGATATTTTTAAGAGAAGTCCAGTCAATCTGCGCATTTAGTCATGAAAAGGTTATTTAAAACTTGAAACCCTTAAAATGTTATTTTAAACTTAAGCTTTAGAGATTTGAAGGGGTTGGGTTATGTCCCTTGGTTAAATATTATGATTCATATTTATTTCCCTTGTTGTCTTGTCCAAAATAACATGAATCTATATCGCATGGTTAAAATATGTCGAGTGTTTTTTTACTGATTCAGGTTTACCAGTCAATTTGTTACGACTAACTTATTTAATGTTATTTTTTATTGAGGTTGTTGAGAAGTTTTGTTACGTTGGTGATACTATTGGAGCACAGGGTGGAGCAGTTGTTAGTGTGATTGCAAGAGTTACTAGGGTATGGAGTAATTTCAGGGAACTTCTGCCATTACTAACCAGCAGAGCATTATCACTGTCGACAAAGGGAAGAGTCTATCAAGCATTTGTACGTAGTGTGATGATGTATGGAAGTGAAAGCTGGCCAGTGAGGGTTGAGAACATGCGTTGCATGGAGAGAAATGATATTAGAATGATATGATGGATGTGTAATGTGAGTCTTAAAGACAGGCTTAGATCAGATGATCTCAGAGGAATGGAAGTGTTCCCGAATCTCTAAGTGCACCCCTAAATAACCCCCTTAAAAATTAAAATATATCCTATTTTTATGAAATTTAAATCATATATGTATAAAATCTTCTAGGGAAGACAATGGAAGTGGTCCTGAATCTCTAAGTGTCCTCTGCACCTAAGGGAGCTATGGGGACTGAACCTCCTTTAAAACTTGAAATATATCCTATTTGATGAAATTTATATCATACGTATAAAATTCTTCGGGGAAGACAATGGAAATGGTCCCGAATCTCTACATTACCTTCTATGTGCTGAATATCTACGTGAACCCACCTCTAAGTGACCCATTTGGGCAGAACCACCTTAAAACTTCAAATACGTATGTCTGATTTTAATGAAATTTAAACCATATGTATAAGACACTAATTCAGAGATTTTTTCCTAGATTCTAACTTCTTCCGACTATATTAGGGGGTGAAATCGGAGGAGGAAGAGGAGGAGGAGGGCAGTAAAAACAAAGAAAGTAATATGGTGCTATGTGCATAGTGAAAAAGTACATACTCATTCAGACCCGGGCAACGTGGGGTCACCCTGCTAGTAAATTATAAAACAAACATTACTTTTTTAAAATAAGCAGATTTTCTCTGTAGTATTTAAAATGTATTCCCTTTCTACCCCATTTCCTTCTTCTCTAAGATGTTCATGCTATCATTTTCGTTGCCTTGTATTGTTCTTTCTTCCCCTATATATTTACTGTCGGCCACGTGTTGTCATAATCTCTGATAACAATACTGATACATATATTTTTTTCTTTTTTGTTTTAGCATACAAGTGAGCAATGGAAGATAATATTCTTTATATCTGTGGCTATCTACGTATTTGGATCTGTGATCTTCCTCATCTTTGCATCAGGCGAGATTCAACCGTGGGCATATGGCTGCATCAGGAGAAAAACCAAAGGAAACTCGTTCGATTTTAAGACTTACACGGCGGCAGATGAAAAGAGAGCAATTGATGAAAAAAGGCCCCCAAATAATCTGGTTTACATTTAATTTGATCTTTTTCACAATTTGGCGGGAAGGAGGGGATGTTCTATTCCTCATAAAAAGAACCTTCCCAACCTGCTGCTTGTCTCCTCATTGCTGTTCATCATCTTGAATTGCGTCATAAAATCATTGTCTAACATCTTTCGATTGAAAGACCCACATGAACACGGTTTCATGGTTCAATTCTTTTATTGAAACATGCTATTAATAAAGAAAGCCACATTTAACTGTACCCCTACCTTGCTGAGGCACGTCTATCTCATTGAAAGTCAAGTCGGAAAAGAAGTAAAGAGATTACTCTCCTTTTGCCATACGACGTCACACTTACATCAAGACTCAAATATCACCCCCTTCAATATACAACATGAATATTTAAGAATTACCATGTCCAAAGTCGTTAATGGAGACCAAAGGAAAAATGTTTACCCTATAAGCATTTATTCATGA
The DNA here is from genome assembly GCA_963556195.1 of Sepiola atlantica. Taxonomy (NCBI): domain Eukaryota; kingdom Metazoa; phylum Mollusca; class Cephalopoda; order Sepiida; family Sepiolidae; genus Sepiola; species Sepiola atlantica. The sequence goes on along the minus strand of OY744532.1, from coordinate 9,552,789 downwards.
AAATTCGACTTTTATAGTTATGGATGGCCAAAATAACCAATAATTTTTCTCCATTTTTCCTAAACACTAACCCATCCTAATAATAACACTACAAGCATTTATTTTGTTTTTAGATCAGACTTTTATAGTTACGGATGGTTCAAATAGCCATCCTGTATGATTAAGTCAACACCATTGTAATAAATATTGCAAAATATTGCAAAATAAAGCCTATGGCCCGATGTTCGTAATTCACTACAATTTATTACACTTGCTAAAAAAAGCAACATTTTATGCATCCTCACTAGTTTGCCATTGATCCTGACAGACATGGCCAGAATCCATTGGAAACACTAACCTTGGAAAATTTTATTGAAACTTTGTACACCAAGAATCCAATAAATAGGCTGGAACTACTTACAAACTACTAATCACAATTAACCTACAAATGATTGTTTGTCTTATGAGGAGGTTTTATTTGTTTACTTGTTTGGCATATCAATCATTTTTGAGTTATTTTTTGCTGAATCAAGTCATTTTGGTAAAAGCTTTTATGATTCAATGTCTTGATATCTTCAGATACTTAATAAATTCTATTTTGTATAAAAATGGTAGATTAATTTATTTTCTTAATAGTCTGTATGTTATAAATCTATTTCACTCATGAATGAGACTGTGACATGTACTACCAACCTGGATAAGAGTGGATTTCAAATCAAATCAAATTTATTGTCAGAAAATACCAAAGTGCAACAAGTCATATAAAAGGACTGCTAGATGATGTGTATGTCTCAATTATATATATACTACTAGCTGTACCCGTGCTCCAGCGTTGCACGGGAGAAATCGAAAAGAATGAATTAAAATTTGCCAACAACCAACCGAACGCAAATAGGTCACATCAGAATGATATTCATTATAGTTAAATCATTACATATTAGATTGATTTTTTTTTTTATGACTACATAATAACGTTGATTTAAAAAAAATTCTGCCCGTAGTCAGCTCTTCCCCTCTCCCTCGTAGGCAGAAGTTTAACAATGTCAAAAAAAAAAGAAAATGGAATTGTATCAGACGACTGGGATCGAACCATGAACCTCTAGATCTTGGATCTACGTTCGTAACCACTGGCCTACGAAAATGAGTAGAGAATCTATTGAAAAATAGGTCATCGAAACAAAGCCAGTCAGTAGCTGGCATGCGTGTTATCATACGATCTGAAGGCAACCGAATGTAGGGTCCACCAGTCACACGTTTTGGGTCATTTCTATACCAAGAAATCAATGTATTTTTCCAATTTTTTGGATATTATGCACATGAAAGGTGTTGGAATCAGAGAATGTAAACTGTATGGGTTCTGTTGAGTATCTTGACGTATAGTTACTTAATTCATAAGTCGAGTCATTGAAGAAATTGTAGGCGCCATGTTGAAAGATAGAATACTATGTTCATTAATTGCATTCTCTAATAACCGGAATAACTATAAATGTATACATAATAGGGAGAAATAACGTAATCCGATATTCTCGAAATTCAGCGGGAGTGTCCATTAAATGTGTGCCTAATGTTTTGTATCATGTAGTAAATTAATAGCAGACAAATATTAAATAATAACGGACACTTTTTTGAAAAGTAGACGTTGTTAATTAGTTCCCGGTGTCGATGATGAGAGTGTTAGTACTAAAGTATTACCGGGAAAAGTTTTTGCTACCACTTATATGGAGTATGTTTTGAGGAGAGTCGAAGATGGTGGGCCAAAATGTAATATTTAGTGTTAGCTGGAGAAAAATAATAACAAATTTACTAAAACACCCTCGAGTGAATAAGTGTAATATAGTAGTGAGCTTAGTCGCATGTGATGCATGTGGTTATTTTCCTATTCTTCGGGAAGGTACAGGGGAAAAATCGTCTTAACTTTATATATTAGATATATCTGAATGTTTGTCCAAGGCGACTTTACACCTTGATATGATCGGCATCGCCACTACCTCTAACCCAAAACCCCTAACCCTAACTCCTGGAAGGCTGTTCCATGGAGCAGAAACGCAGACAAAGTATGCTGTTTTTCTTTTAATCAGATGAAAACGCTTATGGTACATCTTTTTCTGAGTCCCGTGGAGACTATGACTTGGCGCTGGGGGAAAAAATTCCTTGATAGGTATATTTGGTGGTGAGGTTCTTGACATTATTAGGTCTTTTCTTTCTAATCGAAGCTTCTGAGTAACTTTGGACAGTGTCTCTTCATTCTCTTTTCTTATCAATGCTAGTGTTCCTTAGGGCTCTATTCTAGGCCCAACACTGTTTCTTCTCTATATAAATGATCTTCCAGAGAATATTGTTCAGAAAATTAACATCTATACTGATGATACCACTCTCTATTCTGGTGTTGTTTCTCGCCCATCTCCCTCGGATCAGTCAAAATATGCAGCTGATCTAGAAGTTGACCTGGGTTCAGTTGTGGATTGGGGTATGAAATGACTTGTTTCGTTAAATCCTGTTAAGACTCAGCTCATGTCTTTTCAATCGTAGGCATATCCTGTTTCTTCCTGAGATACTCATGGATGGCTCTGTTCTTGAGGAGAAATCGACTCTGAAATTTCTTGGTCTTTCTTTCTCATCAAATCTTTCTTGGCGATCATACATTAGATCCATTTCTCTTTCTGCTTTTCGTAAAGTCGGTTCTTTCTATCGTTCCAAACACTTTCTCACACCTGAGGCTATTCTCTATCTCTACAAATATACAATCAGACCATGTATGGAGTACTGTTTTCATATTTGGGCTGGTGAATCTCTGTCCCATTTGAGGGTTCTTGATAAGGTGCAGAAACGTATCTGCAATTTGATTGGCCCTACCCTTTCTTCTTCTCTGCCAAAGGAAGATGTGATGTCGCTAGTCTCAGTCTTTTCTATAAGTACTATTATGGCATGTATTCTTCAGAATTATGTGATCTATTCCTCGCTTTTTTTGTTCCAGCTCGTTTAGCTTGTTGGTCTAGTGGTCTCCACCAATTCGCTGTTTTGATACCTCATTGTAACACAGCTTTCTATTCCAGTAGATTCTTTCCAAGAACTGCAGGCTTGTGGAACTCTCTTCCTGTTGATTGTTTTCCTCCTACTTATAGCCTTGGTCTTTTCAAGACTAAGGCCAATAGGAAGCTGTATTACAATAAGGTATCAAAACAGCGAATTATAGACTAGGCATCAGCAAATGTTTCAAGAGGAGTACGATATCATCTGCGCAGTCTAAGTTGTTGACGGCAAAGTTGCATCCAGAAGTGACACCGGGAAACCCTTTTTAAGGAATTTGAGGTGACCCAGTTAATTGCGTAATTGAAAAACGTTGCCGAAAGAACACAGCCTTGCTGAACACCAGAGCATATTTGGAATCGGTTCCGAAACCATACCTACATGCATATGCGCGAACATGTTAAGCAGTAGTATGCTTTAAGAAGACTGGGCGCTTTAAGCAGAATACCATCTGCTTGCATAACCTTTCAGAGGACGCCGTGGTCAACAAAGTCGAATGCAGCAGCAAAATCAATCAAAAACAGATGACTGTCCTTTGCTGGAAGCACCAATAATGTTTAAGGATTCGTCTTAGATTAAAGATTTAATCGGTGCAGCCACGGCCCGGACGAAAAGCACATTGGTTTCGTCTCGTTCTGGAGTCGCATTCTGATTGAAATCATCTCAGAAGAATCGAAACAAATATTTTAGCAGACATGTCGATCAGGCTGATACCACGGTAGTTGCTACAGCAGCACTTATCACCTATCTTGCAGAATGGTACCAGCATTGCATCGCTCCAGTCATTCATAACGTAATAGATGGCAAGTCCTAGTATGTTTGCACTGTGTTTGAGGATCTCAGCAGGGATGTTATCTTTGCCTGCAGCTTTGTTATTTTTTTAGACTTTTGATAATAGCAAGAACCTCCAAAAAATTGAAATTGCTGAAATAGCAAAATAAGCCCATTGCAACAAATCTGACAACTTCAGACAACTATGCTGTGAAGCTACTCTTTCTGCTCGCGCTGATTGAAATGCATTCTGGAGGAAAGTGGCAGAAAACATGGAACGTGCCTCAGCTGTTGGGGACTCCAGTAAACTTTACAGCCTTCTCTGTTCAAGCACAAAGACAGGCTGAGGTGGTAACGAAACCATATGGAACCAGAATGGCAAGCTAATCATCAATCTCAATTAACGCCACATTCGCTGGAGTGATCACTTCACCAATCTGCTAAAACACAACCAACAACCTCCATCAACTGCTCCTATCAATAATGCCGATCCAACTCCTAATGATTGCCAAATGATCTTAATTAAGACAATTATGCTTAATTGTCACCCATTCTTATTCATTCATAACATACATTTATGTCATTAAATTGTCAACATGGTTCTTGGTACATTTCCAAAGACGAGACCATCGTCTATACCCTATCCAAGCAAAGAGCCACACTACAAAACCATTGTTTTTTTAATAAATCATTTTGATTTAAAAATTACAAAGGTATTTTTTGTACTAATATATAATATATTTGAATGCTTTCACTTTTTAAAGAAATGTTAGTCAATTAGAATAGAAAATAGAGTAAAACTTAAAATATAAATGATCAATTATGTAAGTTCTGTCACGAGTTTTCCCTTGCATATGTTAACAAATCCACTCACCTACCTGATGCTGTTGAACATTTCGCGAGACTTCTTGATCCTTTCCTGACAACTTGCCCTGAAAAGTGCACATCTACTCTTCTATCTCCACTAAGATTCTCTGATAAATCAGTTGTCTCAATTAAGATCAAATCTAAGTTCAGGAAGACCCCAGATGTCCCTTTCTATCGCAGAATGTATTGATACTCAAGGAATGATTAAGACAGCTTCAGACCTTTCCCTGCCTCCCATTTTCAGAACAAATGTGTCATGTGTCGCCTTCGATATATCTGATTGGTTAATTGCTGGTATTTAGAGTTTCATACCCTCTAAAAAATTCCAACAGAAACCAAAACCGAAACTAGAGTTCACTGAATATGCTGCCACCATTGCGCACATAACTCATTATTTTCAATGAAATAGATGTCTTGAAAGTAAAGCCGCCTTCACTGAAAAATGGGTATAGAAAACGCAAAAGAGTACTATGGCCAATCTACTAAATCCAGAGTTGCTGAGCAGAGGCTTATTTCTCATGAGTTTTTGGAGAATAACAAACGGTATTTAACAGATGCAAGACATCTATTTCAATCATCATTAATAGACCCGAAGTAATCTCCTCAGTTTCTGATAAAGACAAACATTTTGCAAAGAACTTTGCATCAAATTCCACCCTTTGCGAACAACGTCACCTACCTCCAGAATTTCCCCATTTTCTATAAACGACATCCAGATATCTGTCCCGGATGTTTCCAAACTTATTAAGAACATTGATGTCAATAAGGCAACTACTCCTGACAACATTCCAGTTATTGTGCTTAAAAACCTGCAGGCAGAACTAGCTCATATCCTTACAAAGCTGTTCAATCGTTGTTTAAAAGCGAAATGCTTTCCATCTCTTTGGAAAACTTTGTCGGCTTTCCCAATATTTAAAAATATTGGAGATCAGTCTCCTGTGTCATGAGTAAGTTTTTTTAAAGTTCTTGCCTTGGCAGTGTACAAAATGGACTTCACAATCTAGTTGGGAATGATCTCTTCTCTTCCCTACAGTCTCTTTCTCATAGACTTTATTAGTCTTTCTCTACTCTATCGTTATGTTTATGGTAGGTGCTCAATTGAACTATACCCTCTGGTTTTCCCCTGTAAAGCATTCACCACAAGAACTCGTCTATTTATCACCATTGCAAATAAATTTATTTCCTTCTTCTGTGTACCTAAAACTTCCATGATGAGAGTTTCTTTCTAACAACTTCCTAATTGTAGAACAATATCATGAGACTACTTCCCTGCTGACTACAACATGGTCATGTTCAAGTTCAATAATAAATACTTGTTCAACTCCCTTCTAAATGATCAAATTCTGTCCTTTCGGTCCATCGTTTCCAGTCCTCTCCTGATGTTGTTCAAAATCCAACTGACAATCTCATTAAGCCTTATCTTCAAGTGGCCTTTGGCCGTGGTAAGTTATGACTCATTAGTATTTAAAAAAAAGTAAAAATAATTTGATTTTTCTCACCAAAGCAAAGAAATCTATATTAGGAGAAAACCAAAGTAAATTAAAATAAAGAAATAAAATTTAATGAATTACTAAAGTAAGGTAAATTATTTTGTTTAATAAATTCACCAAAGTTTACAATACCCCAAAACAGTGAGAAAGAACCAATGTTACCTAGAAGTTTCAATGCCCTTTCAGATAATGCAACTCCTACAAAAAAAAAGAAACTAATAGCTACATTGGTTTTACTATTACAACTCTTTCATGTACACTCACTATGCAGATGTCAAATTCCATTTCAATTTATCAGCATTTCAAAAATACAACTGCCCTCCTTCTGAATTTAGAAAACTCTTAGTCAACACAAAAATATTACATTCTGAAACTAATTAAAAAATTTAAAATACTAAAAGCTATTTATATTAAAACCCAATAAATAACAACACATACAACACAATAAATAACATTACATACAACACAATAAATAACATTACATACAACACAATAAATAACATTACATAGGATATTAGTAAAAAATACTTTAAAATGTTTAACGCAGATACAATTTATTCCAAGACGCAATTTTCTGTCGCTCACCCAGACTATAAATTGTAAGCTCCCAGTTGTACTGATACTGGTCCCTCCGTTGTTGATTTTAAAGATCTAATCATACAGCGTTTCGATTGCCTTTGTTGATTTTTTTTCTTTCTCTAGCTTTTCATTCATCGTTTTTTACTATCACCTGAAGATGATCTGTCGAAGAATCGAAAGTACTCATGATACATTTGTAATTTTTATTACCCTTTTTGATTATGAACAAAAAAGATTATCAGAAAGATTGAAAAGATTAAGAACGGTAAAACTGAACAGAAGAAAATACACACACAATATATATATATATATATATATATATATATATATATATATATATGAGGAAAAAAGAAACAATGTTTCGGACAAAATGTAAAAATAAAAATGGAATAAAGGATAAGCAATTCAACAACTAACAAAAATAAACTCAAAAACTCATGTTGTATAGTTCAACCGAAATATTTCAGTCGTTTAAAATACGACCATTATCAATCGGTTGGTGAACTTTAATTAAAAACGGAAAAGTTTTCAAATTTATACAAAGAATGCGATTGGATTAGCGTTCTAAAGACATTTGCTGATTTTTACTCTCTTTCTTCTTCTTCTTCTTCTTCTTCTTCGTCTTCTTTCTCTTTTTTAACATTTCTCGCTTTCCTTCTTCCTTTCTTTTGTTTTCTGCATGTGACTATTTCTTCCAATCGACTGAAATATATCGGTAGAACTATATAACATGAGTTTTTGAGTTTATTTTTGTTAGTTGTTGAATTGCTTATCCTTTATTCCATTTTTATTTTTACATATATATATATATATATATCTCCGGGGTTTCGAATCGCATGACCGGTAGTGAATAGTCATATCTCTATGCTGATGAGTCCCGATTATTAAGGACGAAACGTATACGTACATAGATAATAAACAATAACAAATATTTATTCTTTGTAGCTCCTAGAAAAACCCGTCTAGTAGAGCACTGTAAGTGTAGTATTAACACAGCATGACGTCGCCAGCTTTAAATGCATCGTTCCTTTCATTAAAGTCGAATGCTCTATGATGACAAGGCACCGTATAAAGTGTAAAAATTATCACCGTTTATTCGCTGTTCAACATTGCCCGGATGGTTAAGGCGTCGGATTTGAGTTGCAAAATACTCTTAATCCGAGGTTTCGAATCGCATGACCGGTAGTGAATAGTCATATCTCTATACTGATGAGTCCCGATTAGTAAGGACGAAATGTATACGTACATAGATAATAAACCATAACAAATATTTATTATATATATATATATATATATATATATATATATATATTTCATGATAAATGCCAGTATACTGAAATCATATGCCCTTAATAGGGTTAAGATGAAAATTCATATACACTAAATGTACAAAAGCAAGGAAATTCCCAAATTTTTACACTTTTATTGTCATTAATTAAGGGTATGACTACATATCAACCAAACCATTTCATTATTACATCACTACAGTATAAATCTCTATGCATGAGTGGATGAAGTGTGTGAGGTGCGCTGAAGAAAAATTCCTACCAGTAAAATACATAGCCCTGTTGTACTCGCATACCCTTAATGACAATAAAAGTGTAAAAATTTGGGAATTTCCTTGCTTTTGTACATTTAGTGTATATGAATTTTCATCTTACCCCTATTAAGGGCATATGATTTCAGTATACTGGCATTTATCATGGAATGTCACTACTTTTGTAAAGGCTATGCCTCAATACAATGGTCATTTTTAAGACTTTTTGGAATTTTCTGGAAAACTAAGGTATATGGTAAACTGAAATTAAAATGCCATCAACTAAACCGTAGAACCTCTATCTCTGCCAAAAATCAGCTGAATCCATCAAATAGTTGATGAGATACAGGGTGGCACATACGTACATATGTACATACGTACACACAGATAACATGATTTCATGATTGAACTTTCTGGATCTCTGGGTTGCCTTGACTAATGATGCTGAAATTCTACACACTTATAGAACCTATCAAATAAAAATTTTGTGCAAAGTTTTAACTAATTTGGTTTATTGGTTTTTGAGTTATGATTGATCAAAGAAATGAGATTTCCAGCATAGCCATTCGTGAAGTCTATTAAGTGATAGAGCGCTCTCGCGCCTCCCTTGATTATTATTATCATCATTATTATTATTTTTCAATGGTGTTCTAATGTATTCTTTATAATTAGTGTTTCCCATATTGTATTAAATTCTATACTAAGTCTACTTAGAAGGCCGTTGTCGCCAAACATATGTGCTGTTTTTTTTTAGATGGTTTACTCTGCACTCTTATCCTCTTTTTGTAATTTTTACTTTGTCCCAAAAGGACAGATGGTTTCTATTTTCCCATCATATGTTAGTCAGCCATACCCGACTTTTCAATACATTCAATAGTACTTTGCTGATGAACTTTCTACTCCAAAAGCTTCTTTCCTCGTGCTGCTGGACTCTGGAACTCCCTCCCTGCTCCTTGCTTTCCTGACGTTACTGACATGCAGAAATTTAAAACTAATGTAAACAGACATCTTGCTGTGCAACTCCTAATTTAGGTTGAACCCCCCCCCCCCAAAAAAAAACCCTTCACCCTTTTTTCTCAGTAGCCCTTTACGTCTACAGTGGTGGCCTGCCTTGTTTGAGGTGAACTATGTTAAAAAAAAAAAAAAGTACAGCTTTCCAATGTTTTCAGGCAACATGAATTTGAATAGAAGATACTACCAAGTTTGCTGCAAAGAAAGTTGGCTCCCTGTACGAGACTAGAAAACTTCTCACACCTGCCAGTAGCCTATATCTCTATACAGTTACCATTCACCAATGAATGGAGTATTGTTGCCACATCTGGACTGGTGCCCCAACCACTAGCCTCTCCTTCTTTCATAGAATGCAAACGTGTGTCGAGCCATACAGTGAGTAGGTATGACGAGGGCTAAAATGTTTAATGATTAACCATCCAGTTTTGTTAGGTGTGCACGACAAAAGGTTAAAGAATCTACATAAAAACTAAAAGTGTATTTATATGTAAAAATTTTCCAGGGAAGACAATGGAAGTGGTCCTGAATCTCTAAGTGCCCTCTATGGGAGCTATAGAGGCAGAACCCCTCTTTAAACTTCAAATATATCCTATTTTGATAAAATTTAAATCATATTCTCTGGCATAAACAATGGAAGTGGTCCCAAATCTCTACGTGCTCTTCAATTTGCCCAATCTCTATGTGCCCCCCCCCTAAGGGAACTATGGATAGGGGCCAAATTAAAGTGGTAGGTGGGGGTAGACAACCTAGATGGAGAGCTGGTCAGCAAGATGTTTGTTGATATTACATTTAAATTTATGCATGTTGGTACGGTAGGGGAAATAGGGAGCAGGGAGGGAATTCCATAGAAACCTCTACGGTGAAGGGATGGGATTTTGCTTGTGGGATGAAGGTATTTTCGTTGAGGGGTACAAGTTCAGTAAGTTCATTGAAGTCCATTCTGTGGAAGTACTTGCAAAACAAGCACTGCGGTGATGTGATAGGGACTAGAGCTTGGCAGACTTTCACACCGGTGTACAGCCACACATACTTACATGGACACGTCCTGACACTGTAGCCGGTGTGCACACACTCTATGTGATGAACTATTCTCTCTTCCCTACTAATGGGAAATTATAGTAATAGACTTCCTTTACTTTTAACTCCGTCCATACTTAAGGACATACTAACTCCTTTCCTTTTTGGGTGCTTATGCATATCAGCCCTGACATTGAAATATTTAAAGAAATGTATAAACTTTATTATGTACTTACGTGTTAGCTGAAAATAAGATTGTGCAGAAAAAATTACGCAAATTCATCCAGTAGTTATTTAATTATAAATAAAAAACGATTTTAACGATCGGTAGATATTTCCACCATTTTGTATCTTAGATTTTCCAGTGGTCAAGAACGATAACTCATTTTCACGATTTCGGGGTTTGGGGTCTCCATTGTTTACAAAAATGTCAAAATGTACGTAAACTCATTTTCTTTCTTTTTCTTATAATTAAATAACTACTGGATGAATTTGCGTAATTTTTTCTGCACAATCTTATTTTCAGCTAACACGTAAGTACATAATAAAGTTTATACATTCTTTAAATATTTCAATGTCAGGGCTGATATGCATAAGCACCCCTTTTTGTTCACGTACTAACGAGGAAGAGTCAATAAAGTTGTTTTATGTATTAGAAATGGACTTCGTCTCATTTTTTATAATACAACCTCAATTTTACACTGTTCATCTGCGTTTGTCTTCTCTTCTTTGCCATTGCCGTATTTTTGCCTGCGTCTATTTTCTTAGTTGAAAGACAAGCGTCAGACAAAACTTCCCAGGTGATTGACTCCTGCAACACTTTCTTTGTATATGAACACACATATTGACACTTATATAGAAAGATTTTTATTTTCTTCATAATAAAAAAAATTATTCGCTGGAATAATTAATTCGTCTTGTGATTTAATTTTATGCAAAATTTTATCTATTTATGCATGTTTTTTTTTTGTTGTTTTTTTTTTTTTTACTTTCACTTGATTTCTTCAATATATTTTTAATTAGTTTACGTAAGTTATTTTTTAAAATTAAAATTATTGCAAGTGTTAAAAAATAACTTCAGGTGACTAAAATAGGAAGTTATCCTCTATATATAAAGATTAATAAATAAAATTAAAAAAAAAAAAAAAAAACTTAGCAGAGCGTAGTTTCGATCTACGGACCTCTGGGTTATGGGCCCAGCACGCTTCCACTGCGCCACTCTGCTCGCCGATTCTCCTTCCTATATTTAACGTACTTATACAATGGGTGCTGATTCTTTGTGGTGGTTTATATTTATAGGTGACAAAAACAATATATTTGAATGCTTTCACTGTTTAAAGAGGAAATCTTTGATATAAATTCATACTATGAGAGAAAACACACTTTGGAACTAGAAAAATTAATAAGAAATAGCGAGATTATTTTTGCCTTTTTATATTAGGGGAAAAAGTGCATCTTCGTTTCTTTAATACAAGTGCCCTTTTTTTTTAATGATTTAATACTAATTCAAGTTTTAAAACTAAAATACTGCCATGCCAGCCGAACATTCGAAGAAAACTATGGACCGTGATACAATTATATATAAGGAATCAGGATTTTTCGATATTGAACTAAACAATGTCCAAGTGACGAATAAGGGATTTATTAATTATTTATTGAATTATTAATCTTATAGTTTAATTTTTCATCAAATACAGATTTGTTTTTGTTTTTAATTATTTTTATTTTGAGAAATGAATACAAACAGAAATTTTGATACTGCCAATAAGCCGAACAGGAGCCGAACCATACAAAATAAGACCTGGGTTCCTGAAATGAAAACGAAAAAACATATCTTATTTTGTTTAACTTATATATTTCATTATTGCATAGTATTTTGGGGCTTATGCAGTTTACGGACCGGGCTTATTTTTAGATAGGATTTTCAAGTTGAATTTAATTTTTACTGTATCTTTTGTTAATTAAATTGTTAGGTGAAAGTACAGAATAGTTAATAAAGCCCCCCCCCCCCTCACATGTTAAGAATGGGTTTCTAAATAATAACATTATTTCAGCACGGTCCGGAAACTGCATAAGTACCGTATTTTTTCGGGTACTGGTACAGCTTTTGAAAAAGACGAAACCGCCTTTTCGTTCGGCTTGGTTTTTCCCGACTGTTTACGTAAACAGTCGAAAGATGCCGAAACGCTTATCCAATCAGAAGGCGAGAAAAGCAAACGATAAGTTTACTTGTAAATTGATTAACTCATAAATTGGCGATCGTCAAGAATTCTCAACAGAGAATGAAACAGGTTGAAAAAAAAAAAAGTTACCAAACTACCAAAAGGGAATAAAAGTTGGTTAGGGTTAGGTTAGGGTTAAGTTCGGTCTTTGTCTGATTCAAAAGGACCATTTGAATCAGAGGTTGACCAGTACCGAACATAATTTTTTTAAATTTAACTTTCTCGTGAAAAAAATAAAAATAATAATAAAAGTTCTTTCATTAACTTTTTTCGTCAAAAACTAAATAATTTTTCGTAAAAATAAAATATACGGTGACTGTTTTTCTTGTCTTAAATGTTTCATTTTTTTCTGTTGGAACGGCAATGCCGCCTCGCTTTGATTTTAACGCCGGTTTGTTTTCATTCGTCCCCCCCCCCCCAGCTATTTACGTAATTCTGTGTTGACAAAAAAGTAGGTTTTGTCTGGTTCAAAAGCTGTACGAGTTACTAGGCTGATAGTTTATTTGTTTTCTTAATTAAAAATGAAAAATATAAAACGAGAAAAAGATAATTACAAAAATAAAAATAAAAAGCAACAATATAAATATATTAACTATTTTTGGTACTTGTCCAGATTAGGACCCAAGCTAAAATCGACTTGGCGTCTGTAGTTTCTGGATGTTTACGTAGACGGCCAGAAAAGAAAAAAAAACAGAATGAAAAGTCGGTTGCCTGCGTCCAAAAAATCCAAAACTAGGCTGGATATATACATGGGAAAAAAATGATTTTTTTTTTTACACGTAAAAATCTTTTTTTTTACACGTAAAATTTCTTTTTTTTTTGAAGAAGAAAAATATCACTGAACAAGTTAGGGTTATATATAAAAAAAAAAAGAAGAAATTTTGCATGAAAAAGTTTTTTTTTTCACTGAACAAGTGTTAAAACTGTGTTAGGGTTAAGGTTAGAGTCATGGGTTAGGGTTAGGGTTAGGGTTAGAATTTGTTAAAATTCATTATAGCTTTGATCAAATTTTATTTCCAATTCGTGAAATTCAATCAGTTAAAACGGAAACTATCGACGCCAAATCAATTTTAGCTTGGACCAGTACCAATTTTTTTTAATCGACATTACCGTAACGAGCCACAGCCTAACCGAGAAATCGAAATATGTATTACTTAAAATAAAATTTATTAGAATAGACATGTTCTTTATATTAGTTTACAAGAATTAAACAATATTAAATTTAAAAAAATAGTGAGACATTTACACTTTTCCCAAATTTCTAGTTTTACGATGTTTTCCCATTTAGTCGGAAAATAAAATATCTTAAAAAGAGTAGATGTTTCATTTAATCAAACTCGAAATAAAGCATTCTTTTTTTAATGTAAAACTAAAATAATTGTTAAATACAAAAGAGAAAGAATCTTAGTTTTAATAACAATTTATTTTAAAAAGACTAAAAAATAAATATTTTAACAGAAAAATGATAGTATATAAGTAGCATTTACCAGTGAAGTGAATGCAGTCCCTGTAGCGCAGGGGATAGCGCGCTGGACTTCTAATCCAGAGGTCGTGGGTTCGAATCCCACCAGGGATGACTGTTAATATTTTAGCTTTTTTTTTTTATGAAACTGATTTAATTTATTTGACATTAAGATTTTAAAATAATATTTATCTTTTATTGTTAATTTAATATTGTCCTGATATATTAAGAGATGAAAGCGAAATGAGTATTATTTATTTGCTGATAATCATAAAATGTTAGAGATTACTTAAATAATTTAAGCAAGAACCACAGTGAAATTTGCATTAATACCAGGAAGAGGCAAAGTAAATGAAAGAAAATAAAATCATTATATTTAATATGTTTTGACAAAATTCGCGTAATATAATTAAAAAAACAAAAAACATTGCCATTACTGTTTGACTGACCGTGAGAGGCCATTTTTCAAAATGTCGTGCTGCCTCGAATATTTTTTAGTCTATAATTTGTCTTGAAATGGACCTATTTTGCACACAATTTGGATAAAATTGATTGTTGGTCTTAAATTGTATTTTTAGTTCGAAAATAAAATTGTAATTTACCGTAAATTCCATTTTACTTAGCTCTATAAGTAACCACGTAAACAAGACGCAGCCATCTTGAACATGCTCTCATCATCATCATTATTATTAATATTATTATTATTATTATTATTATTATTATTGCTGTTGTTGTTGTTGTTGTATATATACTTTTTGTCAAAAAATAATTGTTTTTTTTTTTATAAAATAATGTGTTTTGAAATAGTGCCGAGCGATTTTTTTTTTTAGAATTTCCTTAAAGTTAATATTAATCGGACATTTTGTCCAGCTATTTTCTCAAGTAAAATATTTTCAAAATTCATTTTGAATAAAAAATAAAAAGTTGAATTGGAAAAACTTGATTAATTTATGTTAACACTAAAAGGGGTATTTGTAACTACTTTCTTAAGTTTAGAATAATTCCATGAAAAATGCCAGTATACTGAAATCATATGCCTTTAATAGGGTTAAGATGAAAATTCATATACATTAAATGTAGAAAAGCAAGAAAATTCCCAAATGTTTACACTTTTATTGTCATTAAGGGTATGCGAGCACAACAGGGCTACGTATTTTACTGGTAGGAATTTTTCTTCAGCGCACCTCACACACTTCATCCACTCATGCATAGAGATTTATACTGTAGTGATGTGATAATGAAATGGTTTGGTTGATATGTAGTCATACCCTTAATAACAATAAAAGTGTAAAAATTTCGGAATTTCCTTGCTTTTGTACATTTAGTGTATATGAATTTTCATCTTAACCCTATTAAGGGCATACGATTTCAGTATACTGGCATTTATCATGGAATGTCACTACTTTTGTAAAGGCTATGCCTCAATACAATGGTCATTTTTAAGACTTTTTGGAATTTTCTGGAAAACTAAGGTATATGGTAAACTGAAATTAAAATGCCATCAACTAGACCCTAGAACCTCTATCTCTGCCAAAAATCAGCTGACTCCATCAAATAGTTGATGAGATACAGGGTGGCACACACGTACGTACGTACACACGGATAACACAAAATCACTCCTGACCTTTCTGGATCTCTGGGTTGCCTCGACTAATGATGCTGAAATTCTACACACTTATAGAACCTATCAAATGAACATTTTGTGCAAAGTTTTAACTAATTTGGTTTATTGGTTTTTGAGTTATGACTGATCAAAGAAATGAGATTTCTAGTATAGGTCGTTTTAAAGTCTATTAAGGGATAGAGCGCTATCGCGCCTCCCTTGATTAATTAAATTAAAAAGTATTGTAGGGAAGAAGGAGTGTCACTTTTTGTAGGAGGAAAGGAGGTGTGGGCCTCGTTTGATAGGAAGAAAGGTGGGTGAAAATGAAATCTCAGACTGTGAAAAAATGCAGAAAAATGGAATGAAAAAGTTTAACGGAAGTGCTTTCGACACAACAGCGTTCTGATTGGATAATCTATTAATCACTCCGTGTGTAAGGATAAAAAAGAGCAAAAGAAAATTATATAACTGCTACATCCCCCCCTGCTTAGGCTTATAGCCGATAAAAACAAGATATGCTTTATTGACAGTAGCAGCACAAGAGAATAAATTTAAACCAACATGAAAATTGAAACAAGATAAATGTTCAGTTCGATAAAAAAATGTCTGCTCTTTTGCTGAAAAGAGAACAAATGCAAGAAGAGAAAAAGGTAGGTAAAATTTAACGAAGTAGCAAATGGAAAATGTGATGATTCAGATATAGACAGTTGGATAATTCTTTTGGCCAATGGACATGTCGACCTGAACGTGTAGTGGTGATGCGTGTCGAAGATGATTTGAGTGTCTCTTGAGGTTCCATTTCAATAGGCTCAGGAAAATTCAGCGTGGGTGAAATATGGCATTCCTGAGTGTTAGTGTCCAAAAAGGCTTGTTTCAACCTATCGACCTATACAGTCTCTTTTGTATCCCCAGTGTCCAGAGTAAAAAATTTTTCCGTTCGTGCCAGCACACGATAAGAACCAGTGTAAGGTGGTGTGAGTGGGGCTTTCATCAAATCTTTCCATAAAATCACACGAGTCCATGAGGAAATACCTTTAGGAACTGCTGATTTAATACTTCGTTGCTGAGCGTTCAAAATAGAAAACTATTAAAATAGCATCTGAGTCTGTCTATATATTGATCAGTATCAATCACAATGAAATCCAAGAGGGTGAATATTTGGTCAGGTAAAGTCAACGGAATTTTGTAAACCAGCTCTGATAGCAGTGTGGTAGTCAAGGAGAACAATGCATACATACTCAATACATCGTTGAGGATCAGGCACTGCACATAAAACGGCTTTCAATTGACAATGAAGGCGTTCGATCATACCATTAGAAACTGAGTGATAACTAGGGATCCTTGTGCGCTTTGTACAGCGGAAGTTTGGAAAGTTCTTAGAATAGATGACATTCATATTGCCTACCACGATAAGTGGTAATTGTTGCAGGAACACTATGATGCAAAATGTAGCGCTACAGTTTCAGCAGAAATATCACTCAATGATATGGCTTCAGGCTAACGAGAAAAACAATCAATACAGGTTAACATGTAGTTGATCGACCAAGGGCTAACTAGGTCAATGTTGATATAGTTAAATCGTGCATCAGGAATACTGAAAGTTCCGAGAGAGGCTCGTATACGCTTGTGCACTTTAGATTTCTGGCGGGATAATCAGGAATCGGTTTAGGTAGTGACTTCATGTCTCATATTCGGCCAGAAGAATCTAGCAGAAATAAGCTTCACTGTGGCAGAAATTCCGAGGTGAGCCAAACTGTGAAAAGAAGAAAAGACAGTCTTACAATAAGCTCTAGGAACGAAGGAAGTCTCGCAGAAGATTTGTTCATCCACTGCAGGGATGGAAATGTACTGAAATTTGTAAGTAGCGAATTCTGGAGCTGACAGATTTCAAATATCCAAAGATAGCTGGTCTAAAGCGATTTGACAATGGTTGATGTCCTCAGATGAAGAAATAGCACTGCTGCGAAGACGAGACAATACGTCTGCAGCAGTATTCTGTGCCATATGTCGCTGGAGAACTGGGAAATGAAATCCAGATGCCTAGCTTCCTGAAGGAGATATTTATCCGACTTAGCATGTAGCGCACACGTAAGGGGACGATCGTCCATACAAATGACAAATTCACAACCCTCCCATACATGGCGAAAATGTTTAATTGCTAAGTAAATAGCCAAAAGTTCACGTCTAACAGTACTATATAAAATTTTTGCAGGCATCAATTGATGAGAAAAGTAAGACAATGGTTGAATTTACTGCTGGTTGGTGTAAAACTGCACCGACTGCAGAAATAGATGCATCCACAGCTAGAGAAAATTCAGCATCAGGTACGGGATGTGACAACAAAGATGTGTCTGCAAGTTTCTTGTTTGCCTCATTAAAGGCTTTCCGCTGACAGTTATTTAACGAAATGGCTTCATTCTTCTTTTTCCTATTTCTCAAAAAGTCAAATAAAGGAGAAAAAATATCCATGCAGTGTGGGATGAAACGTCTGTAATAACTTAATATTTGCAGTTTACAAAGAGAAATTGGTGTCTGTAAATCCATTAAGGCTTTAATTTTTTCAGAAAAGGCTGACATGACCCTAGAAACAAGACTTGTAGCATCAAAAATACATTTAACAGGGTCTATCTTGACATGATACTGCTGCAAACGTTCAAAAATACTGCTGCAAACATTCAAAAATACTGCTGCAAACATTCAAAAATACTGCTGCAAACATTAAAAAATACTGCTGCAAACGTTAAAAAAATACTGCTGCAAACGTTCAAAAATACTGCTGCAAACGTTCAAAAATACTGCTGCAAACGTTCAAATGTTCCTTAGGTGAGGAGTGAGCTACTAAAATATCGTCAATATAATTGATACGAAATCTAAGTCACGTATTACTTTGTCCATAAAACGCTGAAAAGTAATAGCTACATTAAAAATTCAAAGGGAGTAGTCACAGCAGTTTTCGAAATATCAGTCAGTTCAATTGGAATTTGTGGGTAAGCTTTTACCGCATCCAATTTAGAAAACTTTTACAGCTATACAAAGACAAAGCGAAATCCTGAATATGATAGACAGGAGGGTGATCGGGAACAGTAATTGTGTTAAAATGATGGAAATCTCTGGAAGGCCAATCCCCGGAATGCTTCCGAACCATATGCAAACGAAATTTCCAAGTGCTAGATGAGGCATGTGATTAAATTCGGCCTTTTCTGTCTTTAACATCTCGGGAGAGAGGCGATGAGGGCATGAAAAAACAGGAGCAACAGTAGTCTCGATAAAATTTCAAAATTCAAATTGGTCAAATCAGGAAATTGTTTTAGAAAAGACTGGTAAGTGTCTTCAGTAGAGGCTACAAAAAATACAGGACTAGTGAATGGTCTAAAAGCTTTCATACCAGAGATTGATTATTTAGTATGTGAATCTACCAGTTTGTGTTTACCATCAGTAAGTAAAAATGGTGGAGAAAATCAGCACCTAAGATAGGGTAGGGTATGTCCACGCGAAGGCTTTATGTAGTTGCAGATCAACTTGACTAAACATGGGTATAAGAAAGTGATTCACACCCTGGAGTACAACAGAAGAGGCTGGTGGTTTCTCTTTAAAGAACTTCAGGGGCAAAATACTACATACGGCACCCGTATCAACCAATAAGTGATATTGAGAAACAAAATCCTCTATATAGAACGCATGATTGACAGGTTGGTTCTGAGGAGGAAGTAACATGCTCACTTCTCCTGATTCCTGTTTCCCTGACTCTGTGAAACAAAAGCATAATGCAATGGTGGGCTCAATCACCAAAGCGCTTGTGGTAAAAATAGACTTTGTGGAAACCAGCATTATAATGAGCTGGTGAAGGAGAACTACGATGATGCCGTCGCAAAGGTAATTGCGCTTTAGACAAATTCAAAGGTACCACCTCCCTGGTAAGTCGCTCAATCGCCAACTTAGTGGCAACAGAAGAAGTCTCTGCTACAGTGTTAGTATTCGCCATTGGAGGGGTTCTCCCTGTGTATTTAATAATTTTGTGTATTTAATAATTTTGTTCACCGAGGACGCTAACTGCTCTACAGTTCCCATCTTCATCATAGGCGCAAGTACATTGGACGGTAAATTAGATATGAATATTAACATGTCCCCATGTAAAAATTCTATAGCAAGCCCCACTCTCCACAATGGTTCACCTTGAACTGTGCAGCTGCTATTGCTCAGAGGCAGCAAGCATTCCTACACTTCAACTGCCATAAGTCAACTACAAATAGACAAAAACTTATAGTGGCAAGAAATCATTGTAAGACTGTAACAGATACAAGTAAAGAGAAGGTATACAGAGATGACCAGAAAATGCATTGAGTCACAGAAACCAAGTACTTGCGATTTCTTGGAAAATCTTCAATAGTATGGTGAACAATGGGCAATCCATAATTACCCTGCTATCCAACCACAATGATGTCGTGTGCACGGCAACTGATAAGGCTGAATTACTTGCCCAGCATTTTGCCTTAAACTTCACTTTAGACTCTGCAAACCACTCTCTCCCAAATTTCCCATTGCGGACTGAAGTCACACTTGATCACCTGACCATCACATGTTCGGGATATCATAATAAACCATGACACCTCCAAAGCATGTGGACCTGATATTATACCAGTAATAGTAAAGAAATGCTCTGCTGAACTGGCCCCTGTCCTCTCAAAACTCTACAACAAATGCCTTGCTGAATCTTGCTTCCCCGATAGCTGGAAAATTGCCTCTGTGGTACCAGTCTTCAAGAATTCTGGAGGTAGAACTGACCCTCAGAATTATCGCCTAATCAGCCTACTCCCGCTCTTTGCTAAAATCTTTGACTCCTTAATCAATCTAGCAATTGTCCGGCACCACGTTAATGCTAAATTATTTCTGACCATCGGTATGAATTTAGGCAAGCAAGCAGATACATGATCAGTCGTCTCCGAACGCATAGATCATACACCGGACAAGGCAGGTGAAATTAAGGTGGTAGCGCTTGATATATCCAAACCATTGACAGGGTCTGGCATAAAGGTCTTCTCATAAAAATTAATTCATATGGTATTACTGGACTAATATTTAATATAATTAGATCCTTCTTATCCAACAGAAAGACCCAGGTTGTTCTCAATGACCATTCATCCAACCAACAGGACATAAATGCAGGTGTACCCTAGGGATCGATCCTTGGACCTTTTTTGTTCCTGATTTTTATAAACGACCTCCCTGATGATATTGTGTCTGAAATGGGTATATTTGCTCACAACACTATGCTCTACTCTCACACATATCCGAGGCAATGGCTGAATCCTTAGACAGTGACCTTCACTCTGTAGTGGAAGATGGTCATAAATGGATGGTAACATTTAATGCTGCTAAGACAAAGCTCCTTTTTTTCAACAACTACAAGAAACCTCTTCAACCACTGATTGCCATGGTAAATAACACCCTTCCTAAGAGTCTAACGTTAAAACTCCTCGGCCTAACATTCACAGATAACATGAATTGGAACAAATACATAGAAGACATTGCCAAGGCTGCTGCAAAGAAAGTGGGCTCCCTCTACCGAGCCAGAAAACTTATCACACCTGACAGTATTCTATATTTCTAGAAAGCCACCATCCACCCATGCATAGATTGTTGTCACATCTGGGTTGGTGCACCATCCACTAGTCTCTCCCTCTTAGACAAGGTCCAAAAAAGAGTCTCTAATCTAATAGGTTTCTCACTATCAACCAAGCTCCAGCCCCTGTCCCATCGCCGCAATGTTGCATCTTTGTGCTTGTTTTACAAGTACTTCAATGGAATGTACTCCGATTAACATGCTGCTCTGGTTCCCCCTTGAAGAAAATACACTCGACCGACCTGACAATCAGCTAAATCTCATCAATTTGCTGTGGAGGTCCCCAGATGCCGGAGAGCCTTCTATTCCAATAGCTTCTTTCTTCGAGCTACCAGCCTTTGGAACTCCCTCCCTACTCCCCATTTTTCTGAATGTACCGACATGCAGAAATTTAAACTAATGTGAACAAGCATCTCGCTGCAGAGCTCCCAATTTACGATGACCCCCTAAACTTTCACCCTAATTCTCAGTAGCCCCTTACGTCTACAGTGGCAGCATGTCTCATTTGGGGTGAACTAAGTTAAAAAAAAAAAAAAACTCAACTGTCAGCTGGCACATTTGTAGTAGCAGCAGCTACAAGTGGTAACAACAACAACAGCAGCAGCAGCAGCAGCAGCAACAACAAGCCACCATTAACGATGTTTTGAATATCAGCATGATTAAAAAAATTTTTTTTTAACATAGTTCACCCCAAACAAGGCAGACCGCCACTGTAGACGTAAGGGGCTACTGAAAAAAAGAAAAGGGGAGAAGGTAGGGAGCGGTCAACCTAAATTGGGATCTGTGCAGCGAGATGTCTGTTTACATTAGTTTTAAATTTCTGCATGTCTGTACTGTTGGGGAAACAGGGGGCAGGGAGGGAGTTCCAGAGGCCAGCAGTACGAGGAAAGAAGCTATTTGAGTAGAAGGCTCTCCGACATCTGGGGACCTCCACAGTGAATGAATGAGATTTAGTTGATTGTCGAGTTAGTCTAGTAAATTTACGTCGAGGTTCTAGCTGGGCCCTGATTAGTGGAAACATTTGACTTCGAGTCTGATTTGTCCAATCAGAAACAATCTCTCATGCGAGCAGAGCCTTGTGCCGGAGTTAATAAAAGACTATTAATCATAAAAGTGCTCACTATGATATTCCTCTTTTAGCCAGGAGACGGTACTACTCATCCACGTCACTCCGTAAAACAACACAATTTCGCTCTGGGCCACAAACCTACTGACGTTAGCCATGGCTAACAGCCTCGACAAGAATATTTTCAGGATCAAACATGGCGACCAAACACACGCACGCGAACTGATATCAATATAACACACATACACACGCATACTTACAATCAAGAGATAATTTCAATGTTTTCTTTCACCAAATCTTTCTAGTGTGTTCACACGTAATCGCCTAACAAAAGTAGAATCTCACCCTTTTGTGTGGGGGATTCTACAGAGAGTTTTAATTTACAAATTTACCCTCTCCCTAAAAATGGGATTCTACTTTTTTACGCATTCACATGAGAATATTCGGAAAACTTTGCGGAAAGAAGAAGTAGAAAAAACGAAAAAACAACAAATAATTATTTTAGAAATTAAAGTGGGGGATCAGTTTCGCATATAAATTTATGCCTATTTCCGGGATCATTCTTAACTTTTTAGTGCATTTAAATAAAAATAATTAACACTAACCCTAAGTCCGAGTGGTAAGGTAATAAAACCACACGTAATCGCCTAAAAATTACCATCTAAAAAAAGTAGATTCTCATTTTTTGAGCTGAGGGCGTTAATCTACAAAAATGCCTCAAACTATAAGCAAATGATCAAAAAGACGCACCTGCTCTAATTCAGTTTAATAAGGTGAAAAATGTAATTTTTCAAAAATTCACCAAAAATAGACTAATTATTATATTTCGGTAGTCTTTTCGGTATTATAAGCGTTAAGAGATGATCTTTCTATAGGACAATTCCTAACTCGAAATTTTGAAGGCAACCGTTTTTTTGTGGGGGGTAGGGTTTTTTTTACGACCCCCCCCCCCAACTAATCAATGCTTGCAATAAAATGGGTGGCACTTTTACCCACCGCCCAGGCCGCCCACCGCCGCCAGCATTTTAGCTCACATGACTCAATTGTAGTCACTTATAAACAGAATAGTCTTCCGTATTAACAATTAGCATGTATCCCACCTCCAATACATTTTTTTTGTTTATTAATTATTTACCTTACGAAATAGAATGAAGATTGATGGATTTTCCCTTCTGAGTATATCCTTACTGAAAAAATAAATGTTTCAAATTCTTTAAAATCAGTGCTCTGAAAGTAATTGAACCAATTTTCAATTAAATTTTTTTTTTCAGAATTGTTGGTTTGTAATGAATAGTTATCTAGAGAATTTCAGTATTTACAGAATCAGTCTCCAATATTGACGGAGAATCGTGAGTTGGTCCCGGAAATGAGCAAAGCAGTTTACCTTTGAATGCCACTTTCTTTTTTTTTTTCTTTTTTTATGATGTTTTTTCAACTTTTGGTAAATTTGTAGATCAACACACTCTGCTAACCCTCCCTCCAAATAAGATTACGTGCGAACATCCTGAAAATCTTGGCAGAAAGAGGGGGGAAGAAAAAAAAGACAATTAGTTTAGAAATTAAAGTGAGGGATCAGTTTCGTATATAAATGTATGCATATTCCGGCTCATTCTAACTTTTTAGGGAATTTAAATAAAAATAATTACCACTAACCCCAAGTCCGAGTTGCAAGGTCATAAAACCACACACAATCGCATAAAAATACCCCCACCCCGCCAAATGCACAGAATTTACCTTCCATAGCAAAAAAGAAATTGGTTATTGGATTATTTTACGTTAAATCTTTATATACAAAACTGATCTCCAACTCTACAATAATTGTTCTTCTTGTTTTTTTCGCCACATTTTTCAAGGTATTTAAACGTAATCGTTAGGGACCTCCAATTGGTTGTGAACTATTTACCCCCCCCCCCCCTATATATAACACGATGTAACTTTAATTTAGATTAAGATTATCAACAAAACTTTTTTACCATTCAAAAGAGGATACATTAAATAAACTGCTGATGATTTTTTAGAATTTTTTCCAGCATACGAAACTCATGAAAATGTGAAGTTAAAATGTTGTGTACTTTTTTTTACGTGATAAACTAACGTTCTTATGTATAAGCATTTATGTGCGCTGTGATAGGCACATTTTTAATAAATCTCGCATAAATCAAGTTATGGCCAGATCTTCACGAAATTTTCAATACTTATTCATTATAGGACTAATTTATCTTTAAAATGCTGTTTTCCTAAAATATATTAGGGAAAATATTTTTTTTACGTTATTCCCCCCCCTGTTTCATTTTATGAAATATTGAACGAAATATATTGTCATCCGGCGATTTTTTTTTCTTATATAAAACTAAACTCTTTTAAAAAACACATTGGATTAATTTTATTAAATTTTACGTAAACTGTTTTAGTAAACTGGTCCGTGAATGCACAAATAAAAAGTGGAAATAAAAGCAATATTATTATGTTTTGAATTTTTTTTTACCTTTTCTCAATAAAATATACTGTGATTTATTGAAATGCAAAAAAAAAAAAAGTTTTACGAAATAATTTTTATTTTCAGAGACATTTATTCATTTGATCGTATTGATCGAGTTTATCGGTTTTAAACATCATTTTTGAACATATTCGTGTTCGAAATTTTTCAAAATATTTTAATATAATATAGCCCGAAGTATTATGAATCGTAAAAGACAAAAGTTGTGGCGGATGTCATATTATGTACTTGGAAAAAACTACTTCATTTGCTAGAAGTAAGAAAATTTTTTTGCACTAACTGATTTTGCCGCAACTATGGAACGCAATACTAGCCATAATTAACACGTCAATTTTTAAAGTGAAATTGTCCCACGCGCATGCGCATACATTTTTAGAGTAAAATTGGTGCACGCCGCACGCTAATTTGTAAACAGTAACACTAATAAGAAAAAACGTTGACAAAAGTAATTATTATTATTATTATTATTATTATTATTATTATTATTATTATTATTATTATATATTTATAATACTTTTTATCATTTTTCTTTTTTCAAATTAAAATGTTTATCCATTTCGAAATATAAACTTATTTTTACTTTGAATTTTTATTATTCAATTGACGAATATTTTTAATCATTAACAAACCACAATACTTTCTCCATTTTCATTTTTAGTTTAATTTTTATTATATAAAATTTAACCCAAATTTAAGTCAAATGCTAACAAAACAAAATAGATAAATCGTTACTTGCAGTAATATTTTGTCTCAAGGAAGAAAAAAATGGTTAAAACAAACCGTTAATTTTGTTTACACCATAGTAGTAAAGTAATTTGTTTCACTTCTGTTCATCCGTACATAGATAATATCTTGCCATGTCTCACGCGATGTTTAGTAAACACTACCGTGGCCACCGAGAGTTACTACAGGCCGGTTAGCTAGAAAATGACGTCACTGACTTCCGTGTCAAAACAAGAACCGTAGTAATAACAATAAGAAGGCATTTCGACTTCTCCATTCACTAAATAATCCATCAAAATTCAGGAAATCAACCAATTTTAATGAAATTTTCAGGATTTATTAATTAATGATCACGGAATATAATAAATCCATTACTTTATTATAAAGCTTGGTGCAAATGTATTATTTCTTGTAAACAAAAAACACCTTTACTAAAGTTATTCAAAATATCAAAACATGTTGACCATACGATATTGTAAATATTTAAAACAAAGCATTAGACAACTTTAAAAATTGCATGTAAAAAAAGAAAAGAACCCGATTCGATTCATCTTGAAACTGATCTTTATCCAATATAAATTTAAAGAAAATAATAATTCACGATCAAATACTTCAAAAAACTGAATTATGAATTACCATTATTTAAACTTCTTCTAACCCAATCAACCGTAAGTAATTCAGACTTTGAAATTTGTTTAAAAATTATACAAAAAAAAGTTCAATGTTAACTGTCTGTTTAATAATGGAATCACCAACTCATATCTTGCTATTAAGAGATAGGTACGTGCAAAATCAAAGGCCGATCCCCAAAATGTAAAAACATTTTGACCCTCCCATCACTTAAAAATTCACCAAAATTCAGGAAATCAACCAATTTTAATGAAATTTTCAATATTTATTAATAAACAAGCATAGGAGATATAGTGAAACATTTTTTTTAAATCTTAGTGAAAATGTATTATTTTTTTTTAAATAAAATACACCTTTACTAAACGTATATTTTTATATATATAAAAAAAATCCATGATTTTTTTAAAATGAAAATAAGATCTGTATATGTTTAAAATATTTTTTTTTTTTTAACTATTTCGTATATATTACGGAAAATGCCCCTACATTCTTGTTAATAAAATCAGTATAACTCGAAGAATTAACGATATTATCATTGAATAAAGCATTGTTTAATTAATATTTTTTGTGAAAATTTTGATTAAATATGATGTTATTATTTCATTTATTTCATCTACAAAAGTAGAGAAAAGATAAACTATGCTACACTTAAGACATCGAAAAAAAGTAATAAAAAAAAAATGGAACACTACTTTTTTATCAAATAATGAATAAGTAATTCAGACTTGATTTTTTATATAATTAAAAAAAATTCAAACTTACTACACTATATTTAGTCGGTGTAAACATTACGTGTATCCATATTTGCAGTAATTATTTCTCTTTTGGAAATCCAAACATATGCAGTAGGCATTTTAACTTTGTGAATTATGAAATGAAATTTTAAAAAGCGCGAAATTATTTTAAAATTGGTTGATTTCCTGAATTTTGATTCCATTATTAAACAAACAGTTAACATTGAAATTTTTTTTTGTATAATTTTTAAACAAATTTCAAAGTCTGAATTACTTACGGTTGATTGGGTTAGAAGTTTAAATAATGGTAATTCATAATTCAGTTTTTTGCAGTATTTGATCGTGAATTATTATTTTCTTTAAATTTATATTGAATAAAGTCAGTTTCAAGATGAATCGAATCGTGTTCTTTTCTTTTCTTTTTTACATGCAATTTTTAAAGTTGTCTAATGCTTTGTTTTAAATATTTACAATATCGTATGGTCAACATGTTTTGATATTTTGAATAACTTTAGTAAAGGTGTTTTTTGTTTACAAGAAATAATACATTTGCACCAAGCTTTATAATAAAGTAATGGATTTATTATATTCCGTGATCATTAATTAATAAATCCTGAAAATTTCATTAAAATTGGTTGATTTCCTGAATTTTGATGGATTATTTAGTGAATGGAGAAGTCGAAATGCCTTCTTATCGTCATTACGACCGTCCTTGTTTTGACACGGAAGTCAGTGACGTCAGAGGGGGGCAGGAAGTTAGTTGCTTGGCCTGTAGTAACTCTCGGTGGCCACGACACTACCCCGTGTGTCGTAAAACAAGAAAATTTCGTAGTTTCATCGGACAATGAAGAAGGGTTTCTTTCAGAATTTGATAATGTAACCTTTAACTAAACTATTTTACTTTAAAACAAGTATAACTTTATTTGAGAGAGTTTTTTTTGCAATCGGTAAAGCAAAACGAATGTATGACTTCTTAACGTACACATGAAATAGTGACGTCACCGTTCTTCACATGCAATTGGAGGTCCCTAGTAATCGTCTAAAAAACTAGAATCTCATTTTTTTTCAGCTAAGGGTGCTAATTTACAAAAATGCCTCAAATTTCTATCAAATCCTCATTTAATTAAAAAGACTGGAGAGCTATTTATATCCAATAATTTTAAACAACGTTATCTTAATAGAATTAGTTCTAGTTTTATTACAATTTGGTTCAATCAATAATTGAATGATAATACTACTGTGATAATAAAGTACAGCTTATATATATATTTTAACGAATAGGCTATATTGCCGGTCCCGGCAAAATAACGATTCCTGCGTTATTTTGCCGGTTCATGTATATTTAACTAAATTGTTAAACATACAGTGACGCCCGGCACAATAATGAGCCTTACGTTATTTTGCCGACTCGTGTTTATTTAACTATAAATTACTTTTTTTTGTATTATTTAAAACTTTATCAAACGAAATTTTATTTATAATTTAAAACTTTGCCTGATTGTTTTTTTATTTTTTTTTTATTTAAAACTTTGCCTGATTGATTTTGTTTGTTTGTTTTTAATTAAACTTTTCCTGATTGATTTTTTGTATAATTTAAAACTTTATTAAGCGACAATATATTTTAAAATAACGATAAAATAAATTTTTACTTCCGGTTGATTCGATTAGGAGTGAACTCTTCAAAATTACGACTTATTTTATGATTTCATTGAAAGAACATTTTAAAATAGAAACTATTTAAATCCAGTGATTTTCTGTATATTTTAACATTATCGAAGTTTTTCTTCATAAAGAAAATAAGAATTTTACATTAAAATCTTTCCTTTGTAAAGCACATTTTTAACAAGTTAATTCAACAACTTAATAACTTCATTATTTTTAAAAGTTTGGCCTTGGTTCAAGCATTACGAAGCAACACCTATTAAAGCACATTTTTAACAAGTTAATTCAACAAGTAAATGTTACCAAAGGCAACATAAATTCTTCTTCTACCTACCTGTATAAGTTTATTTGTTTATTTTATTATTTATTTTTATAAAAAAAAAATCATTTATCAAAATAAATAATAAAATAAACAAATAAACTTATACAGGTAGGTAGAAGAATAAAATGAACCGGCATAATAACGATCCCTTTACATTAGTAAATAATTATTGTGCCGGGCGTCACTGTATGTTTAACAATTTAGTTAAATATACATGAACCGGCAAAATAACGCAGGAATCGTTATTTTGCCGTGACCGGCAAAATAGCCTCTTCCTATTTTTAAATTTACTTAATCAAATAAGCGAGCTTTATTTATAAAGCGTTGAACATTTGAGAGAAAACGGGGTTATTTCCCTTGACTCCGAATCGAAATTTGGCGAAAGTGAAATTATTCCTATAATTCGATTTTTAAGAATTTGTTTGTGTCGAAAAAAAAAAAAGTAAAAATTAATGAAAAAAATTGTATATAATGATAATAATAACACGTGAATTTTATTTAAGTTTATAGAACAAGTGCTCGTCCAAAACAAGTCGAAATTAAGTAGGTAATTTTGTTGTGATATTTCTATGGCTGGGAGATGTAATCGAGCTCCTGTAATCAAGATTAGAAGCCGGTTGTGGCCGCCGTGGTGAGTTGTGTGAAGTTCTGATCTTTTCCGGAAAGGACTTTACATGCCTGCCTAGTGATAGGCTGTATGTCTGGTAGGACATATATATTGAAACGTGAGTGAAAGTGGCTTTCTCCGTGTAAGAGTTGTAAGATGTCCACTAACGTTCAATATTCGTGCGCAACTTCATCCCGACCCACAACTTTTGTCTTATCAAATTCTGTGTTTTTTTTTTCAACTGAATTGCTGCATTTTGTAACGTTGTCTTCACAAATATAACTCTTTCATACGCATAACATTTTTTTGTTCAGCAAGCCAGATGGAGAATCACCGTTGGTGCGAGTTCTAAAAATGTATATGCGACACAATCGCGCATCATGGGTTCGATCCCACCCAACTGGCCACACTCGTTTTTTCTCCAACATGGTTGCATTTTAAGTCAAATTGCTTTCCAATTTCAAAGAAATTTTTTATGTATTCGAAGAACGAGCCATATCAGTGAAAATTCGGTAAATTTATAGAAATGCACCTTTCGTATTTCGACCCCTAAAAAAAACTACTTTTTGGGGCAAGTTACATGTAAACAGCCATTTTAGATGTTAGGAGAGGTGGGGGATCACTTTCCTATCGCGCGGATATTTGTTGAGGCTGTTTACATGTAATTTGCCCCAAAAAGTAGAAACTTTTTTTTAGGGGTCGAAATACGAGTGGTGAGATTCGGTGGCCAAGAAAGGCGTGCTCACTTTACGTATAACATATATAGGAAAATCTAAAATAAAAAAATTTTCATAATTTTTTTTCATAGCGGATATTTGTTGAGGCTGTTTACATGTAATTTGCCCAAAAAAGTAGATACTTTTTTTTTAGGGGTC
Source organism: Sepiola atlantica (assembly GCA_963556195.1). Classification (NCBI taxonomy): domain Eukaryota; kingdom Metazoa; phylum Mollusca; class Cephalopoda; order Sepiida; family Sepiolidae; genus Sepiola; species Sepiola atlantica. The sequence goes on along the minus strand of OY744532.1, from coordinate 9,522,488 downwards.
GAAATACGAAAGGTGCACTTCTATAAATTTACCGAAAATTCTTTAGCGTTAAACACAGTTTTAGTCCGTAAAATAAATAAATGAATCAAATAACAGTCCTATAATTTTCAATAAAATTATTGGTCTTCAAATAAAATTGTAGTGTATCTTTTATTATAATCCGTACGCTGAAAACGCTAAAAAAAACAAATAAACAACAAATAAAATTAACTGTCGTCGATAAAAGTTAATTTAAAACTGACCTGTGATATTTGTTTGTATTTTTAAACCGTTCCAACTGCTATTTATTAGAAATCAATAGTTTTGTCACACGAATATTGCAAAAAAAAAAAAAAAAAATGGCGCTTGCTCGTAAGGAAGTGAGCACAAGACGCCATTTTGTCTAAAAAAATACGAGTAAAAAATGAACAAGAAATATTTTTTTACATCTAATAAAAACCCATTTATAGTACGTAAAAATACAAACAAATATCATAGGTAAGTAGACAAATATCTCTTCTCGACGTAGGTTAAACTCACTTGTTGCATATTTATTTTTATAACCCCGTTCTCGTTCGTTTTTTGGACCCCGTCCGCGACTGTACTGATCATTATAAAAGATGCCCAAATTGTAATTTACCTTTTAATGTCTTGTAACTTAAATTTTATGTTATAATCGCTGGCGGCCATTTGTTTTTTTCTTCTTTCTTTTCTGTAATTTAAGTTTCAGAACGTTGTTGTTGTTGTTGTTGTTGTTGTTGTTGTTAACAACAACAACAACAATACTACTACTAATAAAAACAAATAATAATAATAACAACAATAATAATTTAAAAAATCATGCTGATGACGACTGTGTGGAGAAAGCAGTCTACTGGAAACTATACAAACGACTGCACTTTGAACCGGAAGACAAACCGGAAACTGGTACAGACACAAACCGGAAAGAGTACTGGAAAACAAAAGTCACAAAATCCTCTGGGACATGGACGTGTGGCAAAGTCGTTTGCCGGAGCGATCTGTGGAACGATATGTGACGACGGGACGATGTGTGACAACATGTGCACGTATGTGCAATGTCTCGTTTTGTGAGCAATCATCGTTTGACGATAGTCACTGTCGTCTGCTTCTTCGACAGGCTGGCTGTTTGGTCAGGACCATCGTGCTGCAAATCAAACATTATGTAATAATGGAACAAACCATTTTACTTTTTAATATAAAAATATATATTTATTGTTGACGAAGAACATTTTTATATCTTGCAGAGAGCGCAACAAGACGCGTGCGTCTCTTTCAGAATTCAAACCAGTCTCTTAATTTTCAATCTCTTTACCAGAGAAAGTGAGAGAGAGGAGAGAGTGACAGGGAAAGAGAGAGAGGGGGAATACAGCTGTCATCGTTGTACGCCTTGTCAAATGTTTTGTTTTGAGTTTGATCACTGATTTTCTCGAACGACGACAGTCTGATCTCTGAACCCATCACATGCACCTGTCATTGAATTGGTTTGACACTGACCTTCAGTCCTCAAAAATATGACTGCACTCAGTGATCTCAGAACACAGAGAATTACTGTTTTTGAAATAAGTCTGGCATAAGGATTACGAATAACGGGGAGAACTGAGCTCCCCAAAAGGTCACGCATTGTGCCACAGACGTGCAAACAAATAAACTCATCCAAGCAACCGTCCGAATCGTACATTTTGCCATCCCAGCAAACATAAAGATCAAGGACACAGAAAAACGAAGTAAATAAACGGGACTTGCCAGAGAACTGAATGGAATATGGAAAATGAATATAATACCAATAATCGTAGGAGCCATAGGAACAGTCTCGGAAAATCTGGAAAGAAGACTAGGAGAAATTGGAATCAAAAGGAAGACTAAGACTATATAACGGATGGCGATGATTAAAATTACTGAAATCTTAAGGAAAAGCCTCGAATGTGGAAACCAACTCACATAAACTGTGAACGATAACCAATCACACGGAAGTTGCAATAGAAAGAAAACAAAATCATATAAAGAAAACCACCACATGAACCCAAGGGAACTGAAACTGCAACAAATTTCATAAACTGCCCCTCCCCCCTCACACACACACACAAAAAAAAAACAACAACGTTCCGGCATCAACTTCATTTGATACCACACAAAATAGTTGTCAACGGTCAAGGAGGATGGAAAGATCGAGGAGGGGAGAGCACTAACCAGACCTCCACTGGAAAGGTGCAGAGAATACTTGTATCTTAGGGAGACTTATTGCCACCCAAATCCAAGAGGAGGCCAATGGCCGTTGCCAGCGAAAAATCAATGGTAAGCGGCTGTTGCGATAACAAAATAATTTGCAATCATTATCGAAAGAGTTGGAGAGTACTGGAAATCTGGGGAGACTTGTTGTCACTCAGACTCCATGGAACACAACCGGGTGCTGTCAGTGAGCAATCACTGATGATGACCTGTGTGAGAACTTTCTGTATGGAATTGCTGTTAAAAAGAAAATAGCACAAAAACTTTATGATGTACTTATCTGTTAGGGTAAAAAAATACAGCACACCTAAATTTACGGAAATTCATCCAGTATTTTTTTATTTTAAATAATTTAGAAATAAATATAAGACAAAATCATAAGATTTTATTAAAATAAATTAAATATTCCAATTCTGGAGAATAATCAATTTTGTGGAGAAAAATCAAATTCGTCACTGGTTTTGTCTCATATTTTACTTCTATGTTGTCTTTCCGAAAATGGGTACATTCTACCGTAATATTATACTATTATAAAAACAAATCAACAACAGCAAAACAATTTGCTTTGGCTCACAAAAGTTTGAATTATCTCTCTTGACCTTACTAACGATGCGGAAAATGGTGGCGAGAAGTCGTTTAACGATAAAAGTTGATTTGATTTTTCTCAAACAAAATGATGTCATATCCTGGAGTTCGACATCTCAAATGCCTTTAGCCAAGACAGTGCGAAGTGAGATCAGAATGAAAATGCGTCTTGTCATAAACCTAGAACTGACTTGACGTTGAATATTTTCTTTGGCGCCAAAACACTTTGATGCGCTTGAATATCGCTATACATAGACATGCCATACGCTTACGCAGTAAAGAGTCAATGAGTATGCATGCGCAAAGCAGAATCACCATCTAGGTTAAAGCTAACGTACATTGATACAAAATAGTTCGCTCATGCAACTGCTACATAACCCCCTGCTTAGGCTTTTAGCTGATAAAACAAGAGAAATTTTATTGATATTAGCAGTACATGAGAATACAATGGAAAGAAGATGAAAAATGCAAAAATAGGATATATGACTGATAAGCTTGAACAAGAATGTCTGTGTTTATTTTGCTGAAGAAGAGTAAAAATATAATCATCTGAAGTGAAAAGAGGAAAATGTTCATTTGCTGAAAAGTGAAAAATTATGAATTTCTTCAAAGATAAGAAATGGTTCATTCAAAAATTTTACACATGCAGGTGCAACATTTTAGAAGTGGTTAATTAATTTCTTTAGGAAATGTAAATGTTCAGATATACAAGGTCTTGCATAACTTTTTCGGCCAATGGACATGTCTACCAAAACATGTAGTGGTAACGTGAGTGGGAAGACATGATTGGAATGTATCTGAAGGTTCTATATCACTTAGCTCAGGCAATATTATGGTGGGTGGAACATGTGGTTCCAGGGTGTCGTTGTCCAAAAGTGCTCGTTTAAATCTGTCGACTTACAGTCTCTTTAATATCCAGAGTAAAAACCTTTTTATTACGTTTGAGTACACGATATGGACCGGAATAAGGTGGTGTTAGTGGTGGTTTAACCGAGTCATTCCTGATAAACACGTGGATCCATGATGAAATGTGCTTAGGGAAGCTGATTTGATGCTTTGATGAGTGTTCATGGGAGGTGAACAGTTGAAGTAACAGAGTTCTGAATCCACTACAGGTGAATCCGAAAGAAAGAACATATGACCAGGTAATGCAAGTTGTGTACCGTATAGCAGTTTGGCTGGGGAATATCTGAAATCTTTTTTCATAGCGACAGCCAAGGAGGACGATGGGAACGTACTCCATCCAACGCTGTTGATCAGGGGCTGCACGTAATGAGACTTTTAATTGTCGATGAAAGCGCTCAATCATTTTGTTGCAAGCTGGATGATAACTAGTAGTCCGAGTACGTTTAATACCAAATATTTTGGATAGTTCTTGGAATAGGCAGAATTCAAACTGTCTGCCACGATCGGTGGTAATTGGTGCCGCCGGGACACCATAATGCGAAATCCAGCCTGCTATAAGAACACGCACTACAGTTTCAGCAGATATACCGCTTACTGTGATGGCTTTAGGCCACCGTGAAAAACGATCAATACAGATCAATAAGTAAGAATAGCCTTGGCTGACTGTCCAATCAAATCAATGTGTATGTTTGAATCTAGCATCAGGGGTGCTGAACGTTACTAGAGGGGCTCATACATGTCTATGTACCTTCGATTTTTGACAGGAACAAGTCCAAGCAGTGATTTCGCATCTCATGTTGGGCCAGAAGAACCGGGCTGGAATGAATTTCACCGGGGCAGAGATTCCGTTGTGAGCCAGTCAATGTACCGAAGAAAAGACAGTCCTTCAATGATTCTCAGGAACTAGGGAGCAAGGTGAATTTGTAGACGTCTCACATAAAATTTGCTCATCCGCTGTAGGGATGGGCATGTACTGGAAGTTGCAGTTAACAAACTGCGGAGATGACAACTTCAGATCCTCTAAAGATGGCTGGTCCAGAGCCATTTGATGGAGGTGAAGAGATAGTGCTGATCGGTAGATGAAATAGTACGTCTCTAGCAGTGTTCTGTGAACCAGATATATGCTGTATGTCACTGGAGAACTGGAAAATGAAATCCAAATATGTAGATTCTCGAATGGAATATTTTTCCGGCTTTGCACGTAGCAAAATGTAAGTGGACGATGATCTGTGTAAATGGCAAATTGTCGACTTTCTCACGTGTGGCGAAAATGTTTAATAGCTAGTTAATGTTGTTGATGCTATATCCAGCAGTATTGCAAATTCATCCGTCAAGCTCCAACTTTGTTTTGGGTGACTTCAATGCTCATACCTTCTGACTGGCTCCCTCACTCTAATCGCACAGATCTAGCTGGTGAAATCTGTCGTAACTTTCATCTGTCTCATGACTTGTCCCAAATTATCACTTTCCCCACACATTTTCCTGATAATGATCTTCATCAGCAATCCTTACTTGATCTTTTTCTCACTTCTGTTCCTGACTCATGTTCTATTTCCTCTTCTCCTCCATTGGATTCTTCTGATCATGCTGTTGTTAATTTGAGGTTGATTTTTCGGTGAAGTCTTCTATTGATCGTCCCTTCCATAGGAAGACGTGTAACTACAAGAACGCTGATTGGGATGGGCTTCACAGCTTTCTATGTGACGTTCCATAGGGTCCTATCTTTGGTATGTCTCCAAACAATGCTGCTAAGGAAGTACCCGACTGGCTTCTTGTTCGAATTGACACCTATTCTTCATCGTAAGTTTCAAACCAAACCTGATTCTCCTCCCTTGTTTTCATCTGTTTGTGCTTCTGCCATTGCCCATCGTAACCATTACTTTAATTAGAATCATCGGGATGGTTCTAAGACTTCTAGACAATCCTACAGAAGAGCTAGCAATCTCTGAGACTAAGTCTAGCTATTCTCCAAGGATTCGTGACTCTATTTCATCTCAAAGGGTTGACTCTCGTGATTGCTATCTACAATAGTGTTATTAATAGTGGCAATCCTGTTATTCCTCCTCTTTTTAATGGTCTTCAGGTTATTTCATCTTCGAAGGATAAAGCTGATTTCTTTGCTCGTCTTTTTGCTGCCAATTCTTCTCTTGATGATTCTGGTGCTGTTCTTCCTGATTTTCCTTTAAAAACTGATCACTCTCTTGATTCTGTTATTATCACTCCAAAGATGATTGCTAGGATTCTTTCTGATCGTGACCAGTCTAAGGCTTCCGGTCTTGATTCAATTCCTGTTGTTGTTCTCAAACGTTGTGCTCCTGAACTTTCTTCTATCCTCTCTAAATTATTCAATCTCTGTTTGTCTCAGCCGTGTTTCCTTTCTTGTTGGAACGAGTCCTCTGTTGTCCTTATCTTTAAAAATGCTGGTGATCGGTCTGACCCAACTAAGTATCGTCCTGTTAGTCTCCTCTCTGTTATTAGCAAAGTTTTTGAAATGTTGGTCAAGGCAAAGCTTGTTCATTTTCTTGGAAATTCTGGGCCTCTTTAGTGATGTTCAGTATGGCTTTCATGGTTTTCGTTCAACTGCTGATGCAACTGATCTAGAAGTTGACCTGGGTTCAGTTGTGGATTGGGGTATGAAATGGCTTGTTTCGTTTAATCCTGTGAAGACTCAGCTCATGTCTTTCAATCGTAGGCGTGTTCCTTTTCTTCCTGAGATTCTCATGGATGGCTCTGCCCTTGTGAAGAAATCGATTCTGAAACTTCTTAGTCTTTCTCATCAAATATTTCTTGGAGTTTATACATTAGATCCATTGCTCTTTCTGTTTCTTGTAAAGTCGGTTCTCTCTATCATTCCAAACACTTTTTCACATCTGAGACTATTCTCTATCTCTACAAATTTATTATGAGACCATGTATGGAGTACTGTTTTAATATTTGAGCTGGTGAATCTCTGTCGTATTTCAGGCTTCTTGATAAGGCACAGAAACGTATCTATAATTTGATTGGCCCCCACCCATTCTTCTTCTCCACACCATCTCTCTATAGACTGGATGTTGCTAGTCTCAGTCTTTTCAATAAGTACTATTATGGTATGTGTTGTTCGGTATTGTGTTATCTATTTCCTGCTTCTTTTGTTGCAGCTCGTTTGACTCGTTGGTCTAGTGGTCTCCATCAATTCTCTGTTTTGATACCTCATTGTAACACAGTTTCCTATTTCAGCAGCTTCTCTCCAAGAACTGCAGGCTTGTGGAACTCTCTTCCTGCTGACTGTTTTCCTCCTACATATAGCCTGGATCTTTTCAAGACTAAGGCCAATAGGCATCTCCTGTTTTTTCGATAATCATATTTCGTTGTTGTTAGCTCCTTACATCAAGTAGCTTCATGCCTTGTCTGGAGCGATTTCCATAAAAAAAATAGCTAAGTAAATAGCCAAGAGTTCACGTCCGAAAGTACTGCAACAACTTTCAGTAGGAGTCAATCTCCGGGAAAAGTATGACAAAGGTTGATGATGTTGCTGATGATGTTGCTGATGATGTGGCTGATGATAATGTTGCTGATGATGATGTTGCTGATGATGATGTTGCTGATGATGTTGTTGATGATGTTGCTGATGATGATGATGTTGCTGATGATGTTGTTGATGATGTTGCTGATGATGTTGCTGATGATAATGTTGCTGATGATGATGTTGCTGATGATGATGTTGCTGATGATGTTGTTGATGATGTTGCTGATGATGTTGATGATGATGTTGCTGATGATGTGGCTGATGATAATGTTGCTGATGATGATGTTGCTGATGATGATGTTGCTGATGATGTTGTTGATGATGTTGCTGATGATGATGATGTTGCTGATGATGTTGCTGATGATGTTGCTGATGATGTTGCTGATGATAATGTTGCTGATGATGATGTTGCTGATGATGATGTTGTTGATGATGTTGCTGATGATGTTGATGATGATGTTGCTGATGATGTGGCTGATGATAATGTTGCTGATGATGATGTTGCTGATGATGATGTTGCTGATGATGTTGTTGATGATGTTGCTGATGATGATGATGTTGCTGATGATGTTGTTGATGATGTTGCTGATGATGTTGCTGATGATAATGTTGCTGATGATGATGTTGCTGATGATGTTGTTGATGATGTTGCTGATGATGTTGATGATGATGTTGCTGATGATGTGGCTGATGATAATGTTGCTGATGATGATGTTGCTGATGATGATGTTGCTGATGATGTTGTTGATGATGTTGCTGATGATGATGATGTTGCTGATGATGTTGCTGATGATGTTGCTGATGATGTTGCTGATGATAATGTTGCTGATGATGATGTTGCTGATGATGATGTTGCTGATGATGTTGTTGATGATGTTGCTGATGATGTTGATGATGATGTTGCTGATGATGTGGCTGATGATAATGTTGCTGATGATGATGTTGCTGATGATGATGTTGCTGATGATGTTGTTGATGATGTTGCTGATGATGATGATGTTGCTGATGATGTTGTTGATGATGTTGCTGATGATGTTGATGATGTTGTTGATGATGTTGCTGATTATGTTGCTGATGATGTTGTTGATGATGTTGTTGCCGATGATGTTGCTGATGATGTTGCTGTAAGACTGCGCAAAAAGCTGAACTGGAAGCATCAACAACAATAAAAAATTCAGCATCAGGTATTGGATGTGATAGTAAAGATGTTTTTTCTTCGCCTCATGAAAGGCTTTAAGCTGACAGTTATCAAGTAAAATGGGTTCATCTTTCTTCTTTCTATTTTTTAATAGATCAGTCTGAGGAGTGAGTATGTTCAAGCAATGTGGAATGAAACGTCTGTAATAGTTCAAGAAAATGTCGGAATTGACATAGTGAAGTTTGAGGATGTTCATCGAGCAGAGCTTTGACTTTTTCAGGAAGAGATGAAATACCTTCCAAGTTTATTACATGACCCAAGAATACAAGACTTGTGGCACCAAAAGTCCATTTAACACGGTTTGTAATAACATGGCAATGCTAGAAACGCTAAAAAGATATACAACATTTTAACTACTCCTCCGGTGAGGAGCTAGCTATCAGGATGTCGTCTATATAGTTATACACAAAGTCTAAGTCACAGACTATCTGGTCCATAAAACGTTAAAAAGTATTAGCTGCATTACGTAAGCCAAATGGCATAGTCAAAAATTCAAAAACACCCAGAGTAGTAATAGTGGTCTTAAAAATATCTGCAGGATTAACCGGTATTTGGTGGTAAGCCTTAACAAGATCCAAACGGAAATGGGGGATCATTTTACATTAAACTTATATGATGATACTGGGTCCCCATTATAAATCTTAATCTAATTTGTTTTCTTTCCGCAAATTTTTCTAGTGTGTTCACACGTAATCGCCTAAAAAAAGTAGAATCTCACCTTTTTTTTGTGTGTGTGGGGGGGGATTCTACGTAGAGTTTTAATTTACAAATTTACCCTCTTATCAAAACTGATATTCTACTTTTTAGGCATTTACATGAGAATATTCGGAAAACTTGGTGGAAAGAAGAAGTAGAAAAAACGAAAAAACAAGAAACAATTATTTAGAAATTAAAGTGGGGGATCAGTTTCGCATATAAATTTATGCCTATTTCCGGGATCATTCTTAACTTTTTAGTGCATTTAAATAAAAATAATTAACACTAACCCTAAGTCCGAGTGGTAAGGTAATAAAACCACACGTAATCGCCTAAAAATTACCATCTAAAAAAAGTAGAATCTCATTTTTTGAGCTGAGGGTGTTAATCTACAAAAATGCCTCAAACTATAAGCAAATGATCAAAAAGACGCACCTGCTCTAATTCAGTTTAATAAGGTGAAAAATGTAATTTTTCAAAAATTCACCAAAAATAGACTAATTATTATATTTCGATAATATTTTCGGTATTACAAGCGTTAAGAGATGATCTTTCTATAGGACAATTCCTAACTCGAAATTTTGAAGGCAATCGTTTTTTTGTTTTTTGTTTTTTTTTTTTGGGGGGGGGAGGTATTTTTTACGAGCCCCCCCCCCCTCTAACTAATCAATGCTTGCAATAAAATTGGTACTTATATCGATCTCGACCCAGTTTCCGTGAATTTCTTTGCAAACGTGATTCTGCGTGACCTCGTGAGGTTCTCCACTCCAGAGACGAAGAAGGACTAAGCAAAGAAAGAAAGAGGGTACCTAATTGTGACGTTCGCCACAATCCTACACAAACGCCCGAGAGATGACGAGCCGATTTGTACCAGACGACAATTTTGATACGGCGCTGCGTCCTATGATTTTAATGTTTTGCTTGTTTTTTGTTTTTTTTGTTAGGGTTTAGGGTTAGGGTTTAAGGTTTAAGGTTAGGGTTTAGGGTTAGAAATATTTATTTGATAAAAGTAATTTCGCGCTGTTTTGCTGGTTTTATTTGTTTTGTTGTTTAAAAAATTTCTTGCAAATATAACTAAAAATTATAGGACGCAGCAACGTATCAAAATAACAAAAAATATTTATTTGATAACAGTAACTTCGCTATGTTTAGCTTGTTTGTTTTTGTTGTTGTTGTTTCTTTGAGAAAATTTCTTGAAAATATAACTTAAAATCATAGGACGCAGCACCGTATCAAAATTGTCGTCCGGTACAAATCGGCTCGTTATCTCTCGGGCGTTTGCGTAGGATTGCCGAACGCTTCCGACAAGAAACTCGCGACAACTGGGTCAAGATCGATATAAGTACCATAAAATTAAAGTGCTTGGTACATGTTTAAATAAATGATCTTCATCGTAGTTTAATATGCTTTTTTGTTTTCTGAAGAAAAAAAAAATCAACTTCTAGTCGAATGGACACCTTACCTTTGGAAATGTAAAAACATTCAAGTTATCTTAATAGAATTAGTTTATTACAATTTGGTTCAATCAATAATTGAATGATAATACTGTGATAATTAAGTACAGCTTATATATATTTTTTAATTTACTTAATCAAATAAGCGAGCTTTATTTATAAAGCGATTAACACTTGAGAGAAAACGGAGTTATTTCCCTTGTTTTAATTCGACTCCGAATCGAAATTTGGCGAAAGTTAAATTTTTTCTATAATTCGATTTTGAAGAATTTATTTGTGTCGAAAAAAAAAGTAAAAATTAATGAAAAAAATTGTATATAATAATAATAATAACACGTGAATTTTATTTAAGTTTATAGAACAAGTGCTCGTCCGAAACAAGTCGAAATTAAGTAGGTAATTTTGTTGTGATATTTCCATGGCTGGGAGATGGAAGTGAACTCCTGTAATCTAGTCTGGAAGCCGGTTGTGGCCGCCGTGGTGAGTTGTGTGAAGTTCTGATCTTTTCCGGAAAGGACTTTACATGCCTGCCTAGTGATAGGCTATATGTCTTGTAGGACATATATATTGAAACGTGAGTGAAAGTGGCTTTCTCCGTGAAAGAGTTGTAAGATGTCCACTAACGTTCAATATTCGTGCGCAACTTCATCCCGACCCACAACTTTTGTCTTATCAAATTCTGTGTTTTTTGTTTGTTTATCAACTGAATTGCTGCATTTTGTAACGTTGTCTTCACAAATATAACTCTTTCATACGCATAACATTTTTTTGTTCAGATGGAGAATCACCGTTGGTGCGAGTTCTAAAAATGTATATGCGACACAATCGCCAATCATGGGTTCGATCCCACCCAACAGACCATACTCGTTTTTTCTCCAACATGGTTGCATTTTAAGTCACATTGCTTTCCAATTTCAAAGAAAAATGTATGTATTCGAAGAACGAGTGAAAATTCTTTAGCGTTAAGCACAGTTTAAGTCCGTAAATTAAATAAATAAATGAAATAAAAGTCCTATAATTTTCAATAAAATTATTGGTCTTCAAATAAAATTGTAATTTACCTTTTAATGTCTTGTAACTTAAATTTTATGTTATAATCGCCGGCGGCCATTTGTTTTTTTCTTTCTTTTCGGTAATTTAATAGTTTCAGGAGGGTGGCACTTTTACCCCCCCCCCCCCCCCCCCGCGACAGCATTTTTTTTGTTATTTATTGTTTTGTTACCTTACGAAATAGAATGAAGGTTGATGGATTTTTACCCCCCGGCACTCCCCGCGACCCCCGGCGCCAGCATTTTGGCTCACGTGACACAATCGCCGTCATTTATAAACAGAATAGTCTTCGTTATGAACACTTAGCATATATCCCCCCCCACCCCAATACATTTCTTTTTGTTTATTATTTTGTTACCTTACGAATAGATGTCAACAAATGATATTCTGGACGTTTGTAGCAATTGTTAAATCACCATGAATAAATTTTCTTTTTTCAATTAAAAATTATTCTGTAAATAAATTTACTTAAAGATTGTCATTTTTCAAATGTGTTTCAATTCACTTTCATTTGTTGATAAAATAAATAGTTTAATTAAATATTTTTGCAAAAAAAAAAATAATTAAATAAATAAAAATAAACAAAAACAAAAATGTGTCCATATTTGTTTCTGTAATTAACGTAGTTAACTAACATATCCTCTGGTTGCATATTTTTTCTGGCCTGGGAGGATGGTATAATTACTAATTAGCATATATTACAATACCTCCCAAAAGAGATGGTATTGCTTGGTAAGATGGTCTCATGGCAACAGAACAGATACTGCACTACCTCTCCCACAAGAAAAAGGAGGAAGTAATACCTGGGAGGATGGTATCATTATAACAGAACAGATACTGCACTACCCTTACCTCAAGATAAAGGAGGAAGTAATGTCTGGGAAAATGGTATCATTATAACAGAACATATGCATCACTACTCCTACCCCAAGGAAAAGGAGGAAGTAATGCCTGGGAGGATGGTATCATTATAACAGAACATATACATCACTACTCCTACCCCTAGGAAAAGGAGGAAGTAATGCCTGGGAGGATGGTATCATTACAACAGAACATATACATCACTACTCCTAACCCAAGGAAAAGGAGGAAGTAATGCCTGGGAGGATGGCATCATTACAACAGAACATATACATCACTACTCCTTACCCAAAGAAAAGGAGGAAGTAATGCCTGGGAGGATGGTATCATTACAACAGAACATATACATCACTAACCCTACCCCAAGGAAAAGGAGGAAGTAATGCCTGGGAGGATGGTATCATTACAACAGAACATATACATCACTACTCCTACCCCAAGGAAAAGGAGGAAGTAATGCCTGGGAGGATGGTATCATTACAACAGAACATATACATCACTACTCCTACCCCAAGGAAAAGGAGGAAGTAATGCCTGGGAGGATGGTATCATTACAACAGAACATATACTACATTACCCCTACCCTGAAAGATAGTACATTCATCTGAAATAGTATACTAAATTGACTTGAGCATTAAAAGATAATACACAAGTACAATTAATAGAATAATCGTATAGTTTCGGAATCAGACAGACGATTCCAAATCTCCATTACTAATAGAAAGTCTGATGGTGCAATTAATAAAAGTAATAGTATAATTTCGTCTTCAGACAGACAGGTACCAAATCTCCATTAGTACCAGATTTGTCTATTTACCTTCCTCTCCATGAGGGTTGAATGTGACAAACGAGATTCATGATTGGCTACTGTAAGATAAATATTATCTCCTTACATAGTCTGTTTTATTTGGTCAATAAAATGTAATATGTAGTCGAAAGACGCGTTAGAATATTTTTTTTCATTACATTTCAAGCCAAAGGTAATATATATATATATATATATATATATATATATATATATGTGTGTAATTAGGCAGCATTCCTTCTCTTATGCATGTTTGGTTAAACAGTAGCGTCAGCTTCTGTTTATTTATTTTTTGATTCGTTTTTTCGATTCGTCGCACAACTGATTTGGTATTGTCGTCCATGTTGTATAAAAAAATGTTGTATAAAAAAATCGCCATATTTTCGCGAACGTTTTTGACCAACGTCGGTCATCTTCAGGCGGATGAATGAGTATGCAAAATAAAAGATTGGTGAATTTATTAAGAAGACGCTTTTAAAAAACATTTCAATACCACTTCAACAACACTTCAACATACCTTGATTAGATAAGTTTTCTGTAAGTAGGAGAATGTCGTCTACGTATCGAATGTATATGGAGGGATTAGGGATAATGTTAAAGGTTTTAATTTCCAGGTTAGACATATAATATTCGGCAAACAATGGGCCAAGAGCTGATCCCATTGATACGCCATCTACCTGGGTGTATAAGTTACCATTAGGGCCGTAGAAGGGCACCTCTGTGGTACAAGAAATTAATAGTTTGCGTAATATGTTAGGGTTTATTTTAAGTGCAGGGAGAGTTGGATTATTATAAATGCTGTTAATAATTATGTTGATGGTTTCATGTATTGGGACATTTGTAAACAGGTTTTCTACGTCTAAAGAAGCTAGGAGTTCGTTATTGGGTTGCACCGAGTGGAGAATATCTAGTGACTGTTCTGATGAGTTCACTCTATAGTGTTAGAATTTGTTAAAGCCCCCCTCACTGATTGGCTGTTGCCATGTCCCTTAAGGGCCTCGTGGATTGGCTGTCAGGCATTGCAACCCCTTTTTAGTATAGGTGTCACGTGAGCCATCTCTTAAAAACCCTTGTATACGGCTTCCCGCCCTCTTTTTCCACGATTCTGCTCGAGTCAACAACACATCGGCTGGTCTTCTCAGTGGTACAGCCCTCGACAGCATCACAGAGAATGACCTCCCGCCGATACCCGAACTCTATGCAGGCTCTTTTTCAACGACTCCACTCCAGTCAACAACACATCGGCGGCCTTATCAGTGATACAGCCCACGACAGCATCACAGAGAAAGACCCCCCCCCCGCCGTTACCAGAACTCTAAAACAGATAAGTTCTAGCGAACCACGTTTTCACAATCAACCAAACCCAAACCCCCAAACCTCCAAACCATCCTCTCTTCCATCCTCTCTATGATTTACCAATGCCTAATGAACTGTTTGAAACTGTAAATACTCGATCCAACTTTCTCTTTCTTACTAAATTGATATGAAATTACACCCTTGTGTTTGTGTTACTTCTTCAGACTTCCGTCCTATATCTCTCTTTGATGATTTTATCTGCACGTGGTTACCCCATTCTCACGTGGGAGAATTGAACTTTATTTCAGGATTATTTTAATCCCAACAATAGCTGGGGGCAGATATGGTGTAATTAATCTATTAAGGGTTTTGGCTAGTTTGTGTATGGTGTGGGAATTTGAGATATAATGGGTCGGAGGGGGTAGTTAATTTAATGAGTTTTAACGTTTCCATATATGTAACCCAACTTATATTCACCAATAATTTTATTAAGTTTTACAGAATCTATATGAGCGTTGTTTGAAAACGTTCGCGAAAATATGGCGATTTTTTATACAACATGGACGATAATACCAAATCGGTCGTGCGACGAATCGAAAAAAACGAATCAAAAAATAAATAAACAGAAGCTGACGCTACTGTTTAACCAAACATGCATAATATATATATATATATATATATATATAGTAAGCAATGAAAATATATATGGCAATCAAGCTACACAGAGGCTCCCGTGTTTCATCCTCGGGGGGAATCGTCAGGCTGTGTAGCTTGATTGCCATATATATTTTCATTGCTTACTACCTAGCTCTACTTACGTATCGAGCACTGTTGAAGTAAATACTGAAAACTGATACATAAAAAATTATATCTCCTTATAATATTTTATGTGGATACATGAAGTACTAATACATATATATATATATATATATATATATATATATATATATATATATATATATATATGTATAATTATTTATGACAATATATGTATTAGCATATACTATCAGTGCCTTTTTATTTTGTAGTCTCTTTAAAAGATTCAGCTCGATGATTGTCAATCAGTAACAACAGAACATATATAAGTCAGGTTCATTTTATATTCCAATAACCATGTTTTTATAGCTAGCTCCCAACTGAAGTTAAAAGAGGTCAGCTTTGTACTTAGTTTCGTATCCAAATGACCTAAATAGGCATTTGCAGGCTAATTGATGTAACTTTAGGAAAGTAAAAAATTACCCACAAGTGAAATCGAATTTTCATAAATAAATGATAGAATTTATTAACGATTTTAAGGAATATTATTGAATTAAAATTTATAAATGTCCACACAACTTTTAGGATGTACTAGCTCTGAACTGAAAAGTTTGCTCTTTTCTTTGTTTTTTATTTGTTTCCACCCAAAAATGAACTACTGTATAGTGTAGGTTTCTTTCAAGACATTATAATCCAAGAATTTTTTATTCTTTGTAGATTTTTCTGACGATTTTGTAGTGTTGCTGAGATGATATTGACATAAAGATGTTGTTTGGCTCACGGCAAATGAAACGGACTGTAAAAAATACATCTCACAGAAATGTTATGTTTTTTAGACATGTGACAAGATGAAAAAAAAAAAAAGTATGTTTTGGGCTGATATATTTGATGTGTTATATACTTTTATGCATTTTTGCATATATTTTTATATATTTTCAAAGTGTAATTTTATCACCTGCAGTGATGTCACTGCGGTAATGGTCCTCTGAGGAGAAGAATTATCTTTGAAAACTCATTAGTTAAGGACTTTAAGATACTTTGCCTGAACTTTGAATTCTAATAAAATTTGATTCGCACCTTATTTTATTATTTCATTTTATATTATGCTATTAATGCTCTATCCAGTATATTGAGCTTCAGTTTTTATCCGGATGTTTCACTAATTAAAAGACATTAGTTGCCTCTTATATCTTTTGTTGGATTAACGTTTTCAGTTGTCAAATGATTTAACTATTTAATGTGATTGGTAAATGGCTACAAAGGCCATCCATACTTCTGGAAGATTTAAACCAATTGTTTTTATATTTAAATGTCCTCAGATTTATAATGAAATTACATAATTTATATGAAAATGTCGGATTTATATTAATTTTATAAAAATTGTGTAGTTTAATTAGAAAAAATATACAAAACAATTGGCTTAAAATTTACAGAAGTCTGGTTCAATTGTACTTTATGCCAATTTACCATGTAAGAGATGTTCCTATCAGTGGGCTTAGGGTTAGAGTCAGGGTCATATTGTAAGAGCTGTTTCTATCAGTGGGCTGTTAGGGTTAGGGTCAGGATCATATTGTAAGAGCTGTTTCTATCAGTGGGCTGTTAGGGTTAGGGTCAGGGTCATATTATAAGAGCTGTTCTTATCAGTCGGCTGTTAGGGTTAGGGTAAGGGTCATATTGTAAGAGCTGTTTCTATCAGTGGGCTGTTGGGCTTGGGGTTAGGGTTAGGGTTTGGGTCATATTGTAAGAGCTGTTTCTATCAGTGGGCTGTTAGGGTTAGGGTCAGAATCATATTGTAAGAGCTGTTCTTATCAGTCGGCTGTTAGTGTTAGGGTCAGGATCATATTGTAAGAGCTGTTCCTATCAGTCGGCTGTTAGTGTTAGGGTAAGGGTCATATTGTAATAGCTGTTTCTATTAGTGGGATGTTGAGCTTAGTGTAAGGGTCATATTGTAAGAGCTGTTTCTATCAGTGGGTTGTTTGGGTCATATTATAAGAGCTGTTCCTATCAGTCGGCTGTTAGGGTTAGAGTCAGGGTCATATTGTAAGAGCTGTTTCTATCAGTCGGCTGTTAGTGTTAGGGTAAGGGTCATATTGTAAGAGCTGTTCTTATCAGTCGGCTGTTAGGGTTAGGTTAAGGGTCATATTGTAAGAGCTGTTTCTATCAATGGGCTGTTGGGCTTGGGGTTAGGGTTAGGGTTAGGGTTTGGGTCATATTGTAAGAGCTGTTTCTATTAGTGGGCTGTTAGGGTTAGGGTCAGGATCATATTGTAAGAGCTGTTCTTATCAGTCGGCTGTTAGTGTTAGGGTCAGGATCATATTGTAAGAGCTGTTCCTATCAGTCGGCTGTTAGTGTTAGGGTAAGGGTCATATTGTAAGAGCTGTTTCTATTAGTGGGATGTTGAGCTTAGGGTAAGAGTTATATTGTAAGAGTTGTTCCTATCAGTGGGATGTTTGGGTCATATTATAAGAGCTGTTCCTATCAGTCGGCTGTTAGGGTTAGAGTCAGGGTCATATTGTAAGAGCTGTTTCTATCAGTCGGCTGTTAGGGTTAGAGTCAGGGTCATATTGTAAGAGCTGTTTCTATCAGTCGGCTGTTAGGGTTAGGGTCAGGGTCATATTGTAAGAGCTGTTTCTATCAGTCGGCTGTTAGGGTTAGGGTCAGGGTCATATTGTAAGAGCTGTTTCTATCAGTCGGCTGTTAGGGTTAGAGTCAGGGTCATATTGTAAGAGCTGTTTCTATCAGTCGGCTGTTAGGGTTAGGGTCAGGGTCATATTGTAAGAGCTGTTTCTATCAGTCGGCTGTTAGGGTTAGAGTAAGGGTCATATTGTAAGAGCTGTTTCTATCAGTCGGCTGTTAGGGTTAGAGTCAGGGTCATATTGTAAGAGCTGTTTCTATCAGTCGGCTGTTAGGGTTAGGGTAAGGGTCATATTGTAAGAGCTGTTTCTATCAGTCGGCTGTTAGGGTTAGGGTAAGGGTCATATTGTAAGAGCTGTTTCTATCAGTCGGCTGTTAGGGTTAGGGTAAGGGTCATATTGTAAGAGCTGTTTCTATCAGTCGGCTGTTAGGGTTAGGGTAAGGGTCATATTGTAAGAGCTGTTTCTATCAGTCGGCTGTTAGGGTTAGGGTAAGGGTCATATTGTAAGAGCTGTTTCTATCAGTCGGCTGTTAGGGTTAGGGTAAGGGTCATATTGTAAGAGCTGTTTCTATCAGTCGGCTGTTAGGGTTAGGGTAAGGGTCATATTGTAAGAGCTGTTTCTATCAGTCGGCTGTTAGGGTTAGGGTAAGGGTCATATTGTAAGAGCTGTTTCTATGAGTCGGCTGTTAGGGTTAGGGTCAGGGTCATATTGTAAGAGCTGTTTCTATCAGTCGGCTGTTAGGGTTAGGGTAAGGGTCATATTGTAAGAGCTGTTTCTATCAGTCGGCTGTTAGGGTTAGGGTAAGGGTCATATTGTAAGAGCTGTTTCTATCAGTCGGCTGTTAGGGTTAGGGTAAGGGTCATATTGTAAGAGCTGTTTCTATCAGTCGGCTGTTAGGGTTAGAGTCAGGGTCATATTGTAAGAGCTGTTTCTATCAGTCGGCTGTTAGGGTTAGGGTAAGGGTCATATTGTAAGAGCTGTTTCTATCAGTCGGCTGTTAGGGTTAGGGTAAGGGTGATATTGTAAGAGCTGTTTCTATCAGTCGGCTGTTAGGGTTAGGGTAAGGGTCATATTGTAAGAGCTGTTTCTATCAGTCGGCTGTTAGGGTTAGAGTCAGGGTCATATTGTAAGAGCTGTTTCTATCAGTCGGCTGTTAGGGTTAGGGTAAGGGTCATATTGTAAGAGCTGTTTCTATCAGTCGGCTGTTAGGGTTAGAGTCAGGGTCATATTGTAAGAGCTGTTTCTATCAGTCGGCTGTTAGGGTTAGGGTAAGGGTCATATTGTAAGAGCTGTTTCTATCAGTCGGCTGTTAGGGTTAGGGTAAGGGTCATATTGTAAGAGCTGTTTCTATCAGTCGGCTGTTAGGGTTAGGGTAAGGTTCATATTGTAAGAGCTGTTTCTATCAGTCGGCTGTTAGGGTTAGAGTCAGGGTCATATTGTAAGAGCTGTTTCTATCAGTCGGCTGTTAGGGTTAGGGTAAGGGTCATATTGTAAGAGCTGTTTCTATCAGTCGCAGTCGGCTGTTAGGGTTAGGGTAAGGGTCATATTGTAAGAGCTGTTTCTATCAGTCGGCTGTTAGGGTTAGGGTAAGGGTCATATTGTAAGAGCTGTTTCTATCAGTCGGCTGTTAGGGTTAGGGTAAGGGTCATATTGTAAGAGCTGTTTCTATCAGTCGGCTGTTAGGGTTAGGGTAAGGGTCATATTGTAAGAGCTGTTTCTATCAGTCGGCTGTTAGGGTTAGAGTCAGGGTCATATTGTAAGAGCTGTTTCTATCAGTCGGCTGTTAGGGTTAGGGTTAGGGTCATATTGTAAGAGCTGTTTCTATCAGTCGGCTGTTAGGGTTAGGGTAAGGGTCATATTGTAAGAGCTGTTTCTATCAGTCGGCTGTTAGGGTTAGGGTAAGGGTCATATTGTAAGAGCTGTTTCTATGAGTCGGCTGTTTGGGTTAGGGTAAGGGTCATATTGTAAGAGCTGTTTCTATCAGTCGGCTGTTAGAGTTAGGGTAAGGGTCATATTGTAAGAGCTGTTTCTATCAGTCGGCTGTTAGGGTTAGGGTAAGGGTCATATTGTAAGAGCTGTTTCTATCAGTCGGCTGTTAGGGTTAGGGTAAGGGTCATATTGTAAGAGCTGTTTCTATCAGTCGGCTGTTAGGGTTAGGGTAAGGGTCATATTGTAAGAGCTGTTTCTATCAGTCGGCTGTTAGGGTTAGGGTAAGGGTCATATTGTAAGAGCTGTTTCTATCAGTCGGCTGTTAGGGTTAGGGTAAGGGTCATATTGTAAGAGCTGTTTCTATCAGTCGGCTGTTAGGGTTAGGGTAAGGGTCATATTGTAAGAGCTGTTTCTATCAGTCGGCTGTTAGGGTTAGGGTAAGGGTCATATTGTAAGAGCTGTTTCTATCAGTCGGCTGTTAGGGTTAGGGTAAGGGTCATATTGTAAGAGCTGTTTCTATCAGTCGGCTGTTAGGGTTAGGGTAAGGGTCATATTGTAAGAGCTGTTTCTATCAGTCGGCTGTTAGGGTTAGGGTAAGGGTCATATTGTAAGAGCTGTTTCTATCAGTCGGCTGTTAGGGTTAGGGTAAGGGTCATATTGTAAGAGCTGTTTCTATCAGTCGGCTGTTAGGGTTAGGGTAAGGGTCATATTGTAAGAGCTGTTTCTATCAGTCGGCTGTTAGGGTTAGGGTAAGGGTCATATTGTAAGAGCTGTTTCTATCAGTCGGCTGTTAGGGTTAGGGTAAGGGTCATATTGTAAGAGCTGTTTCTATCAGTCGGCTGTTAGGGTTAGGGTAAGGGTCATATTGTAAGAGCTGTTTCTATCAGTCGGCTGTTAGGGTTAGGGTAAGGGTCATATTGTAAGAGCTGTTTCTATCAGTCGGCTGTTAGGGTTAGGGTAAGGGTCATATTGTAAGAGCTGTTTCTATCAGTCGGCTGTTAGGGTTAGGGTAAGGGTCATATTGTAAGAGCTGTTTCTATCAGTCGGCTGTTAGGGTTAGGGTAAGGGTCATATTGTAAGAGCTGTTTCTATCAGTCGGCTGTTAGGGTTAGGGTAAGGGTCATATTGTAAGAGCTGTTTCTATCAGTCGGCTGTTAGGGTTAGGGTAAGGGTCATATTGTAAGAGCTGTTTCTATGAGTCGGCTGTTAGGGTTAGGGTAAGGGTCATATTGTAAGAGCTGTTCCTATCAGTGGGCCGTTAAGACCAACTCTTATGTATGATGTTTGAGTCACGAAAACCGTTGCACGAAAAGAAATAACAAAACTTGTTTTTACAACACTAATGAAAAGGGTTTATTCAATGAAGTTACCTATACTGTTTGGTATAGGTGTAAGAAAGTTGGACAGTGTCCGAGTGAGGAAGAGGAAAGTAAGAAGTTCTTGATTTTCTAAAAGGGATGAAGTAGTTCTTCATGGGACAGATGGAATCAACGCACCCTGCAAGCTGATTGGTCAGTGTGTAACCAGACAATAAAAACAAAATTGGATGATTCATAAGAATGACCAGAGAAGAGACGCACAACAACATCTGGACATGACTACAATGAGGTCACCTGAACAGAGAAACGGAATCACTACTGACAGCTGCATAGAACAACGTGATCAGAACGAACTATATCAAAGCTAGGATAGACAAAACTCCAGAAAAAAAGTAAATGTAGACTCTGTGGACAAAGAGACGAAATGGTGAATCGCGTAATAAGTGAATGCAGTAAACTAGCCCCCCAATAAAACACAAAACCAGACACAACTGCGTGGGAAAGGCAGACTATTGGGAACGATGCAAACGTTTTCACTTTTAACATGCAGACAAATTGTACAGACACAAACCAGAGATAGTGTAAGAAAATGAAAATCACAAAACCCTCTGGGACATGGAGGTACAGACAGACAAACTCATCCAAGCAAGCAGACCGGACTGGACGTAATAATAGTCAACAAGAAAAAATAAACTGCCAAATCGTAGATTCTGCCGTTCCAGCATATCACGGGGTGAAGATCAAGGGGGCAGAAAAAGAAAGCAAATACATAGAGCTTGCCAGAGAACTGAATTGAACATAAAGAAAATTGCTATAATAGCAATAATTGTAGGAGCACCATGAACAGTCCCCAAAACACTGGAAAAACGACTAGAAGAAATTGGAATAAAATGAAAGATTGAGACACACGACAATGATGAAAACAGCCAAAATCTGAAGGAAAATCCTTGAATGCGGAAACCAACCAACATAACCAACCGCAGACAATTTTAGATAGAAAAAGAACAAAACATATGAAAAGAACATGACACGGGCGCAAGAGAAGTGAAAACAAACAGAAATCCATTAACCTACCTCGGCTGACATCAGGATGGAAAGACCAACGAGACCTCCATTAGAAGGGTGTGGAGAGCATTGGAAAGTTAGGGACGCTTATTGCCACTCAAATTCCAGAGAAGACTAATGGTCGTTGGTAGCAAAAAATCAGTGATAAACGGATGTTGCGATAACGCAAAATGATTTGCAATGGTTATCGATTGAGGTGGAGAGTGCTGGAAATCTGTGAAGACTTGTTGTCACTCAGACTCCAGGGAACATCACTTGTTATTGCCAGTGAGCAATCTTACCGATAATGACTCGTGTGAGAATTCCTAGTGAGGGATTAAATTATAATAATTTGATTTAAAAAAAGAAAGAAAAAAAAACATGAATAAACGAAGTCATAAATAGCGAACCCCTCCTCCCCCCCCCAAAAAAAAAAGGAAGGGTATCTTTTACAATAATCAGCAGAGTCGCGGACGGTGGTCCAAAAAACGAACGAGAACGGGGTAAAAAAAAAAAAATATACAAGTGAAGGTGACCTACGTTGAGAATAGATATTTTCCTACTTACCTATGACATTTGTTTATATTTTTACGTAGTATAAATGGGTTTTTATTAGATGTAAAAAAATATTTCTTGTTTTTTGAGGGCACGGATTTTTACTAAAAAAAATGGCGCCGATGAGCCTATTTTCCAGCCTCGCTTACGAACCCCCCTTCCCCCCATGTTCGTGTGACAAAAATATTGATTTCTCATAAATAGCAGCCGGAACGGTTTAAAAATACAAACAAATGTCACAGATAAGTTGGAAAATAACTTTTATCGGCTACAGTTACTTTTATTTGTTGTATATTTGTTTTCTGAGCGTTTTCACTCTGCGGATTATTGTAAAAGATACCCAAAAGAAATATAGAAGACTCCAGGGCAACGCCAAATAGATACGGATAATCAATAGATAAAAAGTTTAACTGGCCAGTATGGGGATCGAACCCACGACATTCGCGTTATTAGCACGACGCTCTAACCAACTGAGCTAACCGGCCGCAGACATGCTGCTAGAAAAATAATAGTAAATTTATAAGCGAGCACCTGCTTGACTACATTTTCAAAATGTTTACATATTTGCAATCTTTTTCCCGTAAAATAATATATTAATTATACAATAAAATTTGTGATTTCAACGATTTTTACTTCATTGTGGCTTCCTGTTGCGGCAGGATTGTTTGAAACGAAAGGAAGAACCGGTGCAAGGTGGAAAGTGTTCTTTCGCATTCCATTACAGTTTAAGCAATTATTCAGAGGGGGATATGTTACGACGCTCAGCAGAGGCGCGAACGGGGTCCAAAAAAGAACGAGAAAGGGTTTAAAAACATAAATTTGCAACAAGTGAAGTTGACCTACGACGAGAATAGATATTTTTCTACTTACCTATGTAATTTGTTTTTATTTTTACGTATTATAAATGGGGTTTCATTAGATGTAAAAAAAAAAATTTCTTGTTTTCTTTCCCACTGTTTTCACAAAAATCAATATGGCCGCTCCAGGTGCATTCGTTAGTAAGCCCCCCAAATCGGCCATGTTTTTTGCCAAGTTGCGGTGACAAAACTATTGATTTCTAATAAATAGCACTTCAAACGGGTTTAAAATACAAACAAATAGCACATGCAAGTTTGAAACTAACTTTTACAGCTTACAGTTACTTTTATTTGTTGTATATTTGTTTTTTTTAGCGTTTTTATACTGCTGAGTCTCGTAAAAGATGCCCAATTGTTTTTTGGTTACTTACATTGAAAAAAATACATTTTATTAATAATGTAAGTGTTTGAAATAAATCAAACGATATGCTAAGACATTTTGGCACATGTTCGTCTTTGTCCACTGTCCGTTTTTGACAACTTTTTACTGACCAGTTTTTTTTCTTTTTTCGGTGTACATTTATCTATCAGGCTGCTAGAGAATTCTGGGGAAAAAAATTCAAATATTTTACATTTTAGGAGGGGGATCAGTTTCCAATGTTAATTCAACGTAGACTGATCCCCCTCTTTTTGACCATCTCAATTTTTTAAAAAATCTTTTTCGGTGTACAATTACCTATCATGTCAGTAGAGAATTCCGGGGGTTTTGGAAAGAAATATAGAAAAATTGAGATTTTAAGACGGGGGGATCAGTCTTGTTCGTCTTTTAAGTCCGTTTTTCACAACTTTGTACGTCTTAAAATCTCAATTTTTTGAAATTTCTTTCCATTCTATTACTTTTTTTTTTTTAATGTTTTAACAAGACCAGGGATAGGGCCAACATACTTATTATCTGAAATGTGTTAGAAAAAGTTACCCTATAGCCTTAAATACTCGTTTTAAAAAACATTGAGCTTTCATGTCGGAAATATGACGCCATATATATATATTTATAACTATCTAATTTTTGGTGCTCTTATTGATCCCAAACCAGTTTTCGTGACGTTCGACTCGAAGCGTTCGGCTGTTCTACGCAAATGCCCGAGAGTTGACGAGCCGATTTGTACCAGACGAAATTTTTGATACGGTACTGCGTCCTATGATAATAATGTTTTGCTTGTTTTTTTTTTGGTTAGGGTTAGGGTTTAGGTTTAGAGTTAGGGTTATGGTTATGGTTTAGGGTTAGGTTTAGGGTTAGGGTAAGGAATTTTTTAAAGAAACAAAGAAAATTAAACATATTTACATGAATTTTTTAAAAGAAACAACAGGAAAAAAACATAGCGCAGTTACTTTTATGAAATGAATACTGTATTTTTATTTACAAGGAATTTATTTGAAGAAACAAAAAAAACGTACCAAAATTACTTTTATCACGACATATTTTTTTAATTTTATTATTTATTCTTACTTGCTCGCGATGATACTGCAGTGCAAAGCTGTTCGTAATTCATTTTGGGTTTATTTTCTTCAAAAAAAACTTCCTGACAAAAAATCCGTCTTCGAAAGCACTTATTTTCACTTTGTAACAAAGTTATCGGCTGCTCGCTGCTTCGGCTCGTCGACACTCGGCCGTTTGCGTAGGACAGCCGAACGATTCCGAGTCGAACGTCACGAAAGCTGGTTCAGGATCGATATCAGTACCTAATTTTTTCTAGGAGGTTTTACCTTCTCGCCCTTTGAGGACAAGTTAGTGTATTGTTTGAGACGCTCCTACCGGGGAATGACGACGGGGCTGCTAAGGCATTTTTTGTAGGCCAGACGTGCTCTTCCTCTAGGGCGCTGACTTTTCAATCACTACTTTCCGACCTTGTGTCACATCTTTCTGCGGTGAGAGGGAGATAAATAAAAACTATCTAATTCTATATTAGACCGAAACTTTCCATTCGGATTGAACCTGAAACTACAAAATTTACAAAATCATCACGACTAAAATCAGAGGGTCTGTTCTATTCTCGATCAAAGGAGAGACGAGACCACGGGAAAGGCCATTCTAGACTGAGGAATATTTCTAATTTTTGGTTCCTCTTTGGGGAGCTAGATTTTTTTTCCACATTAAAAACAAACCTTGTGTGTGCGGAGACAAGTAAATGGAATTAGAAGTCGTAACTGAAGTGGAAGCTATTTGACGCACGGAAGACATCGGTCGTTAAACCGGGAGAACCTCACGTGCTCATCCGCTAAAACTCTTAGCACGGAATGAATACTCTTTTTACTAATCAAAAAAGATTTCCGTTTGAAATAATTTATTCACATTAAATATATTTAAAGCAATAATCTGTCTAATTATAGTAATTAAATAAGTCATTAAATATATATGTATCAGTAGCTGAGGAGGATAGCAGAGTGGCGCAGTGGAAGCGTGCTGGGCCCATAACCCAGAGGTCCGTAGATCGAAACTACGCTCTGCTAAGGGGTCTTTTTTTTTTTTTTTTGTTAGAGAAAACTAGTTTGAGAAATATTTATTTTTATATATATATATATATATATATATATATATAACAAAATGAAGTTTCATTATTTTATTTTTTTCGCTGCAGTTAGACATAGCGTCAGTTTATCGTGAGGATTCAGGCCCCCTCCTCCCCAAAAAGGCACACTGAATGGTTTATTGGTTATTTAAAAAAGCCATGATCAGGGTACCCATCGGATATTATTTACTGAAGTCAAAAGAAGAAAAAAGGGGTGAAAAAAACAAAACAAATATGCTATAAATAAATGTCATCAAAAGACAGATAAGTTACTCTTCTGCCTACCTGGATAAGTTTATTTGCGTTTTAACTTATTATAAAGGTTTCGTTTTTTTGTTGTTGTTGTTGTTGTTGTTAAAAAGAAACTAGTGTTAAGTTAGAACGAAAAAAAAGGGCTCTACGAGGACCCCTGACAATCGCTCAAGAATCGAAAATTAAACAAAAATACTGATAGAAACGGTCCACGGAAAACTCGGCAACGGAAAACTCGGCAACAAAAAATTCGGCAATTTTGTCCAATCAGGAAAATTCGGCATTAGTGGAATAAATATCGATTGAAAATAGATTTTAGAACCGTTCTTGTGGGGTATATAGTTGTAAATAGGAGCTCCCCCCCCCCCCCCACACACACACACCAATGAAGAACACAACCTGTATTATCTTTTTTGTTCTTGTGCAGTTTATGGGCCGGGCTATTTCATAGATAAGATTTTCAAGTTAAATTCAATTTTTACGATATATTTTGTTTATTAAATTGTTAGGTGAAAGTACAGAATAGTTAACAAAGCCCCCTCCTCCCCATGTTAAGAATGGCTTTTTAAATTTTATTATTTCAGCCCGGTCCATAAACTGCACAAGTACCATCTTTTCCAATTATAATATTAATAAAAATGTAGTAAATTAAAATTATATTACGAAATTATATCTATCATAATGCATTTCGGTTTCTTCGTAAACAAGTCAGCATTTTAATATTTTGTTAATAGTTGAAAAAGTAAATCCATTACTTCGTGTCTGTTCGAAATTTTAAAGTATTTAAACTATCGAATAAAAAGTCATTTAAACGGGTTTTAAAATTTTGAGAAAATCCTCATGTATTTAAAAAAGCAAAAATTGTTTTTCTTGTCATAAAATAAATTTCTAATTTATTATTTTATGTCTTAAAAATGTAACTAGAATCCAGTTTATTAAAACAGTGGATTCTAGTTACATTTTCAAGACATAAAATAATAAATTAGAAATTTATTTCATGACAAGAAAAACAATTTTGGTGACCATGTTACCTAAAAATAGTTTTAACTAAAAACTTTATTTACTACTTTAAAAAAATGTTTTCTTTCAAATAAATCGTTGTAACACTTTATCCTACAGCATGGACGGCGACACCGGGGGGGGGGGGGTATGACTCAAGCCCTCCCCCCCATCACACACACTTTTTGACTTGGTCCCCCCATTTTACGGTCATCAAAATGAAGTTACATATGCATGTGTTTAACCGCCCCCCACCACTTTTTAGGAGAGCCCCCCTCCCACTTTTATAACTGTCCCGCCGGTCCTGTACAGTGATTTACCAAAATACACATACTTGCATACACATATGGACACGTCCTGACACTGTAGCCGGTGTACACACATTCTATGTGATGAACTATTCTTACTTCCCTACTCATGGGGAATTAAAGTAATGGACTTCCTTCACTTTTGTCTTCGTCCATACTTATGGACATACTAATCCCTTTCCTTTTTGTTCACTAGGGACCTCCAGGCGCAGCCATAGAATCGTTGACGTCACAGGTTTTTGCTTTCTTTAAGAAATTCATATATTCGCATTCCATTTAGCGTTTTTAAAAATCTCCCTAAAATCAAGGGAGGCGCGAGAGCGCTCTATCCCTTAATAGACTACACGAAGAGCCTATGCTGGAAATCTCATTTCTTTGATCAATCATAACTCAAAAACCAATAAACCAAATTAGTTAAAACTTTGCACAAATTTTTTATTTGATAGGTTCTATAAGTGTGTAGAATTTCAGCATCATTAGTCAAGGCAACCTAGAGATCCAGAAAGTTCAATCATGAAATCAAGTTATCTGTGTGTACGTACGTACTATGTACGTATGTGTCACCCTGTATCTCATCAACTATTTGATGGATTCAGCTGATTTTTGGCAGAGATAGAGGCTCTGGGCTCTAGTTGATGGCTTTCTAATTTCAGTTTACCAATATACCGTAGTTTCTCAGAAATTTTCAACAAACCTTAAAAAATGACTAGTCCACATACACTTTCTTCTATATCTCATCAGCTATTTGATTAATTCAGCTGTGTTATGGCACAGATAGAGGTTGTATTTTGTTTTCCTTTGTACACTGAATATTTTATTGTTTATTATTGTGAATAACTTTGTTATATTTCTCCCTGCTCCAAAAATGTTTGATTGATTTATTTATTTAATTCAAATTAAATATTTTTGCATTGTGTCCTTGTCAATTTTCAAACACACTGACTGTAAAATGATTTAAGCACCATTTATTGTTTGCATTGAATACATGGTAAAGTTTGAAAAAAATTGTTCTAGTTTGAATTGTATCATGAGTAAATATACACTCATCATAATTAAACAAAAATATTTACCTGTGAATATTGGAAGAAACATTGATTAGTCAAACTACCAACTATATCAGTTATGAGAAGGCATTTTATTGAGGCATAGCCTTTACAAAAGTAGTGACATTCCATGAAAAATGCCAGTATACTGAAATCATATGCCCTTAATAGGGTTAAGATGAAAATTCATATACACTAAATGTACAAAAGCAAGGAAATTCCCAAATTTTTACACTTTTATTGTCATTAAGGGTATGCGAGCACAACAGGGCTATGTATTTTACTGGTAGGAATTTTTCTTCAGCGCACCTCACACACTTCATCCACTCATGCATATAGATTTATACTGTAGCGATGTGATAATGAAAGGGTTTGGTTGATATATAGTCATACCCTTAATTAATGACAATAAAAGTGTAAAAAATTGGGAATTTCCTTGCTTTTGTACATTTAGTGTATATGAATTTTCATCTTAACCCTATTAAGGGCATATGATTTCAGTATACTGGCATTTTTCATGGAATAAAGTTATACTTATAGGAAGTTGTTTTAAAGTAAAATAGTTTATTTAAAGATTAAATTATCTAATTTCGAAAGAAACCCTTCTTTATCTTGCGATACAAGTACAACATTTTCTTTTTCTAAGGCTGGATGTATTGTTTACACAAAAAATTAGCATTATCATTTGAGACATTGCGAGATGTTATGTACCTATGGATGTCCAAAAGTGATAGAATTACTTTCATTATATTGTAGACAAAATTAACGGGGTTTTTAAACCCTCTTTTTTATTTATTTAATTTTTTGAGTTGCACATTTTTTAGACAGATTATTACTTTTTTTTTTACTGAAAATTTTTTTTTTTTAAATAAATGCCTAAATGACTTACCTGCTTAAACTAGTATTTACTTTTGTTTATGGAAAGAATATTAAAATGGATAATTTTAGGATTATGAAATTGTTTTAAACCTTATGACTTGGATGAACTGTATAAGTTTAACAAAAAAAAGTGTGTTTTGGCCAATATATTTGATGTTTTATATATTTCTATGTATTTTTAAAATATATTTTTATATATTTTAAAAGCTTAATTTTTATTACCTGCGGTATAGTCCTCTGAGAAGATTTTCTTTGAAAACTCATGAGTTAAGGACACAGTATCACTCCTTGTTTTTAAACTTTAATAAAATCTGATTAATTTCTCATTTTATTATGTCACTCAATTATATATATATATATATAGTAGGCGAAACAGGGAGCAGGGGGGGAGTTCCAAAGAATTATAATTCTGGTTCTTTTTAAAAATATAATAATAACAATTTGTTGGTTCTTCTCAAAATAATATTTATTCAATAAAGCAGTAGTTATCATTTATTCTTTTGCAAAATATAACTTTAATATTACTTTTACAAATGTTAGTTATTTTTCTCAACTACTAATATATATAATACTAGGTACGTGCAAAATCAATGGCCGATTCCCAAAATGTAAAAACATCCCCCCCCTTTCACTTAAAAATTAACTAAAATTCAGGAAATCAACCAATTTTAATTAAATTTTCAATATTTATTAATCAACAATCACGGAATATAATGAAACCATTATTGTTTTTTAATTCTTAGTGAAAATGCATCATTTCTTTAAAACAAAATACACCTTTACTAAAGTTATATTTTATATATTAATTTTTAAAAATGCATTATTTTTTTTTTTTTTTATGAAAATAAAGCATTGTAGATGTTAACAATTAAAAAAAATGTTTTTAAATATTTTTTATATATTACGAAAAATGCCCCTAAATACCGTGTTAACAAAATCACTATAACTCGAAGACAAATTATTTTTTTGAATTAGCGATATTATTATTGAATAAAGCATTGTTTATAATCTTAAAAATAAACCAAAAATTGACAAATTTGATGCCCAGGAAGTTAACTAAAAAAAGAATTTTAAAAATTGGATAATTTCTACTAACGATGAACTTTGATTGGTATGGTAGCCCCGTTCTGTAATAACCAGCTAGGATTAGCCTTCCAATAACCACTCACTTTTACACCGCCCTCAAATTTTTATTTTTAGAGATTCAACAATTTTGTTAATTTCACAATTCATCGTCAATTATTTGCAAAGGTTTGTATTTGTCTTTTTTTCATTAATAAATATTTAAGACGTTAAAAACAATTATTTATTAATAAATAAAGAGAATTCAAACATGACATTTTCTTTCAAAATTGAATTCTGTTTATCAATAAATAACTGTTTTAACTTTTTTTTTTCAATGGATAAATTAAATTTTTTCAGAAATTTATTTCTATTTTGGGCATGAGGGGTGGGGGAGGTCAACATGTTGCCACTGTACAAATATGTGTGTCAAGGTTAGCCGTCTGGTTGTTTTCCTGGTCTTTTTTTTTCAGCAGCATCATTGTCGCAATGAAGTCTAGAGGTGACGTCATACCGGTGTAGCCTCGGTCTGGATATGCGACGACACTCTGTTAATTGCCGCCTTTTTTATTCAGTGCCGACCTAGGAGCAGAAGAGAACAGTTCAGTTCCAACGGACTCCGTCTGTTATCAAAATGGACGTAAAATATTTGGATGTTTTCTACTCGTTCTTAGAGTAAGAACGTTTTATGTGGAAATTCAGGGTATCTGAGAGACCCTATTTTTAAAGAAATATATTTTCCCTTGAAGGGATCAACCTTATGACAAAAGATTTTTTTTTGCTGTGTAAAGACAAGTGTCTTTAAATTTAAAGAAAATTCCCAAATACTGCCCTTTGGAGAAAGGACATTTCAGGAGAATTTGATTTGAGAAGTAATTTCAAGAACTTGGAGATCCTTGGAATGAAAAGTGTCGAAAGAAAAATAAAGATGGACATTTGAAACGGACATTTCAATAGAAAAGAAAAAACTAGTCCAAACTATACCGGAAACGATTCGCCAACCAACTGCTACGATCCTGTATATTTTGAGTTTTATTTTATTGTTTTATGCCCCTTTGAGACCCCTTTATTAAATTTACAAGACTTCTTTAGTCTTTATTATATATTTTTATATGAAAAAAAAGGAATTAATTTGTTTCCAGTTCGTTGTGCCAACGAACTTTACCCCTATGTTATCTTTCCGGTCATAAGTTTTTTTTTATCTTGGTTACCAAGGTTAACATAGTTAACCTAGCTTTGGGAATTAAAAGCAGCCAGACCCATTTTAATGTTAATAAAACTCTATTTTAATACTACCGAACCTCTTATTTTATCTTTTGCCCTTGTCATGTTTTCTTTTAAGCTGTGTTTTAACCCCTTTTGTTACCACCAAATTCGGATTTTTCTAACGACCACAAAATTATGAAACTTGTCAGTGAAGTCATTGACTTTAATCTACTTTTTCAAACTTAAAATAAAAAAATACACTTTATTTTAAAAAGAATCAATGTAATTTATCGTTAAGACACATTAAGAATAAATCGAGTAATTAAAGTTTTAAATCATGTAAAAAAAAATGATAAAATTGACGCAGTTCGTAATGTAAAAATAATTTTTAACATTTAAAAAAGTTTTATTTCAAATTCTAAGGAAAAACATTGGTAAACAGACGTCATCAATAATTTCAGAGTATTACTAAATTAAAAACTAATACCAAGTTAGATATGAACCTTTTTAGTTAAAAATAAAATAAGATCTTAATTGTGTACACTCACAAATATTTTAATTAAATAAACATTTCCTTTTTTATTATAACAAAATAAGGGTACTTAAATTTGTTTATAACCTTAAAAAGAATAAAGAAATTAATTTCTATAAACTATTACAAAACCATTTTTATCTATAAAGTTAAAAATGATAAATTTTTGTCTTCCATATATTTTGCATAGCGATAGTCAATTGGTAAACAAAGTAATTTGCCGATTATGTGACGCCGAATTTTACTCATTTATGACTTTTGGGGGATAATTTTGCTAATTTTTAGTAAAATGTGGGAATTTTTTTGTTTTAATTCAATATCTTATGACTTTAATTTAATAATTATCTTTGAAATAGTTCCCAAAAACTTTCAAGGGATTTTTACAAGTATTTTTTTCAAAGTTCAAAATTCACTGAATTTTTAGGTTTTTCAGCCGCCGTGATTACATATTTCATTGTAATTTATTTTTCGCACGTAAATATGCAGTTTTTTTTATTCGTTTAGCGATTAAGTTTAGGCTTTTATCTTTCAAACACAATCAAAGTTTACACGGAAACTAATTAAATAATTAATGATAAGCCCGTTTTTGAAAGTACAGAATAGTTAACAAAGCACCCCCACCCCATTCTCCCCATATCAAAAAATCGTTGTCTAAATAATGTTATTATTTCAAGCCGGTTCGTAATTAAGTTACGAGATTAAATCCATGATAATTCATTTAGATTTCTTCGTAAACAAATCAGCCATTTTAATTGATAAAACATCAATTACTTCGTGTGTGTGCAAAACTTGAAAGGAATTTATAAACTATCGAGTAGAAAGTCATTTAAACTGGCTTTAAATTCTTAGAAAATTTCCATGTATATTTAAAAAAGCAAAATTGTTTTTCACGTAACAATTTAATAAACAGAAGATATCGTAAAAATTGAATTTAACTTGAAAATTTTATGTAAAAAATAACCCGGTCCAAACCTTTAATTTCGTAACGTAATTACGAACCGGGTTAAAATAACATTATTTAGAAAGCCATTCTTAACATGGAGTGAGGGGGGCTTTGTTAACTATTCTGTACTTTTACTTAACAATTTAATAAACAAAAGATATCGTAAAAATGTAATTTAACTTGAAAATCTTATCTAAAAAATAGCCCGGTTCGTAAACTGCACAAGTACCAAAAAAATAATATAAAAAATGTTCTTCACTGGGGAGGGGGGTAGCCCCGTATTTACAAGTATATCTCCTGTAAAAACGGTTCTAAAATCTATTTTCAATCGATATTTATTTGATAATTGCCGAATTTTCCTACTTGGCCAAAATTGCCGAGTTTTCCGTCGACGAATTTTCCGAAAAATACACTGTTGATTTTCCCAAATTCTATTTTGTTCAATAAATGTTCTATCAATATACTGTTGATTTTCTCAAATATTGAATTTACATGATTTCTTATTTAAAAAATGGATATTTTCCATTTTCGGAGAAATTGAGTACTAAAAAAAGAGAGTTATCTGCCCCTTACACTATTGGAACTCTTCTAAAATAAATTTCGACTTGTGTACCCGATCTATACAAGTGCCGTTTTTTAATGAAAATATAACAAATCTTTAATAAAAAATCTTTTTTATGAATCAAATATGTTGAAATGTCTTTTTATTGATATAAATAAAGTTTTGAAATGTCTTGTATTTTGATAATGATAAAAACGATAATGATAAAAAATGATAAAATTCATATTAACTTGACACTTCACAAATGTGGAAATTTTTATATGTTTTCTAGTAAGTCATGGGTTGCTTCCCTTTGTTTGAAACCGTTTGAGGGTGAAGGCTTTCAGTTTTGCTTTCGTGCCAGGTTGAAGGTCACATGGATTATTTTGCGTAGGAGTTGGGTTAGGTTGAAGCCATTTTGTGTCACATGGTTTCTATTTTTAGAAATGATGCATTGGTTCTGTCTCGATTTGATATCGGCGTGAAGTTTAACCAGAACAGACTTGGGCGCCTGACAGTCAACACCTGTAAAAGCTGTTTCTTCGTCCATAGTTGGGACGTTAAATTTTGAGAAGAATTTCTACTTGAAGAAATTTAAGTGATAGAGTATCTCTTGGCAAGAATTGCCTTTTATGTATGAAATATTCTTCCTTCGGTCAACGAATATTTCCTTTTGAAGATGTTTCAAGTCAGAGACTTGAAATGAAGAATTATGGAGAATTTGAACGAGAAAAAATATCTCAGGGCACGAAATTGCCTATATTGAAGAGCTTAGCTCCCGTGAACTGAAATACTTTGCTGTTGAGAAGATTCTAAATTAGAGATTAAGAATCGTAAGGTGTGATCGTCCTTGCAACACAGATCGATTTGAAAGAGATAACTTTGAAAATTGGATCCTCACATGATCGCGCGTGATGCTATTTGGGACAAACTGTGAAAAAATCAAGTATTATGTTTATTTGAAATTTGGACTGTTCTAGTGACGTATTTCTTACGTTGGGTTTGCTATAAGAAAATTATTGAAGAAAAGGAAAGAAAAAAGGAACTTTGTGACAGACGTTTGATAAAATAAAAAAAGGTTATTTTTACCATGAAAATTATGTCGGCATTCAGCACGGTTTGTCAATTTTATTACTTTTGATTGTAACTTTGGTGTAAAGAAAAAAAGAGACTACTTGATTGATTTTGTAAGAATACTGACTTTATAGCAAGTTCATGTTTTAAAAGGATTTATTCCTTTGCTTAGATTGTGTTTTATTTGTGAAGAAAAAAAAGGATTACTTATTTCGCGAACGAAAAGTAAGGTTTTATTATCTGCCTCCCTTTTTAAGATTGTGTCAATTTTTGTTGTATCTAACTTTAATGTTAACAAATCCTGATGTTGTATTTTTTTAATTTTTATTTTTTTTGTACGTTATCTAGGAATAATTTATTTATTCCAGCTCTGGAAAAAAAGCAGTCCAAGCTACCTTTTTTTTGTAAATAAAACTTAGTTTTAACTTTTATGAACATCTTGTACTCGTCCATTCCTTCTCTCTTGTTATAATTTTTTTTTGTGATAATTGTCCTAGGCAACATGACTTTTGTTTAGAGCGGTTTTCGTTAACACCCACAAAAAATCCGACACAAATACATTTTTATTAATAATGTAAGTGTCTGAAATAAATACAAAAATATGATTCGGAAAAAGGGAAAAAATAAATAATCAAGTTTTTTTTTTTCTTTCGCGCCAACTTTGGAAGTTTAAATTTCATTAGCCGATTTTTTTAATTCTGACCTCTTCAAATCCAGAGTTATGGATAAGATTGTACATGATGTTATAGACGCAGCCGAACTGTTTCTTTCTTGGCCATTAATATACAGGAGTTACTTAAGGAAACCGATGGCAAACTGAAAATATGAAAATGGTTTGCCCGACATGAGTTTATTTCAAATAATCAAATGTGCCACAAGTGTCCAGGCCTTGGAGGATGTGTCTACGGTGGTAGGACAAAAGCCCACCAAAATAAGTCAAACCCTGACAAAAGCCCACCAACGTAAAAATAAATTAATTATTAAAAATTTTGTCGGGTATCTTTTACAATAATCCGCGGAGTGAAAACGCTCAAAAAACAAATATACACCAAATAAAAGTAACTGTAGCCGATAAAAGTTATTTTCCAACTTATCTGTGACATTTGTTTTTAAGCCGTTTCAACTGCTATTTATTAGAAATCAATATTTTTGTCACACGAACATTCGACAAGAAAAAAAAATGGCGTGTGGGGGGGGGGTATCTAATGAATATGAGGCTGAGACGCCATCTTTTTTAGTAAAAATTCGGGCACTTCTGTAGTATATATGAAGCAGCAGATTTTCTGTCCTTCTACTGAAAATAAAGGGAGGTAATTCAACCGGAAGTGATTTTTTTACAACATAAAAAAAAATGCAAGACTGATTTGTTTTTGGGTAACAATTAACAATTTCTTTTTTTTATTATATGAAGTAAAAAAATTTTGGTAAATTTTTACTATCCATTCCCAGCGCAGTTTACCCTTTAAAAAAGTTCAAATCCTACTTTTTTGTGCAAATACATTTAAACAGCCTAAAAAAATATCCGCAAAGAAGGAATTAAAAAAAAAATTAAATATTTAAGATTTTAGAGTGGGGTTCACTTTCCTTTATAAATGTAACGTAAAATGAGCACCCATTTTCTGGCCAGTTAGCGTCAAACGAGACATGTAACCGACTTGAGTTTTTTAATAAAAACACGTAAAAATTTAGCGATTTTCGTGTTTGTTTTGGAGGGGGGTGGGCAAATTTTGACTTGAGTCCCCCCCTAAAAAAAACCCCCAGAAAACTAAATTTAGCGATTTTCGTGTTTGTTTTGGAGGGGGTGGGGCAAACTTTGACTTGAGTGCTCCCTCCCCCCTAAAAACCCAGAAAACTAAATTGGCTAAATTTCTACGTGTTTTTATTAAATAAATAAATACCCCCACCCCAAATAGGCTAAATTTCTACGTGTTTATTTAATAAAAAAAAACCCTAACTCTAACTCCAGCCCTAACCCTAACTGCAGCCCTAACTCTAACCCCAGCCCTAACCCTAACTCTAACCCCAGCCCCAACCCTAACCCCAGCCCTAACCCTAACTCTAACCCCAGCCCTAACCCTAACCCCAACCCTAACTCTAACCCCAGCCCTAACCCTAACTCTAACCCCAGCCCTAACCCTAACCCTAACCCCAGCACTGATCGTAAAAAAAAACAAACGTCGCTTTGATTATGAGTCCCGGTAAAAAAAACACACACACTTGACAACGAGAACCCGAAACGAGGCTAACAAAACAAGACTGTCGACGCCATGTTTTTGCTGTAAAAATCCGTGCCCAGAATCTTTTTTTTTTCATGTCTAATGAAAAACCGTAAAAATAAAAAATGGAATAGCTAACTAGGAAAATCTCCAGTCTCGAATTAGAAACTCAAGTCGGTTACATGTCTCGTTTAATGTTAAGTGGCCAGGAAATGGGTGCTCATTTTACGTTAAATTTATAAAGGAAAGTGATCCCCCAAGCTAAAATCTTAAATATTTAATTTTTTTTTAATTCCTTCTTTGCGGATGTTTTTTTAGGCTGTTTAAATGTATTTGCACAAAAAAGTAGGATTTTAACTTTTTTAAGTGGTAAACTGCGCTGGGAATGGATAGTAAAAAAATACCCATATTTCAATGAAAAAAATCACTTTCCAGTTTTCCTTATGTGTTGACCTAGTTTTTTTTTTTAACCGAGATTCACTAATATTCTGCTTATTGTCTTTTTGGACATTCATACTTACAAAAGCTACAAGTTCAACTTCTATTTTTAAAGTTCTCGGTTGTTATGCCGCTTTACCGTCATTTAGTGTTATTTTTCTTGTTTACGATTTTCTCAACTGTTAACTATTCTGCACTTTTGTCAAAAAATGTCAATGTTAAAAGCCATAAAAACACATTCCCTTCCATGATCCAACCACTAAACCTAAGTTCGGGTGACCATGCGAAAAATAGATAAAAATATTTATTTTTATATTGTCGGTCGCCGGTCAGACATTTTGTTCAGGGCCGTTAAACTTTTAGGGACAAGTGTTGAAGTTCAATTTTATCTTATTCACCTGAAATTCAACGATGAAAAAAATAAACAAGAAAGAGAAATTTTAAAAAAACTTATCTTTTCTGTTGAAATTCAGAAATGAATCCCAAAAATTGAGTTGTTTAATCAATGGCTCCAATTTGCTTTATATTTTATCGTCATGTATTTTTGAATTTTGATTTAAATAATTTTTAGTAAAGAGTAAGGGTAGAAGAGACAGTTAAAAGTAGGTACGGGCAAAGAGTGCGATTATGGGTCGGTAAGGGGAGAGAGTGCAGTTAAGGGTATGAAATGGTAGGGGATACAGGGAGGG
This sequence comes from Sepiola atlantica, assembly GCA_963556195.1. NCBI lineage: Eukaryota > Metazoa > Mollusca > Cephalopoda > Sepiida > Sepiolidae > Sepiola > Sepiola atlantica. The sequence goes on along the minus strand of OY744532.1, from coordinate 9,484,118 downwards.
AGGGGGATAGAGATGAAATAGTGGAAAGGAAATGGGGTTTCTCTTCCTGGAATTGAGAGTGGTGAAACTGGAGTTCTGCACTCTATAAACCCCGCCACCCCAATGATATTCTACTTTTTTTAGGCGATTACATGTAAACAGCCTGAAAAGTTGTTGAAAAATAATAAAACAACAAAAAACGGTAAATTTGTAGATTAAGACACTCCGCTGAAATAAAAAAAAAAAAAAACCCAATGAAATTCTATTTTTGTTAGGCGATTACGTGTGAACATGGCAGATGCGTATAACAGGTATGAACGCTGGCTTCCGGTGGAAAAGGGTTGAAGAAATTGTCTACGGATGTGAAAGTGATACAATTTTTTATTATTCATATTAATTTCAGACTTTTCTTTTTTTCATATTAATTTCAGACTTTTCTTTCATCATTATCTAATAATTAACATAATACAGACTATTTGAAAAATAATGTATTTGTTTTTATTTGATTGTTTTCAAAACATTTTTTTTTTTTGTAATAATAGTGAAAACCTTTTTTCTTTGGAGTAACTTCCGGAATCAAACTTTTTTCTTAGAAATGGAAATGTCCTAACCCTAACCCTTAACCCGAACCCTATGCCCTAACCCGAACCCTAAACCCTAACCGTAACCCTCCCCCAAAACATTATTTTCACTAAATACTTTAAAAAAAAGCATTGAATAAAAAAAAATCACATTCCGTTGCTCAAAAACATTATTTCTTGAAAAAAAAAATTCTATTTTGTTTATTTTTTTCAATGAAATTTTTTTTTAAGTTTTGAAAACAATCAAATAAATTATTTTTCAAATAGTCTGTATTATATTAATTATTAGAATATGATGAAAGAAAAGTCTGAAATTAATATGAAAAAAAAAAGAAAAGTCTGAAATTAATATGAATAAAAAAAATTGTTGTATCACTTTCAGGCATCCGTAGACACTTTCTTCAACCCTTTTCCACCAGCGTTCATACCTCTTATGCGCATCTGCCGTGACCATTCTGAAAAAAAAAATAGCGGAACAAAGAAAAACAAATTCAAACATTTTCTTAGAGTGTGGGGATTAGTTTCGTATATAAATTTAACTTAAAATGATCCCTCATTTCCGGACCATTCTAACTTCTTAATTCAGTTAAAACATTTTTTTACCAATAGCTCTAAGTCTGAGTGGCAGTGTCGTAAAACGAATTTAGGAAAACTCGTCACAGGAAAACTCGGCAAAGGAAAATTCGTAAACGGAAAACTCGGCAATTTTGGCCAAGTAGGAAAATTCGGCAATTATCGAATAAATATTGATTGAAAATAGATTTTAGAACCGTTTTTACAGGAGATATACTTGTAAAATACGGGGTTACCCCCCTCTCCAGTGAAGAACATTTTTTATATTATTATTTGGTACTTGTGCAGTTTACGAACCGGGCTATTTTTTTAGATAAGATTTTCAAGTTAAATTAAATTTTTACGATATCTTTTGTTTATTAAATTGTTAGGTGAAAGTACAGAATAGTTAACAAAGCCCCCCCCCCTCACTCCATGTTAAGAATGACCTTCTAAATAATGTTATTTCAACCCGGTTCGTAATTACTTTACGAAATTAAAGGTTTGGACCGGGTTATTTTTTACATAAAATTTTCAAGTTAAATTCAATTTTTACGATTTCTTCTGTTTGAATTTAGGAAAACTCGTCACAGGAAAATTGGGCAACGGAAAATTGGGTAACGGAAAATTGGTCACCGGAAAATTCGTCACTTTTGGCCAAGTAGGTAAATTCGTCACTTTTGGGCAAGTAGGAAAATTCGGCAATTATCGAATAAATATCGATTGAAAATAAATTTTAGAACCGTTTTTACAGGAGATATACTTGTAAATACGAGGCTTCCCACCACCCAGTGGAGAACATTTTTTATATTATTTTTTTGTACTTGTGCAGTTTACGAACCGGGCTATTTTTTAGATAAGATTTTCAAGTTAAATTAAATTTTTACGATATCTTTTGTTTATTAAATTGTTAGGTGAAAGTACAGAATAGTTAACAAAGCACCCCCCTCATTCTCCCCATGTAAAAAATCGTTGTCTAAATAATGTTATTATTTCAAGCCTGTTTCGTAATTAAGTTACGAGATGAATTCATTTAGATTTCTTCGTAAACAAGTCAGCCATTTTAATTGACAAAACATCAATTACTTCGTGTGTGTGCAAAACTTGAAAGGAATTTATAAACTATGAGTAAAAAGTCATTTAAACTGGCTTTAAATTCTTAGAAAATTTCCATGTATTTAAAAAAGCAAAATTGTAATTCAGTGTTTTTTTTTCATCTTGCCTAAAACTTGTTTTAACTAACAACTTTATTTAATACTTAAAAGAAAGAAATTCTTCTTTCAGACAACGATTTTTTACATGGGGAGAATGGGGGGTGCTTTGTTAACTATTCTTTCCTCACGCATGATCTCTGGTCTCTGGTCTGTGATTGGTCGGAAACCTCTGTCAACATGATTTGCCGAGATCAAAGGCCCCGCAGGTTCTCTTTCTTAGAGACGAAAAAAAGGGCTGAGTCAAATTGAAGGAAAGGTCGTACTTGTCTCCCCTTAGTTATTAGGATGTCAATCCGATAGTTCTTTCGGTAGTTTTGTTTTCTTCCTGTATTAGATTCCGTGTGACCCTTCGTAGCTTATACGAATTAGTTTCCGCATTCAATGATTTTTCTTAAGATTGTAGCTGTTTTGATCATTGCTGTCCTTTGTATAGTTCCAATGATCCCTTTGATTTCAATTTCTCCCAGTCTTTTTTCCAGGTTTTGGGAGATTGTTCCTAGTGCTCCTACGATTATTGGTATTATACTGACTTTCTTCATGCTCCATATTCCTTTCAGTTCTCTGGCTAGTTCCGTGTACTTACTTCGTTTTTCTGTTTCTTTCATGTTCACTCTGTGGCTGCTGGAACAGCGAAGTCTACGATTTTGCAAGATTTTTCCTTCTTGTTGATTATTATAACATCCGGTCTCCTTGCTTGTATGAGTTTGTCTGTTTGTATATCCATATCCCAGATGATTTTTATTATTATTATTATTATTATTATTATTATTATTATTATTATTATTATTATTATTATTATTATTTGTTTTTGTATCTTACGAATGACAGTCGACAAAAAACATTCTGACATAAAATTTTAATTTACTTTTTAAAATGTTCTTCATTTCTTGGATTAAAAATATTTTGAATGGTTAAAAATGTTATTGAACACAAACAACGGACATTTTGACATAAAAATAAACTTTAGACATACGTTTTACAAAAAAACAAAAACAAGTTTAAAATATGTTGATATATCTATTAATAATGGAGATTATGTATCTGTCTGTCTGTAACTGAAACTATATTATTAGTTTTGATCGCTCTCTTTTTATGTCTACTTATCAGCTCCTATATATATACCCATTCCAAAACTTCCCCAATACATTACACGTCTTTTAAATTTACATAATTAATTTGTTTTAAAGCTTCTAATAAATATACACTCGTGATTGTTTTTGTTTTTCAGATTTCCAGATGTATTTATAACATTTTCCTCGATAATAATAATCTTAATAAAAATTATAAATAGAATTAATTAAAGACATTGTTTTTTTATCTATATAATTGAGTTACGTAATTAAATTAGATTGTAATGGAATATGATGGAACAGCCAGCGGCCATTCCAACATTTGATTACGCGCCCTCTGATTATTAAGTATAACTTTCTATTTCGAACGCACAGAAAGTTCTATTTCAAGAAAGAGAAAGAGAGAGAGGGAGAGAGAGAGAGAGATGGACATAATACAGGGGCGCGTTATTTGATTAATAACATGTAAACAACACATTCTCTGAGATTTATCGTATGAGTCACTCAAAAATGATATATTTACTTTGATTTTTTTATTAAAACGTTTTCGGTTATTTTTGTTTTAATCTTATTAGAAATTATGTTTTAAAGCACAAATTTATTGAATTTAATTGTTTAATTTAAAAAATAATTTATTTAAAAATTACTATTCTTTTTGTAAAAAATAAACACATTTTACTGAGCAATTAAATAACTGAATTTAAAATCGTGTTCACTGTATTTTATTTTTTAAATTGTTGATTTGATTTTAGGTACACCTTTTTTTTGATTTGAAAAACTTCAAATATTATTATCTTTTTACGACCTTAAGTGAGTTTAGGATTTTTTGTTGTACATTTTACGCCGTAAAGGGTAAATTTTGTTTAGAAACTATGTTTTTATTATTCCGTGTTTTATTTATTAAAATAAAGGATGGGGTGATTTTCTTTCTTTATGACAAAAAAAAAACATATTTTACTGAGCAATTGAATAAAACAACTAGCAAAAATATGGGACCGGAAGGAGCATATATTTGCTAGTTTCTTTAATAATGAAAACGCCGCCATTTTCTTTTAGAAGATGCGTCAGAATTTGACATAAAAGTCCAATTTTATATACGTTATAAAAATAATGTTGTGACAAAATTTGTCGTTTAAACCAAGGATCCATTTTATCCAACATTTAGAGGAATATCAAGCAAATCCAACGGTTCATATTCTACAAATGGCACAGGAAAAAATGGCACCGATAAAAATGGCACAAGTGAATAAAAATGACACCAAGCAAGAACAATTCGGTAACAGAAAATTAGGATCGTCCAAGAGAAGCGGGTTAGGGAGCGGGCTAGGCTCTCCCCCCCCCCCTTTAGTTTTAAATACAGGCTAAGCCATGACCAACGTAATAACCCAGGCCAATTAACTGAGTCGAGTTTTTCTGGTGAGTTGGAGTCAGAACAACTATCAATGAGGACTGGAAGTGCCCAAAGGCGCTAACGCGTGTGCGTCTATTTTTTTCAACAAGTAATCAGAGCGAGCAGACTCACGTCCATAGGATTATTCATTCACTTGGAAATCATTGTTAACTTGTTCCTTTTTTCGAACGTATTTCCTTTTTTCTTTTATAGATGTTAAGCATGAAAAAATAAAAATCAGAGGAAATTACAGGATGGCCTTCAACAATTAAGGCATTGCATTAAAGTTCGAATTTCAAGTCTTAAAAAATTAATTAAAATTTTATTTCAGGATAAAACATACAATTTAAGACGAATTAATAAATTTCATCCAAAATGTGTGCGAAAATCCAATGAAATAAGCGAGATATTCAAATAATAATATATTGTAAATAAACTGTCTGTTCCCCCCCCCCCCCCAAAAAAAAAAAACATGACTGTTGGAATTTATTATAAATTTTAACTGTTCGTTTAAAAAAATACACACACACACATTTAAATTTATTTCAATAAATGTTCTATTAATTAATTATTTTGAATTATTGATTTTGGTTTAGTTTAATCAATTCGTAATCTTTCATCTTTGATTTACTATTCATCTTTTAAGTTTAAAAAAATCAAGAAACATCATTTATTTTTTTCGGAAATGAGAGCAATTTTTATCAAATTATTCAGCTAAAACTAATGATAATGAAATGTTCATATAAAGAATAAAAATGCCTAAGAATAGGGATTTGTCTTCTTCTTGTGTTTATAAACCAAGAGATATTTGCATGCAGCATAACTGATAGTCTTTTCATTCGATGTAGACCAGGTTGTCATAACAATCAACTCAAACATTCTAAATAATCCGGAAAGAATGAACTTAATTTAAAGAATGAATATTAAATTAGACTAATTATTTTTCAAAGAAAAATTTTCATGTTTGAAAAATTCAAAAATTTATTACAACACCATTTTATTGTTAAGTATTAATTTAATGTTTGCTGTCTAGCCTATGCAAATTACACGAAATAATACATTTGCACTAAGATTTTAATAAAGTAATGGGTTAATTATATTGCGTGATCGTTAATTAATAAATACTGAAAATTTCATTAAAATTGGTTGATTTCCCGAATCTTGATGAATTTTTAACTGAAGGAAGAGGTCAAAATGCCCATAGTCTGACTGTTCGACAGATATCGTTTGGTACTTTACAGCATGACGTCATTTTCCAGTGCTCTGGCCTGCTTATATTATGTTGGTCGTGGTTAAGCCCTCTCAATATTTTAAAATCAATATTTTAAAATAAGCATTTACTCTGTTTTGAAGCAAATAAAATCGACTTTTCTAAGTTTTTTTTTTTTTTTTGGGGGGGGGGGGTCCTTCACCTCTCATATTAAAAGGGTCTATTTTAAAATAAATACTTTTAAATTTATTCTGTTGTTTTGAAACAAATAGTTGTTTTGTGGGGGAGGTAGGTTCTCACCTCTATAGTTTTAAATAGGGGCTAATCCCCCACCCCACCCCTATTTTAAAATAAATATTTACTCACTTGGTGTTGGTAAAAGTGCAGAATAATTAACAGTCGAGTAATTGAAAAAAAAACCCAAAAACAACAACAAAAGCAAAAACAAATGACTTATACCAAACGCGGTAGAATTTTATTATCTACCGACCTGTATACTTACTTTTATCAGGGGTGAAACTGTCTTTAAGTTTGTTTTTTATTTCAACATATTATTTTGTTCAAAGCGGTCTTTACACACAGGAGAAAAAACAAATGGCTGCTTCTCACTTAACTTGACGGGGGGGGGGGGCTTAATTTCTGAAAGGTTGTAAAGTAAAATGACTTATCCTACCACTAACCCTAAGTCCGAATTGAAAGCCCCTCCCCCTAAAACTTGGGGTTAGTAGTCCTAGTTTTTTTCAATTTTTTAGCAATGAAGCCCACAAAAGTTAAGCGATAAGCCACCATTTTTTCCCCGTGTGTCGTAAAGACAGTTAAAAAAAAAATTGCAATAAAAATCTTTAAAACAGTTTCAGCACGTTAAAAGTATACAGGTCTGTAGGTAATTACATTCTACTGCGTTTGTATCAGGCATTTGTTTTTTTATTTTTTATTAAGATTTCTTGACTGTTAACTATTCTACACTTTTACCGTTTACTCTGTTGATCTTATTTACTTGCCTCCCCACGAGGTCGTTTTTTATGTGGGGAAAATCGAGCTCCCTAAAATGGGACTCTCTGGATTGGAACAAAAATAAACTTGCCTCAGTCTAGAAGAACTTCTCCTTCACTGACCGAGGACAGAATAGTCAAAGTGTAGCATTAAAACAGATACAATGCTTTGCATTATTGATTTGCAGAAAATATAAAAAATTTACATTTAAAACAAATTAGGCACAAGGCCATAAAAAATGTGGGGTAAAAGGGGGTCGTTGGTGATCCTTAGTCTATAGTGATAACAATGTCTATCCTACTCTTAACAAGAATAATCTTAGTCACCATAATACCACATTTACACTAGGGACCGTCCTACTTAAGATACCCCAAATTGATCGGAAATTTGATTGTTCATAAATATACATATATACAAGGATTTCATTGGTATGAAACGGGGAGTGGGGAAAAAACAAAAAACAAATAAAATATTTGGTTAGTGGGACCCTCCCAACCCTTTCTAAATAATAGACCACTGACTGTTTTCCGGTTTGTTCAGAACCGAAAACAAGCAGGTCAATCTCTAAATGGGAGTGGGATCTAAGTGGGGAAAAAGAAAGCGGGGGGATGGAGTTGGAGAATGGATGGTGTCTTTCCAAAATAAATGCAATTTGGGAGAGACCGAAGACAAAAAATTGAAAGTTGGAAGTGGGCATCTTGGAGGATTTCTATTACCGGGCGGGGGGGGGGGGGGGGTAACTCATTCACTCGACTAGCTAAGAGGCTAAACTTACCTGAAGGGCTGAGGTCCCATAAGACCAGGAACCGCGTGCGCCATGCTCAGGCAGGGAACACATACTCATACTTGACTCCTTTTCGTACACAAAAGATCGTTACTTGTATCTACCTTATTTTTAAAAAAACTGAGGAATGTAATCTTTTTCTATCACATCTGATATTGACCCTCAGCTGATGCTTGAAGAAAGCGGTCAGATCCTAATCGGCAAAAGATTCAACCCCTTGGTCCTTTTTCAGACACGACGCCTACACCACCGTTCGCGTTACGGTTAGCATCGCAAGAAACACCATTCGTCTCTCCCTATCCCATGCTGGCCCGATGCTGGCGATTGCGTAGGGTATGTTAAGCAGCAGAGGATGTTTGAGATTGATACGAGCCATCACCTTGTTGACAAACTCCCAGAACCACAGGAGTTCATGGCACTGGAAGAAAGCATGTCCCAGCACCAACACTCGGGTGAGTCTTTCATTCTGGAACTGTGTTGTATGGCATTGAGGGGTAATGCGTTCCGGGCGAATCGCCAGGTCACATAAAACTCAGAGTTGTTGGGATGACTTGTACCTGGCGCCTAACTCTATTCGGAGAAGATCTCCTCCTTCGACTACTCGAACCACTCAACGAACGGATCATCAGCTCCCCCTTACTAATCCCCTGTGGAGTTCCTTTTTAGAAGACCGAGAAAGGTCACTGGACCGAAGAAGCTTTTTAAGCGCGGCTCGGCACTCGCTGAAGAACTGCGATTTACCTCAGCCTACAATGAATGGTCGAGAATGAGGTTGCGAAAGGCGCTATCAACCGCAGGGTTTCACGCAGATTCCTCTGTCAATGTTCATCTCAGGAAAGATAGTCTCTCAGCTTTTCAATAACACCTCAAGTCCGGCATCCCCAAGCCTCCTTCATAAGTACATTGAATACAGACCTGTCTGCGAACCCAGTTCCTCTTTCAGTACCAGAGAAGTGATGACAGAAGACACTGGAGGACCTGTAGGCGGTTCACAGGCAGGGGAAGTATGGTCAATTGGTAAAGAATGAGAGGAAAGATGTAAGTGGCACACACCTCAGCTCTACCTTTTCAGGAGAGTTTCCTTCAAAGCCAATTGTTAACTGACACTTCGACCTTTGACTGTACCTCTGACCAATTCCTCTCGAGCTAAAGGCCCGGTCCGAACCACACGCCAAGGATTCTAACAGGGCCATCTCTCTAGCAGAAAGGAGCCAGAAGAGTGGTCTTATCGCTCAAGGTACCCATTAAACTATGCGCTTCGGACACACGACGAACGCGTCCAGATCCCCAAAAAAGGAGACCCACTTTCTGGTGGTTCTGGGCACATGAACCACAACAACTTGAAACACAAAATCTTTTACGGCAATATCGGCCACGACCAGCTTGCCCCCGCATCCCTATGGACAATGTTGACCGTCGCGGCCAGGGTGCATTTCACAAGCAAAGAGACACCTTTCCCCTTTGGATTCCCATATGCTGAAAAGTCTCTGGTCAGCACCTAACAATCCCTAGATGGAACAAAGTGCGTCTCCTCGATCGCAACTACATCCACTCCCAGGTATTACACTTTGTTCCTACACAGATACTACACTTTCTTCCAAGCAAAAAGGCCAACATTCATGTTTTTATCTGTTTTTACTAATTTTCCAACATTTATTATAACATTTACCTAATTATCAGCGTGGATCTTAGCACCTTTTTGAAGAAGCAACCTTAGTGAAGCTACGGTTCGCGCTGCTACAGGAGTTTTACTCAACTAAAACATGGCTATTTTATTTAAAAGCTTTATTAAATGTTTTTTTAGCAAATTTAAAAAAAAATAAAAGAAAGTTTTCAACATGCAAAAAAAAAAAAACCCAAAAAAATTTTGTAATATTTACTTGCCTTCCCACGAGGGCAGAGTTAGACACAAAATCAGTTTTTAATGTGTGGAAAATTCGGTGCCCGGAAAACTCGTCACAGGAAAATTCGTAAACGGTAAATTCGTAAACGGAAAATTCGTAAATGGAAAATTCGTAACCGGAAAATTCGTCACTTTTGACCAAGTAGGAAAATTCGGCAATTATCGAATAAATATCGATTGAAAATAGATTTTAGAACCGTTTTTACAGGAGATATACTTGTACATACGAGGCTACCCACCTCACCAGTGGAGAACATTTTTTCATATTATTTTTTTGGTACTTGTGCAGTTTACGAACCGGGCTATTTTTTAGATAAGATTTTCAAGTTAAATTAAATTTTTACTTCAAAATCACTCTGAGAAAAAGTGGTTAATCCATCGTTTCACAACTAAAATGGTAGACAATGAATTGGCTGTATTTTTCTGATTTTTTTGTTCCGACCATACAACGATTTATTTGAAAGAAGAATTTATTTTTTTAAGTATTAAATAAAGTTGTTAATTAAAACAAGTTTTAGGCAAGATGAAATAAAAACACTGAATTAGTTAGAAAACAATTTTGCTTTTTTATTTAAATTTTCTAAGAATTTAAAGCCAGTTACTCGATAGTTTATAAATTCCTTTCAAGTTTTGCACACACACGAAGTAATTGATGTTTTGTCAATTAAAATGGCTGACTTGTTTACGAATAAATCTAAATGAATTATGACGGATTTTATCTCGTAACTTAATTACGAACCAGGCTTGAAATAATAACATTATTTAGACAACGATGTTTTACATGAGGAGAATGGGGGGGGGGGTGCTTTGTTAACTATTCTGTACTTTCACGTAACGATTTAATAAACGGAAGATATCGTAAAAATTGAATTTAACTTGAAAATTTTATGTAAAAAATAACCCGATTCAAACCTTTAATTTCGTAACGTAATTACGAACTGGGTTGAAATAACATTATTTAGAAAGCCATTCTTAACATGGAGTGAGGGGGGGTTAACTATTCTGTACTTTTACCTAACAATTTAATAAACAAAAGATATCTTAAAAATTGAATTTAACTTGAAAATCTTATCTAAAAAATAGCCCGGTTAGTAAACTGCACAAGTACCAAAAAAATAATATGAAAAAATGTTCTCCACTGGGGAGGTGGGTAGCCTCGTATTTACAAGTATATCTCCTGTAAAAACGGTTCTAAAATCTATTTTCAATCGATATTTATTCGATAATTGCCGAATTTTCCTACTTGGTCAAAAGTGACGAATTTTCCGGTTACGAATTTTCCATTTACGAATTTTCCGTTTACGAATTTACCGTTTACGAATTTTCCTGTGACGAGTTTTCCGGGCACCCTCGTAACATATACCCGTTATTTCTTATTTTTAAATGATACCTTATTTCCAGAACATTGTAACGTTTTAGAACAGGACTGTTAACCAATTTTTTTATTTATTTATCGGAGATAAATTCTTTGCGTTTCACTTTTTAATGCGATTTTGTGTGGTTTTACGACTTTGCCAGTCTGACTTAGGCTTAAACTGCCCTAAAAAAAAAGAGAATGGCAAGGTAATGGGGGATCATTTTACGTTAAATTTACGTCGAGGTGGGCACCAGAGCAGCCAGTTCATCGGAGCATAATCCATTGAAGTATATACAAAACAAGCACAAAGGTTGCTATCTATTAGGTTGGCGACTCTTTTTTGGACCTTGTCAAGGAGGGAGAGAAAAAAAAACATGGCCCGTAGAGGATAAGCAAGGAAATGTAGGGCAATGCCACTACGCGGGAGCTCGCAAATGAATAAGATGGGCCAACGCATGTGATTTGGGATTGGATGGGCAGTAGTTCTGGCGGAGCGTCGGGTGTGGAGGATAGAGACATGACCACTATTCATTCATGATATGGGTCCGTAAGAAAGACACAAAAACGTAATTATTTTATTGATAACATTTAATCTATTTTTTCAGCAAAAAAAAAAAAAGAAAAAAGTTAACACACGCCCTAAATTGATCTCCAAGAAATTAAGGAAATAGCTTAGATTAATTTTTTTTTTTAAATCCTTAAAAACGCTATTTGGTGATAATTTTATGTTATATTTATATGCGAAACTGATCCAGTGATTCTTCACTTTAAATACTAACATATTTTATTTGGTTTGCTTGATTTCTTTTTACCGCTAACTTTTTATCGCTAACTTTTTCAGACATGTAATCGCCTAAAAAAGTATAATCTCATTTTTCTTTCTTTGCGTGTATGTGTGTGTGTGTGTGTGGGGGGGTAGTATAGGGTGCAGGGCTCCATAGGGACCTCCAATTGCATGTGAAGAACGGTGACGTCACTATTTCATGTGTACGTTAAGAAGTCATACATTCGTTTTGCTTTACCGATTGCAAAAAAAACTCTCTCAAATAAAGTTATACTTGTTTTAAAGTAAAATAGTTTAGTTAAAGGTTACATTATCAAATTCTGAAAGAAACCCTTCTTCATTGTCCGATGAAACTACGAAATTTTCTTGTTTTACGACACACGGGGTAGTGTTTACTAAACATCGCGTGAGACATGGCAAGATATTATCTATGTACGGATGAACAGAAGTGAAACAAATTACTTTACTACTATGGTGTAAACAAAATTAATGGTTTGTTTTAACCATTTTTTTCTTCCTTGAGACAGATTATTACTTTTTTTTTACTGAAAAAAAAAACAGAATTGCCTGAATAACTTACATATTCACTTTGGCGCTGTTTTACTGAATGTGGAAGTGCCGCGATTCCGAAACTTAATATATATATATATATATATATATATAATATATATATATAAAAAGTATTATAAATATATAATAATAATAATAATAATAATAATTACTTTTGTCAACGTTTTTTCTTATTAGTGTTACTGTTTACAAATTAGCGTGCGGCGTGCACCAATTTTACTCTAAAAATGTATGCGCGTGGGACAATTTCACTTTAAAAATTGACGTGTTAATTATGGCTAGTATTGCGTTCCATAGTTGCGGCAAAATCAGTTAGTGCAAAAAAATTTTCTTACTTCTAGCAAATGAAGTAGTTTTTTCCAAGTACATAATATGACATCCGCCACAACTTTTGTCTTTTACGATTCATAATACTTCGGGCTATATTATATTAAAATATTTTGAAAAATTTCGAACACGAATATGTTCAAAAATGATGTTTAAAACCGATAAACTCGATCAATACGATCAAATGAATAAATGTCTCTGAAAATAAAAATTATTTCGTAAAACTTTTTTTTTTTTGCATTTCAATAAATCACAGTATATTTTATTGAGAAAAGGTAAAAAAAAATTCAAAACATAATAATATTGCTTTTATTTCCACTTTTTATTTGTGCATTCACGGACCAGTTTACTAAAACAGTTTACGTAAAATTTAATAAAATTAATCCAATGTGTTTTTTAAAAGAGTTTAGTTTTATATAAGAAAAAAAAATCGCCGGATGACAATATATTTCGTTCAATATTTCATAAAATGAAACAGGGGGGGGGGGGGGAATCACGTAAAAAAAATATTTTCCCTAATATATTTTAGGAAAACAGCATTTTAAAGATAAATTAGTCCTATAATGAATAAGTATTGAAAATTTCGTGAAGATCTGGCCATAACTTGATTTATGCGAGATTTATTAAAAATGTGCCTATCACAGCGCACATAAATGCTTATACATAAGAACGTTAGTTTATCACGTAAAAAAAAGTACACAACATTTTAACTTCACATTTTCATGAGTTTCGTATGCTGGAAAAAATTCTAAAAAATCATCAGCAGTTTATTTAATGTATCCTCTTTTGAATGGTAAAAAAGTTTTGTTGATAATCTTAATCTAAATTAAAGTTACATCGTGTTATATATAGGGGGGGGTAAATAGTTCACAACCAATTGGAGGTCCCTAGGGCTCCAATACCACTTTGTTTTTATTCGATTGTTGGCTTAGTTAAATAACCCATTGATACCTTCGTAGTAGAAATGGAAAATGAAATAGGAAGTTAAAATTAAAAGAACAAACGGACGCGTGCGAAGACTGAGCTATTCTTGGAAGTGAACAGAGGTAGAAATGTGTTAGCAAAATTCGCGTGAAATTGTAGCAAGAAACGTTGGGCGGATGTAGGGAGAGGGTAGCAGTCAATCACAGCTGAATACAGACACATGCACACATCAACATAGAAACATCTCCACTCACGACTAAGTTTATTGGCTCTTTTCATTAAAACACGGTCAAAGGGCAGACAACACTTAAGAATTGTCTGCCCTTTGACCGTGTTTATATTTACACTTGTTAAGTTTACTTTTTTTTACCGGTTTTATAAACATATCTGTAATGTTGTCATTTGAGAGCATATAATTCAGATATACATCACCACCACCACCACCACCACCACCACCACCCTTTTCTTCTTCTTCTTCTTCTTCTTCTTCTTCTTCTTCTTCGATCTTATAATGATACTTCACATCAATATGTTTAGATCTTTTTTTTTTAAATTTTTTTTTTTAAAACTTAGTTCACCCCAAACAAGTCAAGTTGCCACTGTAGACGTAAGGGGCTACTGATAATTAGGGTGAAAGTTTTGGGGGTCATCCTAAATTGGGGTCTGTCAGTGGGATGCCTGTTCACATTAGTTTTAAATTTCTACCTGTCGGTACAGTCGGAGAAACAGTGAGCAGGAACGGAGTTCCAAAGCCCGGCAACACGAGGAAAGAAGCTATTGGAGTAGAAGGCTCTCCGGGATCTGGGGTCTTCCACAGTGAATGGATGGAATTTAGCTTATTGTCGGGGTCGTCGAGTGTATATACGTCGGGGGGGGGGGGGGGGCACCAGAGCAGCAAGTTCATCGGAGCACATTCCATTGAAGTACTTGTAAAACAAGCACAAGGATGCAACATTGCGGCGATGGGACAAGGGCTGGAGCTTGGTAGATAGTGAGGGACCTATTAAGTTGGCGACTCTTTTTTGGACCTAGTCTAAAAGGGAGAGACTAGTGGATGATGCACCAACCCAGATGTGGCAACAATACTCCATGCATGGGCGGATGGTGGCCTTGTAGAGATACAGGATAATGTCAGGTGTGAGGATTTTACTAGCACGGTAGAGGGAGCCCACTTTCTTTGCAGCAGCCTTGGCAATGTCTTCTATGCATGTGTTCCAATTCATGTTACCTGTGAATGTTAGGCTGAGAAGTTTGAACGTTGGACTCTCAGGTAAGGTGTTATTTACCATGGCAATCGCTGGTTGAAGAGGTGTCTTGTAGTTATTGAAGGAAAGGAGCTTTGTCTTAGCAGCATTAAATGTTACCATCCATTTATGACCCCATTCCACTACAGACTGGAGGTCACTTTCTAAGGATTCGGCCAATGCCTCGGATATGTGCACCTCCGTTTTACCCACATGACAAGAGTACACTGGTAGAGCGTGGTGTCGCCATCTCAAACACAATGTCATCAGGGAGGTCGTTTATGAAAATCAGGAACAATAAAGGTCCAAGGATCGATCCCTGGGGTACACTTGCATTTATGTCATGTTGTTTGGATGAACGGCGATCGAGGACAACCTGGATCTTTCTTTTGGTTAGGAAGAATCTAATTATATTAAATATTCGTCCAGTAATACCTTATGAGTGAATTTTTATGAGTAGCCCTTTATGCCAGACCTTGTCAAAGGCTTTGGATATATCAAGTGCTACCGCCTTAGCTTCACCTTCCTTGTCTAGTGTATGGCATATGCGTTCAGAGATGACCGTTAGGACATCCGCAGTAGACCGTGCTTGCCTAAATCGATACCGATGGTCAGAAAGAAGTTTAGCATTAACAAAGTGCCAGACTATTGCTAGATTGATTAAAGATTCAAAGACTTTAGCGAAGATCGGGAGTAGACTGATGGGGCGATAATTCTGTGTCTCCTCAGTTCTATTTCCAGAATTCTTGGAGACTGGTACCACAGAGGCAATTTTCCAGCTATCAGGGAAGCAAGATTCGGCAAGGTATTTGTTGTAGAGTTTGGAGAGGGCAGGGGCCAGTTCAGCAGAGCATTTCTTTATTACTATTACAGGTATAAGATCAGGCCCACAAGCTTTGGAGGTGTCAAGGTTTTTTATGATGTCCTGGACATGAGATGGTAATCAAGTATGGCTTCAGTCCGCAATGGGAATTTAGGGAGGGGATGTTTTGCTGAGTCCAAAGTGGAGTTTAAGGGAAAACGCTGGACAAGTAGTTCAGCCTTATCAGGTGCCGTGCAAACGACACCATTGTGCTTTGATAGCGGGTAATTGTTGATTATTGATTGTTCACCACACTATTGAAGATTTTCCAGAAATCGCGAGTACCTAGTTTTTGCGACTGTATGCGTTTTTTTATTCATCTCTGTATACTTTCTATTTGCTTCACTTATCACTGCCGTACAATTTTTTCTTGACGCTAAAAATTTCTGTCTAATCGTAGTTAACTTATGGCGGCCAAATCCTCGGAATGCTTGCTGCTTCTGAGCAATAGCAGCTGCACAGTTTGAGGTGAACCCTTGCGGAGAGTGGGGCTTCCTGTAGAATTTTCGCATAGGAACATATGCTTCAATGCCTGCCTTGATCCATTCAGCTACCTTATTTGCACACTGGTCAGCAGGGAGAGAAAAAGTTTCACTCCAGGGGGCGTCACTGATGTGATGTCTGATGGAATAATAATCAGCCTGCTTGAAGTATCTCGACATTTTGAGCAACGGCTCATCAGCTTTGGGACGAGATTTTAGGGTGATATCAATCATTACCACAAGATGATCAGCATTCTTGAGCGGGCTATAGGTAATTGTCACACAAGCCTCAGACAGTGAAGTCAAGAACAGATCGAGAAGTGAGACTTGCTGGTCCACACGATCAGAGAGTGACAGTCTGTGAGAGGGAGTGCGCTATGGAGAAACTATACATGAGGTTATGAGCTGTGTCTGTATAGCTGGAGAATCCAAGCCAGTCACAGCGGCGGTGTGCATTAAAATCCACCAAGTACATGTATTTGGCCACTTGAGAGTGCTGTATCTATGTTTTCAGTGACAAGTTAAGCCGGGTACAGTCCTGAGTTGAAGGTGAACGGTATAAGAAATATAAATAACTAACACTGTGCTTTTATAGTGAATAGAGTTTGAGGCTAATTCTATAACACTTATTGATATATATATATATATATATATATATATATATATATATATATATATATATATATATATATGAAGCAATCCAACAAAAGATATAAGCGTCAACTAATATCTTATAATTAGTGAAACATTATTACTTCCTTTTATATTATATTATATTATATATATATATATATATATATATATATATATATATATTCAGTTAGACAATAAATATAAAAATTATATCTTTAAATTATATCCTATCTTGAATAATCAATGCTTGATATACGAGATAGAGCAATAGTATATGTAGATAAGTGATGAGAATAAATATTGCATTTTATCCAATTTTTATTCTCATCTTTTTCGAAAACTATGATACTACCTACATACCAAAGACACAGAGTTCTCCCCTTCCCTCTTCTTTCCCCAGCCCCTCAAAATCCATGCTACACCTCACCATGACAAAAACCTCAACACCCCCTCCCCTCTCTCCCACCCTAAGAACAAATTCACTAACACTCCTACCCCTCCGGTTTTTCACTCAGCCATCCAAATTCATTTTACTCTCTGCCACTGACTTCTCTCAGCCCGGACATTGGTCCAGCGCTCTCAGTAGCCACAGCTACTACTTTTCTCATCAACCCATCATGTCAACCCAATATTTCGATGTACTTGCATGACATTTTTCTTAAAATTATCATCCTGAGGAAGTCTTACAAGTAAAGACGAAACGTTGATGAATATATAAAAAAATATCTCTTGGTTTTTCCTTGTTCATTTCCCATATATATATATATATATATATATATATATATATATATATATATATATATATATATATATATATATATATATATACTAGTAAAATAAGCAATGAATATAGCATGGGTGTGGTACGGTTTCGGTGGCACCCTATAAATGATATAGTTTTTCAAAAACAAAATGTGTCCACGTTACAAACCCTGTTGTCTAGATTACATATTCCATAATTCATAATGATAAGTTTAATAGTTTAGGAGTTTACATACATTGATTGTTTTAAAAATGTATTATTTAATATAATTCAAAATTTGATGTGTATAGTAATTCTTTTCTCTATTAAATTTTCTGTATCTAACTTGTTGTAAAAGCTTTAGTGGGTGGGTGCGAGTTTGGGTAGCCTCCCCCACTAAATGGTAAAGTTTACAAAAAAAATATTACTCACCGAGTTGCCCAGAATATATATTCCAAAATTCATAATGATCGGTTCATAAAAACCCCCCCTCAAAATAAATTAAAAAACAAACTTATATTTATGTACCCCCTAAATGTTAACATTTACCAAAAATAATAATGTGCCCATGTTACTCACCCTATTTAAAAAAAATATATTCCAAAATTTATAATGATCCATTCATTACTTTATGAGATTACCCTGCACACACACACACACACACACACACACATATATATATATATATATATATATATATATATATATATATATATATATATATATATATATACATATATATATGTAGGTTTTTATCAGGAATGTATATATTCAATTTTATACTCCTTATAATATCTGAAAATTTCCAATTGCAAGCTCAATGAAATTGCATTGCAAGATTCAGAGCATATATATTATATTGATTCATTCCAATGGCCATGCAGTAAGCAATCTAATTTCAATAACATCCTTCCATTAGATTAATATCACCATGTGTGTCGGACATAGGTATCATAAGTAAGAAAATATTGGATAGAATACTACCCGATATTAGGGGAAAAACTGCCATAAATTATGGTCATAGTTTGGTTTAAAGAATTGCAAATCACAAGCAAAAGCAAGTTTTTCATGTTTAATATTAACTCCTCGATATCACCTTCTTTATTAGATAGAGCTCTCAATATGGCTAGAAATGAAACTAACATAATCAATTTGGAGATCGATATAATCAAACCAGCTAGGAGAACCTTAATAGCATATAATGCCGGATTCTGATAAGACTCCCACATCGCTATCAAAATTTGTTAGGAAGTTAATTAATAAGAACATTCATCTTGGGTTAAGGTGGTCTATTTTGGGAAGAGTGAGTAGATTTATACCTCACAAAAGGAAAAACATGTATCTTGTGCACTTTAGAATCTTACTATATTATCACCTAGAAGGATAATTTGTTAAATATTCGGCAAGAAATTCTACAAAACTGTCTTCACCGAAATAAGTGCATGCCATCTAGTTTCAGGCCTAGATTAAGATCGATAATCAATGAAAACTTAAATGGAGGATATTGGAATTTAATTAAATTAAATTAATTAAATTAAATTAATTAAATACAATGAGTAGCTTGCTATGAAGAAGCAGAATAATTCGCTTTCTAAAAAACTTAAGTCTTAAAGTTAGTTATATGTAAAACTAAGATATGGATATCCTTTGCTGTGGGATTGTGATTTTGCAGAAATAGCGTCGAATAGATGAAGTTTATTACAAGACTTGGGTTATTAACAAAGAATTGTAGTATAATTTGTGATGATGTGTTCTCATCATAAGAATCTTTTTTAATGGAATAAAAAAGAGTTCTTATTTGGATCACTCTTTACCAAAAAATGGGGAACCCTAATCAATTCATATTATAATTGTAGACATGTGTATTGTATTCAGTGCTGGGGATGTCTTCTTTTGGGGATGGTTAAACGGGATAATTCTTCCATTCTTCTGAGTACATGCAATCAGATTAACCAGGTGGATAATTGGATTTAAAACAGAACTTCCATTTAGCTAAAACTGATAGCCCGACAAATTACACGATAAGCCATAATAAGATATAAAGCATTGGAAGTATATAAAAATAAGTAGTTATAGCTTTCTTTGGTTGCAGCAAAGAAGGTTGGCTCCCTCTACCGTGCTAGTAAACTCCTCACTCACACCTGACATTATCCTGTACCTCTACAAAGCCACCATCCGCCCATACATGGAGTATTGTTGCCACATCTGGGCTGTAGCATCATCTACTAGTCTCTCCCTCCTTGACAAGGTCCAACAAAGAGTCGCCAACCTAATAGGTCCCTCACTATCAACCAAGCTCCAGCCCTTGCCCTATCGCCGTAATGTTGCATCCTTGTGCTTGTCTTACAAATACTTCAATGGATTGTGCTCCAATGAACTGGCTACTCTGATGGCCCCCTCGACGTAAATACACTAGACCAACTCGACAATCAGCTAAATCCCATCCATTCACTGTGGAGGTCCCCAGATGCCGGAGAGCATTCTACTCCAATAGCTTCTTTCCTCATGCTGCCGGCCTCTGGAACTCCCTCCCTGCTCCCTGTTTTCTCGACTGTACCGACATGCAGAGGTTTAAAACTAATGTAAACAGACATCTCGCTACACAGCTCCTAACTTAGGATGACACCCAAAACCTACACCCTTAATTCTCAGTAGCCCCTTACATCTACAGTGGTGGCCTGCCCTGTTTGGGGTGAAATATGTTTAAAAAAAAAATTTGCTAATTGGTTGACCTATGCTGGGGTTAAATTAATATGTCACTTCTGTTATTGTGTATAATGTGTAGTGATTATTGAGGCGGCTTTGATTTAATATAATAGGGAATAAGGATCTTTTTGGCTATATTTTGAAGTTACATTTGGTTATACTGGGGATGGGATCTACATGTTTTGGTAGGAGCCTCCGAAATTAACTGTCCAACTAATTAGGGGATCCTTAGATTATGAACTAACATTAAAATTCCATGGTCCTCTGTTATGGTGTTTATGTAGTCCTGATAGGCTAGTCATTATCAGATAGATGCTATATTAAAATAGGTCACAACTCTCTCTATATATGCTATAGGTTTTTTTTTTGACAGGGTGATATATTTGAGGGCCTATGAATTGGTATCTGGTCCTCTGGTTTTATGGATTAAAAAAGTTTAGCATGCAAAAACTATAGCCAAAAAGATCCTTATACCCTATTATATTAAATCGACCCCCCTCCCCCCTCAATAATCACTACACATTATTAATTACCCTAGTATATGCGGTATATATTTTTTTTTGATTGGAGGTATATTATAAGAATAAATTCAGATACTTAGTGAAACTATAGCCGCACTTCGAAGCCTTAAATGTAGAATTTTTAAAATAATGGAATTATTGGTTTATTAGTAGAAATGAGGACACAAAGCCACCATTAAAGCTGTATCAAGATATTTTGGTCTATTCCTTCGACCGTATTCATTTGGTAAAATAAGCTTTATTAAAAAGAACTTGACATTTTATACAGTGAAACATGGGAGATTATCAGGGGTGGCGGTTGCAAAAGGGGTAGGGGGGAAATAAATGCTGTGTGTAGTGGGTTGAGTACATGAGGAGAGGAGAAGGTGGAGATGTAAGGCATGTGAAACAGTGGGAGGCAAGTCGTGGGTAAGATGCTTGAGGGAAAAGTGAGTGGAGCGTAAAGAAAAGGAGGCGGAGTGATTAGAAGTGTTAGGACATAATAAAAAGCATCTCTGACACCATAGCTATTCGAAAATAATTTTAAAATTACGATAATGGGTAATCGCAACCATTGCCCTATCCCCATATTTTCATCGCCAACTTTATATTTCCTTTCTCCACGTGTTTTAATTTTCTTTTTCTTTCTACTACATGTTTTTTTTTAAATTTTGGGTATCTTTTACGACGCTCAGCAGAGTTGCGAATGGGGTCCAAAAAAAGAACGAGGGGTATCTTTTACTTTACTCCGCAGAGTCGTGAACGGGGTCTAAAAAACGAACGAGAAAGTGTTTAAAAACATAAATATGTAACAAGTAAAGGCGACCTACGTCGAGAATAGATATTTTCCTACGTAGCTATGACATTTGTTTGTATTTTTACAGAGTATACATGGGTTTTTATTAGATGTAAAAAAAAAATTATTGTTTTTTTTTTTTTTTTGCACAAGAAAGAAAATGGCGGCCGATCATTATTCTCTTACATACCCCCCTTCGATCGCCATCTTGGATTTTGCGATGTTGGTGTGACGAATAATTTAATTTCTAATAAATACCACTTCGAACGGGTTAAAAATACAAACAAATGCCACAGGTAAGTTTGAAAATAACTTTTATCGCCTACAGTTACTTTTATTTGTTGTATATTTGTTTTTTGAGCGTTTTTACTCTGCTGAGTATTGTAAAAGATACCCGTCCTTTATTATTGTTTTCAAGCGAATTGATAAGACAAGGTTAAAAGTTTTTAAAAAAATTGTGAATAACAACTTTATCAATTGATTTCTAATTAATTTCATTAGGGTCCTCCCGCAAGCATATTTTTTTCGGTTTCAATTTCATAGAGAACGTCTTTGCTTCATCACCGCTAAGAAAACAATACGATACTAATAGAGACAAAAAACATGCAAACATTTGGGAGTTAACAACTTCAATATAGTTAATTTTTCTTTATAATATATCATTTTTAATTTGGCTTTTGGCACATGTTCGTCTTTTCCCACAGTCCGTTTTTCACAATTTTTAACTGACCAGTTTTTTTTTCTTTTTTCGGTGTACACTTACCTATCAGACTGCCAGAGAATTCCGGGGGTTGGGGAATTTATTTTCAAATATTTTACATTTTAGGAGGGGGGATCAGTTTACAATGTTAATTCAACGTAGACTGATCCCCCTCTTTTTGACCATCTAAATTAAAAAAAAAATCTTTTTCGGTATACAATTACCTATCATGTCAGTAGAGAATTCCGGGGTTTTTGGAAAGAAATTAAAAAAAATTAGATTTTAAGACGTAAAAAGTTGTGAAAAACGGACTATGGTAAAAGACGAACAAGACTGATCCCCCGTCTTAAAATCTCATTTTAAAAAATTTCTTTCCCCAAACCCCGGAATTCTCTCGCGACATGATAGGTAATTGTAAACAGAAGAATAATTTAAAAAATGTAGATGGTCAAAAAGAGGGGGATCAGTCTACGTTGAATTTACATTGAAAACTGATCCCCCGTCTTAAAATCTCAATTTTTAAAAATTTCTTTCCAAAACCCCCGGAATTCTCTACTGACATGATAGGTAATTGTACACCGAAAAAGATTTAAAAAAACATTTAGATGGTCAAAAAAAGGGGGATCAGTCTACGTTGAATTTACATTAGAAACTGATCCCCCCTCCTAAAATGTAAAATATTTGAAAACAATTTAAAAAAAACCCTGAATTCTCTAGCAGCCTGATAGGTAAGTGTAC
>OY744532.1:9453577-9456077 GCA_963556195.1 Sepiola atlantica | reverse complement strand
CAAGTCAAGTCAAGTCAAGTCAAGTCAAGTCAAGTCAAGTCAAACCAGATTTAAAAAATAAACCACACCGAAATATACAATGTATTTTAAAGAAAAAATAAAACAAAAAAACATAAGTTTCTTTGGCCATTATGGGGCTCGAACCCACGACATTCGCGTTATTAGCACGACGCTCTAACCAACTGAGCTAAACGGCCATCTACTTTATAAAGGTATGCCATTCTATATTTTGTTCTAAAGTACACTGCCTCAGTTTGCTGACTGACGATTCTACTTGACTGACCTTAATCGTAGGCCAAGCAGCTGTTCAGTCAACGGAACGTCCTACTTGTTTACAATCACCCCGCTACGAGAAAGGCGTATTATTATCTTTTGAAATCCGCCAATTTCGTGAACATTGTTTTCGATGCTTCGTGTACATTAGCGCGTTGTGCTATCGTTGTTTAAAACCGAGGCAGGCAAAATGGGCGACAAAGATAAGCATGGTAGTATCATGGGCGCCTCTTGGTGTAGGAACTTTGAAGCAAAACAGCAACAACTATTATAATAATAATAATAATAATAATAATAATAATAATAATAATAATAATAATAATAATAATAATAATAATGATAATAATAATAATAATAATAATAATAATAATAATAATAATAATAATAATAATAATAATAATAATAATAATAATAATAAAAATAGTGATGATAATAATAATAGGGATAGAGTGAATTATGATATTAATGTCATAACTATCAATGAATATGATAATGATAGATGTCTTTGTTACGACAGTGGGTTATAAAAACAAGGTTATAAAATAGAATGTAGGCGGTCTCATCTGGAATTCAAGGTAGAGGTGTTTTGACAGTTTGTGATTTAGGAAAGTCAAAACGTAATTATTAAAATAAAAATCGTATTTTTTTTTGTTTTGTAAAGAATTGTGTAAAAATAAAAAGACATTTCGATAAATACAATGAGCTGATCGAAAAACTTGATTTCGAGAAGCGATCACGTCCTGTGCTTTGTTTCTATACACAGAGAAATGAGTGGAAAAATAAGCAATAAAACTTAAGAATTATGAAATATTTTTGTTCAAGTTTTCATTGTGTTCAAATCTAATGGAGAAAATGCTGCCAACAATCACTAGATGATCAAATGCCGAAAGATAGGAAGTAAGTCCATATTTCTAATCTCTTTTGATACATGACATCTTGACGAGCGATTCTCCTAAACTAAGATAATGGCTACGTGACACATTACAATAAGAGGCAACGACACACACACACATTTTAGCCGAGAAAGCCTATTTTAAGTAGGGGTTTATCTCTAGAAGAACATAAGATTGACAGACTTAAGTGGAGTAGTAATTCGCCGGGTCAAATCTGACTGGAATAGAATAAGCAACATCGTAATTTCTGGCAAGAAAATGAACATATGCGGACAAAATGCACAGGTAAAACCAAAAGTGATTTTCACCCTCAGATTCACGTTTCTTTCACGTTCATATCGACATAGTCGGACTTTTGCAATCGTCTGTTTGACAAACCTATATACTGACGATGACAAACATATTTACTTGTTGGCCTGCAACCCACGCTATAAAAGACATTTCTTCGGAAAAAATCACCAAAATCTTTGTAAAAGAATGGATCGTAAACACCGGAGTGCCATTGCACATAACAACTAACTGATATCTTCAGTACTTCCAATCAGCTCTATTCAAAGAGCAGATGCAAGTGCTCGGCGTAAGAATAGAACTGCCTATTAACCCTCCTCCAATGGCATAGTCGAAAGATTCCGCAGAAAAGCTAAAGCCTCACTAGCAACATAACCAGATCTTACTAGGTGAGCGAAAATTTATCTCCTGTTCTTCTAGGATTATGATCTAAATTTATAGAAGATATCCAATCCAAATCGGCCAAAATTGTTTCCAGGCGCCTTTTTAAAACTCTAACGCAAACAAAATTGACGAATGCAAACGACTCTGCTTCCTGTTTGAAAAGAAACACGTAAAAAACATTTTCACACCAACCAGAACAGCGCAACGTGGTACAAATTTACCCCCTCCCCTACCCAACCCAATTAGACACAAACAAATACGTCTTCGTTCCTTACGAAGTTCTGCGCAGAAAAGAAAAGTATTTCATCAAAAGAAAAAAGATGAAAAGAGATTCTGTTAGGATCGATAGATTAAAACCTGCTTACATCGTAAAAGACACGCAGAAAGCAGACAGCTACACGTCGAGAGAAACCACGGAAAAAAGACGCTTGAAGATTGACGCAAACAAAATCTGATAGAAAAGTGTATTCGGAAGAAACGACTTTAAACTCGATCCAAAAGGGCGATCCAAAAGGGCTGCTTGAACAAGGTCCACAGTACCTGTGGACCTTGTTCAAGCAGCAGATGCAAACGAATATTTTAAACATATGAACTGTTGATTGGATAAGAATCTTAATACAAACATTTGATTTCAGCTAAACGAAAGCGCAGAAAATGTACAC
>OY744532.1:9418180-9453377 GCA_963556195.1 Sepiola atlantica | reverse complement strand
ACAAACAGTATAACGCTCGTGTCTTGTTCTTATTCAAGAACTGCAAACCTTCCCAACACACTTTAGTCTTTCAAAGTATATTTTACATGTCTGTTAAATTGTTGATATATAAATGTCTTGTTTTTTTAACCCACCTTTTCTCGCCAAAAATCCTGTTGGTAAATTTAGCACTTGTTAAATGGTGACCCATTCTCAATATTCATAACATTCATGTTTTTATCCATTTATCTGATTCGCCAATTCAGCTGCATTTATATTAATTGTTAATGTTGTTCTTGGTGCTTTTCAAAGACGCTACCGTCGTCTAAATACACTATCTGAAGTCAGGAGAAGTGCCACACGACAACATGGACACCCCTCGAAAGGTTAAATAATCACCTTGCAGCAGATTTAATATGAGGTCGCAACTCATTTAGACACCAGATAGACTATATCATTAGAAAAAAAACATGCATAAAGTACTTGCACAAAACTGACGGTCCTACAACGGAATAACTACTCACACTGACAACAAACTAAAAACAAATCAAATTAAAATGGCGGGGATGAAACGAAAACACCAGCCACAAAAACAAAAACAATGAAAATTGAGGGAATATGAAACTCAGCAGCCTCACAGAAAATATAAAAGCACACCAAAAGTAATCTTAAAATCCCCCTCCCCCCCAGATTCACGTTTCTCTCACGTTCATATCGACATAGTTGGACGTTTGCCATTGTCTCATGAAAACACTGACGATTATAGACATATTCATTCATTGGCCTGAAGCACACGCTTTAAAAGACATTTCTTCCGAAAACATCACAAACATCTTTGTAAAAAAAATGGATCGCAAACTTCGGATGCCATTGTAAATTCAAACCGACAGAGGGGGCATCAATACTTCTAATCCACTCTATTCAAAGAGCTAGTGCAAGTGCAAGACGTAACCATAATAAAAAAACACTACCTATCAACTTCCCCCACCCTCCAATGGCTTAGTCGAAAGATTCCATAGACAATTGAAAGCCTCACTAGTAGCTCAGATACATTTTTCGGGTATAGCGAAAATTTATCTCTAGTTTTTCTAGGAATACAATCCTATCTTAAAGGATACATCCAATCCACATCAACCGAAATGGTATACGGTACAACACTACGTCTTCCGGGCGAATTTTGTTTTACAAAAAATAACAACAAATTTGACAGAAGCAAACAGCTACGTCCCCCGTATGAAAAAGAAACATGTCAAAAATATTTTAACACCAACCAGAACAGCGCAACGTGACGCATATTTACGCCGCTTCAATTAGACACAAACAAATACGTCACCGTTCGTAGAGACATGGTAAAAAACATTCACACCAATTCTACGACGGTCCTTGCAAGTTCTGTCCACGAAATAAAAGTATTTTATTAAATAAAAAGAAACGACAGATTAAGTTTCGATCGATAGACATAAAACCTGCTTACGTCGAAAAGGACACGCAGAAAGTGAACAAAGAAACCACTGAAAGATTCACACAAACAAAATCTGATAGAAAAGTACATTGGTCATAAAAATGTAAAACTTACAAGCAAATGTAACACACACGCACAAAACCAAAACCAAAAATAAAACAACAACAATATAACATTTTTGAAAGAAACGACATATTCATGTAATTTTCTCATATCTTCTAATATACTAAACATGTCGATTTTTCTCTACATAAAAACCGACACAAAACTGTGGAACCTTGTCCAATCAACAACTGCAAACGAATATGATCTGTAAAATATGAACTTTGAATTGGATAAAAATCTTAATTTAGCTAAACGACAGCCCATAAAATGTACACTTTCACACCTTAAAAAATAGACGTTGGAATATTGGCGCCATACGCTGAGAGTCATTTAAATTAATAATTAAGCTAATCCCAATAAATATTCAACACCGCCTGCCCGAAAATTTACACTCAACTGTGCTTTATTAGATCCGTCATAATATAAGGCCTGTTAACTGAGTCGAGTTTTTCTGATGACGTCATTGATAACGGAAGTAAGAAACCCTATCAAGAAGGGCCGGAAGTGCCGAAGGCGCTAACGCGCATTCGTCCATTTGTAATCAGAGCAAGTAATCAGAGCGAGCAGACTCACGTCCATAATGATTATTCATTCACTTGGAAATTATTGTTAACTTGTTCCTGCTATTGTGACTTTATCTCCCTGCCGAGAACACAGATACTCTCCTTAGGATTAGTCAGTCACTTGGAAATCATTGTTAATTTATTTCTCTTTTCAAACGTGTTTCCTTTTTTTTATAGATGTAAAGCGCTAAAGAAAATAAGAACATTAAAACATGGCCTCCAACAATTAAGGCATTGCATTAAAGTTCGAATTTCGACTCTTAAAAACATAAATTAGAATTTTATTTCGGGATCAAAAATACATTTTTAGACTAATTAATAAATTTCATCCAAAATGTGTGCGAAAATCCAATGAAATAAGCGAGATATCCAAATAATAATATATTGTAAATAAACTGTCCGTTTGGAAAAAAAATTCCACCCAAAACATCACTGTTTTGATTTATTACAAATGTTTACTAGATTGTAAATAATCTGTTCGTTTTGCAAAAAACGACAACAAAAACATACACACATTTAAATTTATTTCAATAAATGTTCTATTAATTAATTATTTTGAATTATTGATTTTGTGTTACTTTAATGAATTCATAATCTTTCATGTTTGATTTACTTTTCATGTTTGATTTACTTTTAAGTAAAAAAAAAATCAAGAAACATCATTTATTTTTTTCGGAAATGAGAGCCGAAATAAAAAAAATGTATTTAAAAGAAAAAAAAAACGTTTTGAAAAATATATATATTCAGGTTTTTATCCATTTTTACTATCGCCATTTTATAAGAATTTATATTAATGGTCATCGTGGGTCTAGGAATTTTCTAAAGATCCGACAATCTTCAAGCCAAAAGTCGTGCTACACGTGTCTACTCTTCTGCATTACAGACTAAACAATTTCTGAGGGGAGGTACAAATACAGCTTTGCAGACCCTCAAGTCAGTGGAACTTGGTGCTCCCTTTTACTAAATACTACAAAGTCAACTGTGGATTAACTGCATTTTAAAAATATTTTTGAAAAAGAATAGTTGGTGCCATGACTCAGATTACATCAGATTGGCTAAACTGCGTAATTCAAAGCGAACCAAAACAAATGCAAGAAGACTAATCAGAAAATGAAACCAAATATGAAACTAATACACTAAATCGAACCAATCCAAATCAGATAAATCAAACAAAACAAAGCAAACTCAATCTGACGAGGCAAATCAAATTAGATACAGTAATCTGAACCCAATCATGCTTACAGAACAAATCGAACTAAAGAAAGACTAAAATAGACACCAAGTGAAGCCAAGTGAAGCCAAGCTAAGCTAAACCAGATTAAAAAGAGAAACCAAACCAAAATATAAAATGTATTTAAAAAAAAAAAACGAAACAAAGAAAAACAAATAGCTTTTGGCCATTATGGGGATCGAACCCACGACATTCGCGTTATTAGCACGACGCTCTAACCAACTGAGCTAAACGGCCTCCTGCTTCATCAAAATATGTCAAGCTTTATTTTGTTCTAAACTATACTGCTTCAGTTTGTTGACTGACGCTTTCTCTCCATAGCTGACCTTATTCGTAGGCTCACACAATTTTACAGGCTTTTCAGGCAATGGAACTTCCTACTTCTTTATAATCACCCCGCCACGAAAAAGTTGTCATTATCTTTTTAAATCGGCTGATGCACCTACAGCAGTGCCAGATGCTTCAACGACCAGTGAAACTGGGAACCGGACACAGGATGCGAAAGTAAGGATGCCTCTACAGGTTTTTTCTTTCCATTCTGATTTTGGCTAAGATCAAAGTGTAGTATCTGTTCCCCATAGACTGGTATTGTCTTGGCCTTCGGGGCTTGATTTACGCCGGTCTATGGGATTGTCCTGTGCAGTTTTAGGAGGTCCACCCTCCCAGGCTTCGCCTCCCCTCTTTGGGGAGGAGTAAGTTTATTGCTTACTGTCTGAGGCGCCCCTACCGGGGAATGCCGACGGGGCTGCCCAGGCAATTTTTAAATGGCCAGAGTGCTCACCTCTCGAGCGCTGGCTTTTAACCCCACTTTCTCGACCCAATCTGTGGTCACATCTTACTTGTGGGAGTAAGATAAAACTGGCCTTGTGCCTAACTCCTGGGGAGGAGTAAATACCTTCTGATGCTCGGCCTTTTGGCTAAGATCAAAGTGTAGTATCTGTTCCGATGGATACTACACCCTATAGACCGGTATTGTCTTGGCCTTCGGGTCATGATTCCGTCGGTCTATGGGTTTGTCCTGTGCAGTTCTAGGAGGTCCACCCTCCCAGGCTTTGCCTCTCCTCTTTGGGGAGGAGTAAGTTTATAGCTTACTGCCTGAGGCGCCCCTACCGGGGAATGCCGACGGGGCTGCCCAGGCAATTTTTAATGGCTAGAGTGCTAACCTTCTCGAGCACTGGCTTTTCAAATCCCACTTTCCGACCTTGTGTCACATACTCCTATTGTGTGTAGGTGTTAAATAATGGCCTTTTGGTCGAGATCAAAGTGTAGTATCTGTTCCGATGGATACTGCACCCTATAGACTGGTATTGTCTTGGCCTTCGGGGCTTGATTTACGCCGGTCTATGGGATTGTCCTGTGCAGTCCTAGGAGGTCCACCCTCCCAGGCTTTGCCTCCTCTCTTTGGGGAGGAGTAAGTTAATTGCTTACTGCTTGAGGCGCCCCTACCGGGGGAAAAAGACGTGGCTGCCCAGGCAATTTTTGATGGTCAGAGTGCTCACCTCTCGGGCGCTGGCTTTTCAACCCCCACTTTCCGAGCTTGGGTCACATCTTACTTGTGGGAGTAGGATAAAACTGGCCTTGTGCCTAACTCCTGGAGAGGAGTAAATTACACTTATTTCCGGTGATACGACTTGGTCTGAATTTTGACGTGCAACGTCCTTGTGTATTTTTCACCAAAACCGTGTCCCCTTCTTTATAATATGTAGAGATCCTATAGGGATCCGAATGGAGCATAACATTGCCCTCTTTCACTCTAATCTTGTATGAGTGCAGCAAATTAGCGGGCGTTGACGAGGCGGACACATCATCATTGGGGGTAACGTTGTACCAATACACAGCTTCTATTATAGGACATCTCTTTCGTGTAGCAATCAGCTTTACTGTACCATCGCACCTTTATATGGTACCATTTCCCATGAACTACCTGAATTGTCGACTACAGAATACAGTGTCATTATCAATCAGGATCTCGGCGAGAGGGGGTCATGTTTAAATACTGATTCTAATTGTTTAATCACATGTGTAGCGGTCATAAACATAGACCTATTTTCTTCCTCCGAAAAATTTCCCCATTGAGTGCGCTGGTCACACACTGACCAATCAGCCTGCAGGGCGCATGGATTCCTTCTGTCTGCTGAAGAACTACTTCAACCCCTTCGGGAATCACAGGCGGTCACCAGGCAAGCAACGAGGAAACACTTCTCTCTCTCTCTCTCTCTCTCTCTCTCTCTCTCTCTCTATTCTGTCCCTGCCCACAGGACGTGCCAGCAACTACCATCTTCGCCTGAAGATAGTTGCTGACAGACCTCTGACAGCTCTAAGAACTTCCTACTTTCCTCTTCCTCTCTCGGACACTGTTCAACTTTCTTCCACCTATACCAAACGGTATAGGTAACCTTTTTGAATAAACCCTTTTCGTTGTTGTTATATAGAGGTTTTGTTATTTTATTTCGTGTCTTAAACATGTTCCTTTTTTACAATGGTGACCCCGACGTGATCTGGATACGCAAATGTCTTGCCGTTTTTGGCTAAGATCAAAGTGTAGTATCTGTTCCGATGGATACTGCACCCCATACTGGGTTGTCTTGGCCTTAGGGTCTTGATTTACGCCGGTCAATGGGTCTGTCCTGTGCAGTTCTGGGAGGTCCACCTTCCCAGGCTTTGCCTCCTCTCTTTGGGGAGGAGTAAGTTTATTGCTTACTGCCTGAGTCGCCCCTACCGGGGAATGCCGACGGGGCTGCCCAGGCAATTTTTAAATCCCACTTTCCCGACCCGACCTTGGGTCACATCTTACTTGTGGGAGTAAGATAAAAACTGGCCTTGTGCCTAACTCCTGGAGAAGAGTAAATCAATACTCCAGTATGACCACTATGTCAATGAACTTCGTTCAGCTGTGTTGGGTTCAGGTTTCCAGTGGCAAGAGCACCCACTGGCTTTGTGGGTTCAATTACTCTCTTCAGATCATTGAGTCACTGCTATGAGACTCTTGTCAGTGAGTCTGCTCGGTTTTGGCCAGATCTTACTAGTGCTACATCAACCCAAATTTTGTACTCTTTAACAAGGGAGATTATCGTGTCAAATCTTAGCCTTATGAGCATCTCGCCCGCGACCTTGGTGCTCAACCGAGACTTACCCGTACAGGAAGTCTGTTTTTATGTGTCATATATTGGCCTTCCATTTAAGCGCTAGGTTTAATCCCTCTAGCACAGCATCTAGCTCAACCACCTTTATATGGTGGACATCTTTTGTTTGTCGCAACCAGCATGCATTCTCGATGATGGCTCCTCGGCGTCAAGAGCCACGCGCACAGCCAGCAAGCTTGCGTTCACTCGCGCATCCAGTTCCTTCATGACCACGCACCACTTTACGTGGACGGGATCGGATTGCTGTACCCGGACAAGTGTGTTTTCTATCATACACTCCAGAGGAGCATCGCTAACCTTGTCATCCTCATCCCGTGTGACAGTTGTAACTGTTTTTCAGCTTCTCTGAATTCTTACTAGTGAGTCCGTACAGGCCAAGATGCTTCCTCACAGATTCTGATGACCATACGTTCCCATTAATATATATGTCATCGATATACACCGACGTTGTTGTTCTTATCTTCTCATCCTGAGCTAACACAGCCTCAAGCACAGGCCGCATTACCAGCGATGCCGCATTTAAGCCCTTACCTGGTTAGACAATATCTTTGTCCTTTAAATATTACTGTCTGGTACTCAAAATGACTCTGTAGGTATGCCTTCCTGAGGTCCAGAACAGATAATTCGGGTATCTTTCAGAATGATCAGTACAGTCGCGGACGGGGTCTAAAAAACTAACGAGAACGGGGTTATAAAAATAAATATGCAACAAGTGAGTTTAACCTACGTCGAGAAGAGATATTTGTCTACTTACCAATGATATTTGTTTGTATTTTTACGTACTATAAATGGGGTTTTATTAGATGTAAAAAAAATTTCTTGTTCATTTTTTACTCGTTTTCTTTAGACAATATGGCGTCTTACGAGCAAGCGCCATTTTTTTTTTTGCAAGTTCGCGTGATAAAACTATTGATTTCTACTAAATAGCAGTTGGAACGGTTTAAAAATACAAACAAATATCACAGGTCAGTTTTAAATTAACTTTTATCGACGACAGTTACTTTTATTTGTTGTATATTTGTTTTTTTTAGCGTTTTCAGCGTACTGATCATTCTGAAAGATACCCGATAATTCGTTCCTTGCTGTCTCTATTCTCGCATTTTCTCTGCGCAGACATCTGCATCGCCAGTTAATTCATCGACATAATTGTTTAATTCACGATGGTCCATTACTGGAGTAGGGCTATCAGTGGTATTAACTCCGTAGTTGGGCCAAACTCCTCCTCATTATATGGCAGCAAACAACCGTTGTTTATCCAGCTCTGCAACTCGCGTTCATAATCATCCCTTCATTCATTAAACATCAGATATTCGGAAATCCGAGTTTTAATCTTCTCTGGTGTTTGACCCGCTGACCATTTCAAGGAACGTGAAATTTGACCGTACGTACTAATAGGAGAGTCATTTACGGCTTGCAGTGAAATAGATGACAACGGCGGCTTCTCAGTGAGGAGTTTCAAAGGCTAAATAATACCAGCGGCTCCAGTATCGGTCAAGCAACGTAATTTGGGTATAGAGTCCGTAACTACAAAAAAGAACGGTTGTTTCATGACATCGGTGGAGTCTGCGCCGTTCTCAGGCTTCCATACATTAGTTTCCCTGGTTAAAAAACGAAGAGAGCTTTTTACAATTACTTGCCGTTGCGCTAAAACGACTGTAGTAAAAACACAGTCCTAATTTGATGAAACGAAAACACAAGCCCAACGAAAAACCACATATCGGAAACTGAAGGAATATGAAACCTAACAGCACTGTAGAACACAGACAATTGAAAATCTCACAGCAATACACAAGCACACCAAAAGTAGTCTTAGAATGCCCTCCCCGATTCACGTTTCTCTCACGTTCATATCGAAATTGTCGGACTTTTACCATCGTCTGTTTAAAAACCTATATACTGACGATGACAGACATATTTACTTGTTGGCCTGCAACACACGCTATAAAAGACATTTCTTCGGAAAAAATCACCAAAATCTTTGTAAAAGAATGGATCGTAAACTTCGGAGTGCCATTGCACATACCAAATGACAGAGGTCTTCAATACTTCCAATCAGCTTTATTCAAATAGCTTATGCAAGTGCTAGGCGTAAACCATATTAAAACCACTGCCTATCAACCCTTCTCCAATGGCTTAGTCGAAAGATTCCACAGGCAAGCGAAAGCCTCAAGGCAATCTAACCAGATCATACTAAGTGGAGCGAAAATTTATCTCCTGTTCTTCTAGGATTACGAAGACATCCGATCCACATCAGCCGAAATGGTGTACGATACAACATTACGTCTTCGATACGATTTTTTAAAACTCAATTTGACATAAGCAAAGAACTACGCTCGGCGTTTGAAAAGAAACATGACAAAAATATTTTCACACCAACCAGAACAGCACAATGTGATGCAAATTTACCACCCTCGTCTAATTAGACACAAAAAATACGCCTTCGTTCGTAGAGACATGATAGAAACATGCTACGACGGTCCTTACAAGTTATTTACAGAAAAGAAAAGTATTTTATTTAAAACAACAACAAAAAAAAATGAAAAAAGATTCAGTTTCGATCGACAGATTTAAACCTTCTTACGTCGAAAAAGACACGTTGAAAGCAGACAGCAACACGTCGAGAAAAAAAAATGGAATCGGACGTGTGAAGATTTTGAAAAATCTGATAGAAAAGTACGTTGGCCATAAAAATATAAAAAATTACACACAAATATAGCACAAAAATACAAACAAAAACACAACAACAATGGAACATTTTCAAAAGAAACAAAATATTCATATACATTTTTTCATATCTTTTGATATTAAAATATTTCGATTTTTTACCTCATGAAAATTGATCCAGAAGGGGAGTACTATGGAACCTTGTCCAATCAGCAGCAGCAAAAATTTGTAAAAATCGACTGCACTTCCACACCTTTTCAAAAATAGACGCTGGAATATTGGCACCATGTGCTGAAACTCACCTAATTGATACTTAAGCTAAGCCCCCAAGAAATGTGCGTCAGTCTGTCTGTAATTTTCCACTGCGCTTTATCCCTTCAACCAGTGAAGATCAGTGAAAAGATATCTGTAGCAGTTTCCTACAAGCCGCCATATTGTTTACATATCAATGACTTCTTAGCTGCCTGCTGATTGGTTCAGTCAAAGTACTTCCTCCTTGGTTTGACCAATCAGTGGCCTTCTTTTAGGCGAATCTCGGATGGCTAGCATAATTATATAAACATTCGATCGCCATCCGCCCGTTCTCTTTTTATTCTGCGGCACGAGAAGCCTCTTCTCTCTTGCCTTCTTTGGCACTGTCAAACACACGCCCCTCCCTGGGGGCGCAATAGACATTTTCCCGGGCCTTTGCCTTGGGTTTGACTTTGACACCAAAATGACTACTGCCTCAACACGTGTACTTGCTATAACACACACAATTGCTTACATGTGAACTGACTTTCACACCGGTGTACAGATACACATACTTGCGTACACATATGGACGCGTCCTGACACTGTAACCGGTGTACAAACATTCAATATCATGAACAATTCTCTTTTCCCCACTGGGGAATTATAACCACGGGAAATTCCTAGCTTTTGCCTTCGTCCATACTTATGGACATACTAACCTCTTTCCCTTTTGTTCACGTACGAACGAGAAAGACTCAATAAAGTTGTTATTAAATGTTAGAATGAGAGTTTGTCCCTTTTATTCTAAATATCCTTCTAGACTGAGTCAATTAGTTTTCGTCCCAATTATGGAACTGGATTTTTGTATCTAACTTGGCCCTCATGGGGAGGCAAATAAATAGGGACACAATCTGTTGAGTTACTGCTAATATCGCCCGCTTGTCTAACGAGCTGCTCCTTATACCAAGAGTCAGAGTCAGCACGAAAATGCTTCGTACCAGTAATTGTATATTCGATGATTTCTCCAATTTCGTTGTCTTTCGTCAATAAAATTAAATTAATTTTTGTATAGATCGACCTTGTCATTCTTTCTTATATTGCCTTTCTCTCTACAAAAAACCCCCTAAAATATATACCAAACCAAGTCAAATTAAAAGATACACCAAACCGAGCCGTAACATAGAACATACTTTTAAAAATAAAGTAAGCAAGGCGTATAAAAACTAAATAAACAGAAAGATAACATGTATTTCAAAGAAAAACGAAACAGAAAATATAAAATAATATCTTTGGCCATTATGGGGATCGAACCCACGACATTCGCGTTATTAGCACGACGCTCTAACCAACTGAGCTAAACGGCCTCATATATAAGTAAGAGTATGGCAAACCTAATTGTGCTTCTAAAATACACTGCGTCAGTTTGCTGACTGACAATGCTTCTCCATGTCTAATCTTATTCATAGGCCGAGCAGCTTGACAGGCTTTTCAGTCAATTGAACTTTATACTTGTTTACATTCATCCCGCTATGAAAAACGCGTCTTATTATCTTTTTAAATCCGCCAATTTTGTGAGTAAATACTCCAATACTCATAAACTCTGAACATCTCGTATTTCAATAACAAACGCGTCGTTTTTGTTCTTTTTTTTTAATTTAAAAATTATCTTATTACATGATACTATAAGAGCTAACTTCGCATGCACTGTAAAAACCAACTTCTATAATATGTTGTAACAAAAGAGTCGTTCAAACGAAAGGAAAATAAAGCCCTTTTTATGAACACCTTTGGGTGTAGGTTGCCGACAGTTAAGACAGTGTCACTTTTTTTTTTAACTGTATTTCTTCCGATAGAGAATAGCATTCCTCGGTGTTCAATTAGACAGAGGTAGGAGAGAGGAAGTATTTCTTCGTTAGTGTCGGGAAGTTCTCTGGGGCTGCGGTCTATAAATCCCAATGGTTCGGTAGAAATTAAAACGACTACGCTTTCTGTTTTAAAAGAAATATGTAAAAAAATATCTTCATATATTTATCACCAATCAGAACGGCGCAACGTGACGCAGATTTACCTCATCTCCAAATTAGACACACGCAAATACGTATTTGCAGGAGCCGGTCATCTGGGGTGATCGTGTAGCAGCTAGCTACAAGCCGGTGCAAAACCGCCATATTGTTTGAATATCAATGACTTCTTAGCTGCCCGCTGATTGGTTCAAGCAATCTACTTCCTCCTTAGCTTGACCAATCAGTGGCCTTCTCTTAGGCGAATCTCGGAGGGCTAGCATAACTATATAAACACTTGAGCGCCTTTCTCTCTCCCTTTCCTTCTTTGGCACTGCCAAACACACGTCACCCCTCTCTGGGGACGCAACAGACATCTTCCCGGACCTTTGACCCTGGATTCGGCTTCGACAAGAAGACAAGGATTCAAAATGGCGACTACCCCATACACGTGAAATTAATATAACACACACACACTTACTTACATACACACATGGACGCGTCCTGACACCATAGCCGGTGTACAAACATTCTATATTATGAACTATTCTCTCTTCCTTACTCATGGGGAATTATAGTAATGGACTTCCTTTACTTTTGTTTTCGTCCATACTTATAGACATACTAACCTCTTTCCTAGTTGTTATTAAATGATAGAATGAAAGTTTGCCACGTGCATCCTACAATCGGTCTTATAACTAAGAGACCCCGACAAAATACGGCAATGGCAAAGACGAGAGGACAAACGCAGGTGAATAGTGTATAAATAGAGGAATCGTATTTATTACCTCAAAGGAACAAACGGAAATAACGGTGTATAAAGGAATAACTGGGAATACTAGATAACGTCTCTGGAACCTGGACACCAAGAAAAGCTGGATCGACAGCAATGAGGGGCCTGGGCAACAGTAGCGGTTGGATCAAAAGGAATGGCGTTTCTGGAAGCTGGGCAACATGGGATTACGTCACACAGAGTTTGATGTAGACGTCACTGAGGTGTAATGCGGTGCCTCAGCTAAGTGCAGTTCGCGTGGACGTGACAAAGAGCTGGATTATCAGGAGCAGACAAGTGTAATACGTCAATGGGAACTGGGAATACAGGACGTTGATGAACACTGGAAATGCATGAGTCGGAGCTGCGAGAAGAAGGAGCAGTAGCAAGCACTGCAGGAGTGGGGTGTGGCTTCTGAACCCCCGGCTTGGCACCGTAGTGGAGAAAGGGTGCTGTAATGTCTGACAAAGGTCAATGGAGCGAGGTGCGGTCGGCGGAGACGGTATAGGACGTCGAGACCAGGAACAACGGGCCCGAATGCACAGCTGAGTGAAGATATGCACCCGTTTTATATTGTTTTGTTAGCTGCGACGCTTTGATGAGACCTGATTAGTTGGATTGAGTGACGAGTTGCGCATAAAGAAAGAAAGTGTGTCAGTTTCTGTCACACGAGTTAATGCGTTCAAAGATTAAACATCCGGTTTTATTAGGAGTGGCCAGTCATAAACAGAGTCGGCAAGACGAGGGCTAAGATGTTCAATGATTATAAGCATCTGGTTTTGTTAGGTGTGCCGAGTCATAAAAATAGGGTCGACACGACAATGTCATCATTCGTAGAGACATGGTAAAAAAAACATTTATAACCATGCTACGACGGCCCTTACAAAGTTCTGCGCAGGGGAAAAAGTATTTTATTAAAAGAAAAAAAAAAAATGAAAAGAGATTCAGTTTCGATGGGCAGATTAAAACCTGCTGACGTCGATAAAGACACGCAGAAAGCAGACAGCAACATGTGGAGAGAAACCGCGGAAACAGACGAGTGAATATTGACACAAACAAAATCTGATAGAAGCGTACATTCGAAAGAAACGACTTAAAAATCATCAGCAGCAAACAAATATATATTTGTAAACATATGAACTGTTGATTGTCGATCTTAATACAGACATTTGAATTCAGCTAAACGAAAACACAGAAAATGTACACCTTTTTTAAAAAAAAATAGATGTTGAAATATAGGCGCCATGCACTCGGAGCCACCTAATTGATACTTAAGCAAATCCCAAGAAATATTCTACACAGTCTGTCTGTAATTTTCCACTGCACTTTATCCATTCGCCCCTTGCCTGCAACAGACTCAGACTGTCAAGGCAGTGCTAATCTGGCCCGCCTTTCTAACAAGTCGCTGCTCATACCAAGACGCTTCTTCGACGATTGTTAACAATTTCAAACAAAAAAAAGGTGTGAAAAAAAAACCGACAACAAATTGTCAACAAATAACTTACCAAACGGAATAAAATGTAATCTCTAGCGATTAGTTATTTGTTGACTATTTGTTTTTGCTTTCACCACTAGGTCCATCAATCATTACATTGAAAAAACTGCAGAATCACCGATATGCCGATTGTGTAATGAAAGGGAAGAAATCTTAGCGCATATTGTACCTGAATGCCTAATGCTAGCATAACACCAGTATAAAAAATAGAGACACGACAAAGTCGCTCAGGTACTCAAGTCAAAGCCCTCCGTTGAGTATAGAGAGACTATGGACACCCCTGCAAGGGGCTGGCTGCGCGTGTAATTGTGAAGCAAGGGTTGCGCAATTTCTAACAACACCTCTCCTGAGTCGGCAACAACGCCGACATAAGCAGAGCGTACATACATTCCCAAATGGTCACCCATTTAGTACTGGCCAGGCTCGACGTCGCTTAACTTCGGTGATCTAACCGGTGTGTCAACGTATATAGGTACTACACTGGAATATATGTTTATGTTTAACAGTCGCCGCTTCTTCTTTTTAGGGTAAGTACGAAAATGTTTCTGTATATTCGACAATTTCTCCAAATTCGTTGTTCGTCGTAAATAAATTTGAATTTATTTTTGCATGGGTCGATTTGTTGTTCTTTCTGATATTGCCTTTCTCTCCACAAAGCAAACCGAACACAATCATACATACAGAACAAATCGAACGAAAGAAATCTATACCAAACCAAGCAAAAGTAAAAAGATTTACCGAATCGAACCGAACCGAAACGAATTGAAAGATAAAATATATTATTCTAAAACTAAAATACAATACGTTAAAAATAGTAAGAAAGAACAAGAAAAAAAAGAAGGTATTGGCCATTATGGGGATCGAACCCACAACATTCGCGTTATTAGCACGACGCTCTAACCAACTAAGCCATCTACATGAATTAAATATGTCAAGCTCAATTATTTTCTAAAGCATACTGCGTCAGTTTGTTGACTGACGCTGCCTCGCTATAACTTATTCGTAGGCCCAACAGCTGTTTAGTCAATGGAGTTTCCTACTTGTTTATAATCACTCCGCCACGAAAAACTAAAAGAAATATGTCTAAACAATCGAATAAGAACTATCAAACTAAGTCAGAAGTAAAAAGCTAAAACAAAGCGAACCAAACCGAACACAAATTAAATGAAGTAGCTTAAACTAAAAAATAAACTGGCCATTATGGGGATCGAACCCACGACATTCGCGTTATTAGCACGACGCTCTAACCAACTGAGCTAAACGGCCACACGAAAAATTGATATTTACCAAACGTCATTCTCATCTGAAGTACACTGTGTAAGTTTGCTGATTGACGATGCCACTTCTTTACTGACCTCATTCGTAGGCCCAGCAGCTGTTTAGTCAATGGAGCTTCCTACTTGTTTATAATCACCCCGCCACGAAAAACGAGAAGAAATATGTCTAAAAAATCGAACAAGAACTATCAAACTAAGTCAGAATTAAAAAGCTAAAACAAAGCGAACCAAACCGAACACAAATTAAATGAAGTAGCTAAAACAACAACAAAAATAAACTGGCCATTATGGGGATCGAACCCACGACATTCGCGTTATTAGCACGACGCTCTAACCAACTGAGCTAAACGGCCATACGAAAAATTGATATTTACCAAACGTCATTCTCATCTGAAGTACACTGTGTAAGTTTGCTGATTGACGATGCCACTTCTTTACTGACCTCATTCGTAGGCCCAGCAGCTGTTTAGTCAATGGCGCTTCCTACTTGTTTATAATCACCCCGCCACGAAAAACGAGAAGAAATATGTCTAAAAAATCGAACAAGAACTATCAAACTATGTCAGAATTAAAAAGCTAAAACAAAGCGAACCAAACCGAATACAAATTAAATGAAGTAGCTTAAACAACAAAAAAAATAAACTGGCCATTATGGGGATCGAACCCACGACATTCGCGTTATTAGCACGACGCTCTAACCAACTGAGCTAAACGGCCACACGAAAAATTGATATTTACCAAACGTCATTCTCATCTGAAGTACACTGTGTAAGTTTGCTGATTGACGATGCCACTTCTTTACTGACCTCATTCGTAGGCCCAGCAGCTGTTTAGTCAATGGAGCTTCCTACTTGTTTATAATCACCCCGCCACGAAAAACGAGAAGAAATATGTCTAAAAAATCGAACAAGAACTATCAAACTAAGTCAGAATTAAAAAGCTAAAACAAAGCGAACCAAACCGAACACAAATTAAATGAAGTAGCTTAAACAACAACAAAAATAAACTGGCCATTATGGGGATCGAACCCACGACATTCGCGTTATTAGCACGACGCTCTAACCAACTGAGCTAAACGGCCATACGAAAAATTGATATTTACCAAACGTCATTCTCATCTGAAGTACACTGTGTAAGTTTGCTGATTGACGATGCCACTTCTTTACTGACCTCATTCGTAGGCCCAGCAGCTGTTTAGTCAATGGCGCTTCCTACTTGTTTATAATCACCCCGCCACGAAAAACGAGAAGAAATATGTCTAAAAAATCGAACAAGAACTATCAAACTATGTCAGAATTAAAAAGCTAAAACAAAGCGAACCAAACCGAATACAAATTAAATGAAGTAGCTTAAACAACAAAAAAAATAAACTGGCCATTATGGGGATCGAACCCACGACATTCGCGTTATTAGCACGACGCTCTAACCAACTGAGCTAAACGGCCACACGAAAAATTGATATTTACCAAACGTCATTCTCATCTGAAGTACACTGTGTAAGTTTGCTGATTGACGATGCCACTTCTTTACTGACCTCATTCGTAGGCCCAGCAGCTGTTTAGTCAATGGAGCTTCCTACTTGTTTATAATCACCCCGCCACGAAAAACGAGAAGAAATATGTCTAAAAAATCGAACAAGAACTATCAAACTAAGTCAGAATTAAAAAGCTAAAACAAAGCGAACCAAACCGAACACAAATTAAATGAAGTAGCTAAAACAACAAAAAAAATAAACTGGCCATTATGGGGATCGAACCCACGACATTCGCGTCATTAGCACGACGCTCTAACCAACTGAGCTAAACGGCCACACGAAAAATTGATATTTACCAAACGTCATTCTCATCTGAAGTACACTGTGTAAGTTTGCTGATTGACGATGCCACTTCTTTACTGACCTCATTCGTAGGCCCAGCAGCTGTTTAGTCAATGGAGCTTCCTACTTGTTTATAATCACCCCGCCACGAAAAACGAGAAGAAATATGTCTAAAAAATCGAACAAGAACTATCAAACTAAGTCAGAATTAAAAAGCTAAAACAAAGCGAACCAAACCGAACACAAATTAAATGAAGTAGCTAAAACAACAAAAAAAATAAACTGGCCATTATGGGGATCGAACCCACGACATTCGCGTTATTAGCACGACGCTCTAACCAACTGAGCTAAACGGCCATACGAAAAATTGATATTTACCAAACGTCATTCTCATCTGAAGTACACTGTGTAAGTTTGCTGATTGACGATGCCACTTCTTTACTGACCTCATTCGTAGGCCCAGCAGCTGTTTAGTCAATGGAGCTTCCTACTTGTTTATAATCACCCCGCCACGAAAAACGAGAAGAAATATGTCTAAAAAATCGAACAAGAACTATCAAACTAAGTCAGAATTAAAAAGCTAAAACAAAGCGAACCAAACCGAACACAAATTAAATGAAGTAGCTTAAACAACAAAAAAAATAAACTGGCCATTATGGGGATCGAACCCACGACATTCGCGTTATTAGCACGACGCTCTAACCAACTGAGCTAAACGGCCACACGAAAAATTGATATTTACCAAACGTCATTCTCATCTGAAGTACACTGTGTAAGTTTGCTGATTGACGATGCCACTTCTTTACTGACCTCATTCGTAGGCCCAGCAGCTGTTTAGTCAATGGAGCTTCCTACTTGTTTATAATCACCCCGCCACGAAAAACGAGAAGAAATATGTCTAAAAAATCGAACAAGAACTATCCAACTAAGTCAGAATTAAAAAGCTAAAACAAAGCGAACCAAACCGAACACAAATTAAATGAAGTAGCTAAAACAACAAAAAAAATAATCTGGCCATTATGGGGATCGAACCCACGACATTCGCGTTATTAGCACGACGCTCTAACCAACTGAGCTAAACGGCCACACGAAAAATTGATATTTACCAAACGTCATTCTCATCTGAAGAACACTGTGTAAGTTTGCTGATTGACGATGCCACTTCTTTACTGACCTCATTCGTAGGCCCAGCAGCTGTTTAGTCAATGGCGCTTCCTACTTGTTTATAATCACCCCGCCACGAAAAACGAGAAGAAATATGTCTAAAAAATCGAACAAGAACTATCAAACTAAGTCAGAATTAAAAAGCTAAAACAAAGCGAACCAAACCGAACACAAATTAAATGAAGTAGCTTAAACAACAAAAAAAATAAACTGGCCATTATGGGGATCGAACCCACGACATTCGCGTTATTAGCACGACGCTCTAACCAACTGAGCTAAACGGCCATACGAAAAATTGATATTTACCAAACGTCATTCTCATCTGAAGTACACTGTGTAAGTTTGCTGATTGACGATGCCACT
This sequence comes from Sepiola atlantica, assembly GCA_963556195.1. Lineage (NCBI taxonomy): Eukaryota > Metazoa > Mollusca > Cephalopoda > Sepiida > Sepiolidae > Sepiola > Sepiola atlantica. The sequence goes on along the minus strand of OY744532.1, from coordinate 9,435,110 downwards.
TCTTTACTGACCTCATTCGTAGGCCCAGCAGCTGTTTAGTCAATGGCGCTTCCTACTTGTTTATAATCACCCCGCCACGAAAAACGAGAAGAAATATGTCTAAAAAATCGAACAAGAACTATCAAACTAAGTCAGAATTAAAAAGCTAAAACAAAGCGAACCAAACCAAACACAAATTAAATGAAGTAGCTAAAACAACAAAAAAAATAAACTGGCCATTATGGGGATCGAACCCACGACATTCGCGTCATTAGCACGACGCTCTAACCAACTGAGCTAAACGGCCACACGAAAAATTGATATTTACCAAACGTCATTCTCATCTGAAGTACACTGTGTAAGTTTGCTGATTGACGATGCCACTTCTTTACTGACCTCATTCGTAGGCCCAGCAGCTGTTTAGTCAATGGAGCTTCCTACTTGTTTATAATCACCCCGCCACGAAAAACGAGAAGAAATATGTCTAAAAAATCGAACAAGAACTATCAAACTAAGTCAGAATTAAAAAGCTAAAACAAAGCGAACCAAACCGAACACAAATTAAATGAAGTAGCTAAAACAACAAAAAAAATAAACTGGCCATTATGGGGATCGAACCCACGACATTCGCGTTATTAGCACGACGCTCTAACCAACTGAGCTAAACGGCCATACGAAAAATTGATATTTACCAAACGTCATTCTCATCTGAAGTACACTGTGTAAGTTTGCTGATTGACGATGCCACTTCTTTACTGACCTCATTCGTAGGCCCAGCAGCTGTTTAGTCAATGGAGCTTCCTACTTGTTTATAATCACCCCGCCACGAAAAACGAGAAGAAATATGTCTAAAAAATCGAACAAGAACTATCAAACTAAGTCAGAATTAAAAAGCTAAAACAAAGCGAACCAAACCGAACACAAATTAAATGAAGTAGCTAAAACAACAAAAAAAATAAACTGGCCATTATGGGGATCGAACCCACGACATTCGCGTTATTAGCACGACGCTCTAACCAACTGAGCTAAACGGCCATACGAAAAATTGATATTTACCAAACGTCATTCTCATCTGAAGTACACTGTGTAAGTTTGCTGATTGACGATGCCACTTCTTTACTGACCTCATTCGTAGGCCCAGCAGCTGTTTAGTCAATGGCGCTTCCTACTTGTTTATAATCACCCCGCCACGAAAAACGAGAAGAAATATGTCTAAAAAATCGAACAAGAACTATCAAACTATGTCAGAATTAAAAAGCTAAAACAAAGCGAACCAAACCGAACACAAATTAAATGAAGTAGCTTAAACAACAAAAAAAATAAACTGGCCATTATGGGGATCGAACCCACGACATTCGCGTTATTAGCACGACGCTCTAACCAACTGAGCTAAACGGCCACACGAAAAATTGATATTTACCAAACGTCATTCTCATCTGAAGTACACTGTGTAAGTTTGCTGATTGACGATGCCACTTCTTTACTGACCTCATTCGTAGGCCCAGCAGCTGTTTAGTCAATGGAGCTTCCTACTTGTTTATAATCACCCCGCCACGAAAAACGAGAAGAAATATGTCTAAAAAATCGAACAAGAACTATCAAACTAAGTCAGAATTAAAAAGCTAAAACAAAGCGAACCAAACCGAACACAAATTAAATGAAGTAGCTAAAACAACAAAAAAAATAAACTGGCCATTATGGGGATCGAACCCACGACATTCGCGTTATTAGCACGACGCTCTAACCAACTGAGCTAAACGGCCATACGAAAAATTGATATTTACCAAACGTCATTCTCATCTGAAGTACACTGTGTAAGTTTGCTGATTGACGATGCCACTTCTTTACTGACCTCATTCGTAGGCCCAGCAGCTGTTTAGTCAATGGAGCTTCCTACTTGTTTATAATCACCCCGCCACGAAAAACGAGAAGAAATATGTCTAAAAAATCGAACAAGAACTATCAAACTAAGTCAGAATTAAAAAGCTAAAACAAAGCGAACCAAACCGAACACAAATTAAATGAAGTAGCTTAAACAACAAAAAAAATAAACTGGCCATTATGGGGATCGAACCCACGACATTCGCGTTATTAGCACGACGCTCTAACCAACTGAGCTAAACGGCCACACGAAAAATTGATATTTACCAAACGTCATTCTCATCTGAAGTACACTGTGTAAGTTTGCTGATTGACGATGCCACTTCTTTACTGACCTCATTCGTAGGCCCAGCAGCTGTTTAGTCAATGGAGCTTCCTACTTGTTTATAATCACCCCGCCACGAAAAACGAGAAGAAATATGTCTAAAAAATCGAACAAGAACTATCCAACTAAGTCAGAATTAAAAAGCTAAAACAAAGCGAACCAAACCGAACACAAATTAAATGAAGTAGCTAAAACAACAAAAAAAATAATCTGGCCATTATGGGGATCGAACCCACGACATTCGCGTTATTAGCACGACGCTCTAACCAACTGAGCTAAACGGCCACACGAAAAATTGATATTTACCAAACGTCATTCTCATCTGAAGAACACTGTGTAAGTTTGCTGATTGACGATGCCACTTCTTTACTGACCTCATTCGTAGGCCCAGCAGCTGTTTAGTCAATGGCGCTTCCTACTTGTTTATAATCACCCCGCCACGAAAAACGAGAAGAAATATGTCTAAAAAATCGAACAAGAACTATCAAACTATGTCAGAATTAAAAAGCTAAAACAAAGCGAACCAAACCGAACACAAATTAAATGAAGTAGCTTAAACAACAAAAAAAATAAACTGGCCATTATGGGGATCGAACCCACGACATTCGCGTTATTAGCACGACACTCTAACCAACTGAGCTAAACGGCCACACGAAAAATTGATATTTACCAAACGTCATTCTCATCTGAAGTACACTGTGTAAGTTTGCTGATTGACGATGCCACTTCTTTACTGACCTCATTCGTAGGCCCAGCAGCTGTTTAGTCAATGGAGCTTCCTACTTGTTTATAATCACCCCTGCCACGAAAAACGAGAAGAAATATGTCTAAAAAATCGAACAAGAACTATCAAACTAAGTCAGAATTAAAAAGCTAAAACAAAGCGAACCAAACCGAACACAAATTAAATGAAGTAGCTTAAACAACAAAAAAAATAAACTGGCCATTATGGGGATCGAACCCACGACATTCGCGTTATTAGCACGACGCTCTAACCAACTGAGCTAAACGGCCACACGAAAAATTGATATTTACCAAACGTCATTCTCATCTGAAGTACACTGTGTAAGTTTGCTGATTGACGATGCCACTTCTTTACTGACCTCATTCGTAGGCCCAGCAGCTGTTTAGTCAATGGAGCTTCCTACTTGTTTATAATCACCCCGCCACGAAAAACGAGAAGAAATATGTCTAAAAAATCGAACAAGAACTATCAAACTAAGTCAGAATTAAAAAGCTAAAACAAAGCGAACCAAACCGAACACAAATTAAATGAAGTAGCTTAAACAACAAAAAAAATAAACTGGCCATTATGGGGATCGAACCCACGACATTCGCGTTATTAGCACGACGCTCTAACCAACTGAGCTAAACGGCCACACGAAAAATTGATATTTACCAAACGTCATTCTCATCTGAAGTACACTGTGTAAGTTTGCTGATTGACGATGCCACTTCTTTACTGACCTCATTCGTAGGCCCAGCAGCTGTTTAGTCAATGGAGCTTCCTACTTGTTTATAATCACCCCGCCACGAAAAACGAGAAGAAATATGTCTAAAAAATCGAACAAGAACTATCAAACTAAGTCAGAATTAAAAAGCTAAAACAAAGCGAACCAAACCGAACACAAATTAAATGAAGTAGCTAAAACAACAAAAAAAATAAACTGGCCATTATGGGGATCGAACCCACGACATTCGCGTTATTAGCACGACGCTCTAACCAACTGAGCTAAACGGCCATACGAAAAATTGATATTTACCAAACGTCATTCTCATCTGAAGTACACTGTGTAAGTTTGCTGATTGACGATGCCACTTCTTTACTGACCTCATTCGTAGGCCCAGCAGCTGTTTAGTCAATGGAGCTTCCTACTTGTTTATAATCACCCCGCCACGAAAAACGAGAAGAAATATGTCTAAAAAATCGAACAAGAACTATCAAACTAAGTCAGAATTAAAAAGCTAAAACAAAGCGAACCAAACCGAACACAAATTAAATGAAGTAGCTTAAACAACAAAAAAAATAAACTGGCCATTATGGGGATCGAACCCACGACATTCGCGTTATTAGCACGACGCTCTAACCAACTGAGCTAAACGGCCACACGAAAAATTGATATTTACCAAACGTCATTCTCATCTGAAGTACACTGTGTAAGTTTGCTGATTGACGATGCCACTTCTTTACTGACCTCATTCGTAGGCCCAGCAGCTGTTTAGTCAATGGAGCTTCCTACTTGTTTATAATCACCCCGCCACGAAAAACGAGAAGAAATATGTCTAAAAAATCGAACAAGAACTATCAAACTAAGTCAGAATTAAAAAGCTAAAACAAAGCGAACCAAACCGAACACAAATTAAATGAAGTAGCTAAAACAACAAAAAAAATAAACTGGCCATTATGGGGATAGAACCCACGACATTCGCGTTATTAGCACGACGCTCTAACCAACTGAGCTAAACGGCCACACGAAAAATTGATATTTACCAAACGTCATTCTCATCTGAAGTACACTGTGTAAGTTTGCTGATTGACGATGCCACTTCTTTACTGACCTCATTCGTAGGCCCAGCAGCTGTTTAGTCAATGGAGCTTCCTACTTGTTTATAATCACCCCGCCACGAAAAACGAGAAGAAATATGTCTAAAAAATCGAACAAGAACTATCAAACTATGTCAGAATTAAAAAGCTAAAACAAAGCGAACCAAACCGAACACAAATTAAATGAAGTAGCTTAAACAACAAAAAAAATAAACTGGCCATTATGGGGATCGAACCCACGACATTCGCGTTATTAGCACGACGCTCTAACCAACTGAGCTAAACGGCCACACGAAAAATTGATATTTACCAAACGTCATTCTCATCTGAAGTACACTGTGTAAGTTTGCTGATTGACGATGCCACTTCTTTACTGACCTCATTCGTAGGCCCAGCAGCTGTTTAGTCAATGGAGCTTCCTACTTGTTTATAATCACCCCGCCACGAAAAACGAGAAGAAATATGTCTAAAAAATCGAACAAGAACTATCAAACTATGTCAGAATTAAAAAGCTAAAACAAAGCGAACCAAACCGAACACAAATTAAATGAAGTAGCTTAAACAACAAAAAAAATAAACTGGCCATTATGGGGATCGAACCCACGACATTCGCGTTATTAGCACGACGCTCTAACCAACTGAGCTAAACGGCCACACGAAAAATTGATATTTACCAAACGTCATTCTCATCTGAAGTACACTGTGTAAGTTTGCTGATTGACGATGCCACTTCTTTACTGACCTCATTCGTAGGCCCAGCAGCTGTTTAGTCAATGGAGCTTCCTACTTGTTTATAATCACCCCGCCACGAAAAACGAGAAGAAATATGTCTAAAAAATCGAACAAGAACTATCAAACTAAGTCAGAATTAAAAAGCTAAAACAAAGCGAACCAAACCGAACACAAATTAAATGAAGTAGCTTAAACAACAAAAAAAATAATCTGGCCATTATGGGGATCGAACCCACGACATTCGCGTTATTAGCACGACGCTCTAACCAACTGAGCTAAACGGCCACACGAAAAATTGATATTTACCAAACGTCATTCTCATCTGAAGTACACTGTGTAAGTTTGCTGATTGACGATGCCACTTCTTTACTGACCTCATTCGTAGGCCCAGCAGCTGTTTAGTCAATGAGGCTTCCTACTTGTTTATAATCACCCCTGCCACGAAAAACGAGAAGAAATATGTCTAAAAAATCGAACAAGAACTATCAAACTAAGTCAGAATTAAAAAGCTAAAACAAAGCGAACCAAACCGAACACAAATTAAATGAAGTAGCTAAAACAACAAAAAATATAAACTGGCCATTATGGGGATCGAACCCACGACATTCGCGTTATTAGCACGACGCTCTAACCAACTGAGCTAAACGGCCACACGAAAAATTGATATTTACCAAACGTCATTCTCATCTGAAGTACACTGTGTAAGTTTGCTGATTGACGATGCCACTTCTTTACTGACCTCATTCGTAGGCCCAGCAGCTGTTTAGTCAATGGAGCTTCCTACTTGTTTATAATCACCCCGCCACGAAAAACGAGAAGAAATATGTCTAAAAAATCGAACAAGAACTATCAAACTAAGTCAGAATTAAAAAGCTAAAACAAAGCGAACCAAACCGAACACAAATTAAATGAAGTAGCTTAAACAACAAAAAAAATAAACTGGCCATTATGGGGATCGAACCCACGACATTCGCGTTATTAGCACGACGCTCTAACCAACTGAGCTAAACGGCCACACGAAAAATTGATATTTACCAAACGTCATTCTCATCTGAAGTACACTGTGTAAGTTTGCTGATTGACGATGCCACTTCTTTACTGACCTCATTCGTAGGCCCAGCAGCTGTTTAGTCAATGGAGCTTCCTACTTGTTTATAATCACCCCGCCACGAAAAACGAGAAGAAATATGTCTAAAAAATCGAACAAGAACTATCAAACTATGTCAGAATTAAAAAGCTAAAACAAAGCGAACCAAACCGAACACAAATTAAATGAAGTAGCTTAAACAACAAAAAAAATAAACTGGCCATTATGGGGATCGAACCCACGACATTCGCGTTATTAGCACGACGCTCTAACCAACTGAGCTAAACGGCCACACGAAAAATTGATATTTACCAAACGTCATTCTCATCTGAAGTACACTGTGTAAGTTTGCTGATTGACGATGCCACTTCTTTACTGACCTCATTCGTAGGCCCAGCAGCTGTTTAGTCAATGGAGCTTCCTACTTGTTTATAATCACCCCGCCACGAAAAACGAGAAGAAATATGTCTAAAAAATCGAACAAGAACTATCAAACTAAGTCAGAATTAAAAAGCTAAAACAAAGCGAACCAAACCGAACACAAATTAAATGAAGTAGCTAAAACAACAAAAAAAATAAACTGGCCATTATGGGGATCGAACCCACGACATTCGCGTTATTAGCACGACGCTCTAACCAACTGAGCTAAACGGCCACACGAAAAATTGATATTTACCAAACGTCATTCTCATCTGAAGAACACTGTGTAAGTTTGCTGATTGACGATGCCACTTCTTTACTGACCTCATTCGTAGGCCCAGCAGCTGTTTAGTCAATGGCGCTTCCTACTTGTTTATAATCACCCCGCCACGAAAAACGAGAAGAAATATGTCTAAAAAATCGAACAAGAACTATCAAACTAAGTCAGAATTAAAAAGCTAAAACAAAGCGAACCAAACCGAACACAAATTAAATGAAGTAGCTAAAACAACCAAAAAAATAAACTGGCCATTATGGGGATCGAACCCACGACATTCGCGTTATTAGCACGACGCTCTAACCAACTGAGCTAAACGGCCACACGAAAAATTGATATTTACCAAACGTCATTCTCATCTGAAGTACACTGTGTAAGTTTGCTGATTGACGATGCCACTTCTTTACTGACCTCATTCGTAGGCCCAGCAGCTGTTTAGTCAATGGAGCTTCCTACTTGTTTATAATCACCCCGCCACGAAAAACGAGAAGAAATATGTCTAAAAAATCGAACAAGAACTATCAAACTATGTCAGAATTAAAAAGCTAAAACAAAGCGAACCAAACCGAACACAAATTAAATGAAGTAGCTTAAACAACAAAAAAAATAAACTGGCCATTATGGGGATCGAACCCACGACATTCGCGTTATTAGCACGACGCTCTAACCAACTGAGCTAAACGGCCACACGAAAAATTGATATTTACCAAACGTCATTCTCATCTGAAGTACACTGTGTAAGTTTGCTGATTGACGATGCCACTTCTTTACTGACCTCATTCGTAGGCCCAGCAGCTGTTTAGTCAATGGAGCTTCCTACTTGTTTATAATCACCCCGCCACGAAAAACGAGAAGAAATATGTCTAAAAAATCGAACAAGAACTATCAAACTAAGTCAGAATTAAAAAGCTAAAACAAAGCGAACCAAACCGAACACAAATTAAATGAAGTAGCTTAAACAACAAAAAATATAAACTGGCCATTATGGGGATCGAACCCACGACATTCGCGTTATTAGCACGACGCTCTAACCAACTGAGCTAAACGGCCACACGAAAAATTGATATTTACCAAACGTCATTCTCATCTGAAGTACACTGTGTAAGTTTGCTGATTGACGATGCCACTTCTTTACTGACCTCATTCGTAGGCCCAGCAGCTGTTTAGTCAATGGAGCTTCCTACTTGTTTATAATCACCCCGCCACGAAAAACGAGAAGAAATATGTCTAAAAAATCGAACAAGAACTATCAAACTAAGTCAGAATTAAAAAGCTAAAACAAAGCGAACCAAACCGAACACAAATTAAATGAAGTAGCTTAAACAACAAAAAATATAAACTGGCCATTATGGGGATCGAACCCACGACATTCGCGTTATTAGCACGACGCTCTAACCAACTGAGCTAAACGGCCACACGAAAAATTGATATTTACCAAACGTCATTCTCATCTGAAGTACACTGTGTAAGTTTGCTGATTGACGATGCCACTTCTTTACTGACCTCATTCGTAGGCCCAGCAGCTGTTTAGTCAATGGAGCTTCCTACTTGTTTATAATCACCCCGCCACGAAAAACGAGAAGAAATATGTCTAAAAAATCGAACAAGAACTATCAAACTAAGTCAGAATTAAAAAGCTAAAACAAAGCGAACCAAACCGAACACAAATTAAATGAAGTAGCTAAAACAACAAAAAAAATAAACTGGCCATTATGGGGATCGAACCCACGACATTCGCGTTATTAGCACGACGCTCTAACCAACTGAGCTAAACGGCCATACGAAAAATTGATATTTACCAAACGTCATTCTCATCTGAAGTACACTGTGTAAGTTTGCTGATTGACGATGCCACTTCTTTACTGACCTCATTCGTAGGCCCAGCAGCTGTTTAGTCAATGGAGCTTCCTACTTGTTTATAATCACCCCGCCACGAAAAACGAGAAGAAATATGTCTAAAAAATTGAACAAGAACTATCAAACTAAGTCAGAATTAAAAAGCTAAAACAAAGCGAACCAAACACACTTTATTACACATAGAGGTCCCCTTGGACTCTTTTAACTCTCATACTGTAGCTGACTTTTTTTTCCTTGTCACAAAAGTTGTCTATAATGTAGCCCTGTTCAAATCCAATATACAGCATGTCGGGTAGATACCTTGAGACGTTACTAAAACAAAGACAAAGCTCTTCTCTATATACTTGTTTGTCTCAAGTAATACAACTTGTAGACACAATAACTGGTATGCCTCTAACATTAGACTGTCATTTGCATTGTTTTAGCAGCGATTTTGATGGCAAGCAGCAATAACAAGACGACCCGTTACCCGTTGGGTCAACGTTGGTACATCGTACATTAGTGTATACATTTAGTGCCCTAAACTGATTGTAAATGCAAATAAATGGATATTTTAAAAGTACACCTATTAAAAGTACAGTTATTGAATAAAATTACAGAAGACTTTCTGCGTGCGTGTGTTGTAATCTTCCTCCAAGGACTACGGCCAATTCGTTAGCTGCAATCAAAAGCCATCTGACACGCTTTCTTAATATAATTATTCAATTAATTCAAACAACACGTTTTTAGAAGAATAAATTATTTATTCAGCCAGATTACCTTCTCGTAGATGAAAGGTAAAAGTGAGAGGTAGAGATAGAGAGGGGGTAGATACATATGGTTTAAGCGCATAGCTTCATTATGCACCATTTTGCTAGACCTCTTTAAAACGCGTCCTTCGACCGCTACTCTCTCTCTGGTGGTCATATCTGACGTCATGTCCGGCTGCTTCATAGACTTCCCGTTCTCACAACTCAGCAGAGTCGATTCGTTGGCAGATTCGAGGCCCCTTGTTTTAAACGTTTTCTATTTTCCAACATACATCTCAAAAATAGGCACTAGGTAATAATAGATGTATTCCCCATTTCAATATTTAACACTATTTGCGCTTTTATAATTTAATATTTTACTCATTAGATATGCTACGATTACTTGTGTCGCCATTTTGTCCTGCCTCGAAATTAAACTAGAACCGCAGCACACAACGCTCACTAATTTGACGCTAGGTTGCTTCGTGAATCTTATTTTCGAAGCTTCATGCATCTAATCGCCTGATACAGTAAACATTTTGTCTGCGATTGTTTAACCTCGAGACAGCGAAAATGGCGACACCCGTAATCGTATCATATGTAATGAGTAACATTTTAAAATTAAGACTAAGATGAAAGTGTAGTATGTGTTCTGATACCACACGTCATCTGTTCTCGCTCAGTGAAGAAGAAGTCCTTACATTAAAAAGAAGACTTTATGTCTAACTGTCCTCGCGGGGAGGCAGGTAAATAGGAACATGAACAGACCCATTCTTGTGATGTATCCATTCAACCTGCGTGTTTAGCGATGAACAATGAGATTTAAAAAAAACGGTACTACTCCAGATGAAGCGCCTTATTTCCGTGACTGCTCGGCGGCAATGATCGGACAGGTCGCGGAAGCGCCCGAGAGCTGCCGAGACGAAAACGAGGCTGAAGCAGAGCTGACTGATCAGGTTGCTGCCAATCGTTTGCGCTCAGCACAACAAAACAAGCGGTAGAAAGACCTTTCGAACCGGCCGCAAACGTATCCGTAAACCCTGACACTCGACGAGAAAATATAGTAAATCCCCCTCCCCCCCTCCCCCCAAAAAATATACAAAAAAACTTGCCTAAATACCCTAAGAAAAATAACATACTTCTTTATTTTATGTTAGAAAAGAAAAAAAAAAGTTGCCTAAATATCGTAAAAGAAATAGCATTTACTTCTTTGATTTATGTAAAAAAAAGACAAAAAATAAATTAAAATGGTTCATTTGGCCCACGAAAAAAAAAGAAAAAAAGTTTATTTATAGTTTTTCAGCTATGGTTTGTTCATTTTTTTTTTTCATTTTTTTCAAATATATGCATTTTTTTCTTTTGTATTCTTCGTCTTATATTGTCGTCTGCTACTCTTCCATTTTACGACTTTCAGTTTTGCTTCAGCCTCGTTTTCGTCTCGGCAGCTCTCGGGCGCTTCCACGACCTGCCCGATAGTTGCCGCCGAGCAGTCACGGAAATTAGGCGCTTCATCTGGAGTAGTACCAAACAAACTGTGACCGACAAACGAACCGACAGCGCCTGTCATAGAGATTAGTGGACGCATTAAAAAAATACAATTTTAAACTTAAGCATGACAGACCGATGAAGAGTCTGTTTCAAATCAGGGTGACAGGGCGACAGAAAGATCGGCCGATCGATCGAGCAACTGACAGTCTCCTCCAAAAAGATAAGAATAAAAAGGCTATCATTAAGGTGGGTCCATTTAATGTGTACGTTTAACGCTGAAAATTCTGATTGAAACTTAAGTATGACAGACCAACTAATCGACTTTATAGAAATGCTTAGAGACATAAAAATATGTCGGAAACTTAGTTTGAACTGGGAAAGAAAAAATAAAGATTAATTGGCCAGTAAAATGGTTAGATCCAAAAATCCATGTCAGTTCCAAACTTCTGTACTATATTGAAGATCGGATATGCCAACTAGTTTTTAAATTATTTTCATTTTTGTAATTAGTGTAATTGAAGGAATTCAAGGACAGGCCAAAAGAATACATAGCCGTGGGAGGTTGGAGGTTAAGGAGGCTCGATGCGCAGAGTCAGACAGAAGAGCAATGGCAGAAGTGCTTTGCAAATCGGAGAAAATGCAGGATGAGAAAAGGCAATTAGATTGGGATTTGCGACGACTGATTGCAGAAACTGACGTATAATAAATGTTCTCCTTCTAAACTAATCAAACTGTCAGCCAGCCAATTCTCACCACCTTGTTTGATATTACGTCGAGAGAATCTTTCAAAAAAATACTCTCACTACCCTGTTTATTATTGCGCTGAGAGAATCCTTTTCAACCAACTTACTATATAAAGATCACAAATTGAGAAAGAACTTTTTTATTTCGGGATTTATCGAACAAAGAATAAAGAGACTGTGTATCTTTTATAAAACCGTGTTAAATACGTCCCTTTCCGCCGACAATATAATAGTTTGATATAAGGCACTTGAAGATAACGTTGTGATAGCAGAAATCAAGATGGGGAAACCCTAGCCTAAAATAGAAAATAATAATGAAAATTCCTGATCTAAAATACAGAGAAATATTATTTCAAATTTTTTTTTTTATAACGTAACGATTGCGTCAAGCTTGTCGTGTGAAACCAGAACACAGGGTGATGTACAGTCATTAGTTGTGGTTTTAAGTAGCGATATTAATCCAATCGCGCTGCATTTATTATCTATACGCGAAAATGTATGTGAGTAATAATTCGCTTTAAAGATATAATAACGATGACTCCGTTGCGCGATAAGCTCACAGATTAGACACATGATGATAGCATTTATTGAACTGGTCGGAAAATGCCCAACCCAGTATATTGCTTCATTTGATTTCTGACTGACAGTGTGGATTACATTCTTCTCTAAAAGTCGTCTGCTTCTCTGGGAAAGGCACGAAAGAATTGGACGCCATGAATTGCGCTCACCGTGTCTCGTCGTCACTAGCGTTCGTCTCGCTTTCATTCATTTACGGCGGTAAATACTTTTTACATTCTATTAGACGTACAAAACATCACGTTTTAGACTATTGCATTGTTGTTTCAAGAATTCTGTCTACCTGTCTCTCTGTCTGTCTGTCTGTCTGTCTCTCTCTCTCTCTCTCTCTCTCTCTCTGGACATTTAATTTATTTATTCCGTTTTTCTTGTATCTAATGTTCTATTTTTAAGAATATATATTTTGTTAAGTAAAAGAATCACGAGATTGCGTAAAAAGGGGAATAAAATACAAAAGATAAAACCATGTAACTAACGTCACACGTTCAGAGCTAGGTACAGGATATTTAAACTAGTCTGCACCTTTGTATAAAGATACGCTACAAATGTTTTCGTGAATGTAATATGAGTTCAAGTATAGTTCTAAACATGGAAAAGGTCATGAATAAACGAGAAATACGTTCAGGTTTTGTGAAATTAATAATTTATGAAGTTGGACACAGATATACCTTATAGATAAGTTCCTACCGAATTTTAAATGCTTAAAGTTTTGTAGAGTTGACACATCAAAAGACAATTATTATTATTATTATTATTATTATTATTATTATTATTATTATTATTATTATTATTATTATTATTATTATTATTATTATTATTATTATTATTATTATTATTATTATTATTATTATTATTATTATTATTATTATTGTAGAGTTGACACATCAAAAGACAATTATTATTATTATTATTATTATTATTATTATTATTATTATTATTATTATTATTATTATTATTATTATTATTATTATTATTATTATTATTATTATTATTATTATTATTATTATTATTATTATTATTATTATTATTATTATTATTATTATTATTATTATTATTATTATTATTATTATTATTATTATTATTATTATTATTATTATTATTATTATTATTATTATTATTATTATTATTATTATTATTATTATTATTATTATTATTATTATTATTATTATTATTATTATTATTATTATTATTATTATTATTATTATTATTATTATTATTATTATTATTATTATTATTATTATTATTATTATTATTATTATTATTATTATTATTATTATTATTATTATTATTATTATTATTATTATTATTATTATTATTATTATTATTATTATTATTATTATTATTATTATTATTATTATTATTATTATTATTATTATTATTATTATTATTATTATTATTATTATTATTATTATTATTATTATTATTATTATTATTATTATTATTATTATTATTATTATTATTATTATTATTATTATTATTATTATTATTATTATTATTATTATTATTATTATTATTATTATTATTATTATTATTATTATTATTATTATTATTATTATTATTATTATTATTATTATTATTATTATTATTATTATTATTATTATTATTATTATTATTATTATTATTATTATTATTATTATTATTATTATTATTATTATTATTATTATTATTATTATTATTATTATTATTATTATTATTATTATTATTATTATTATTATTATTATTATTATTATTATTATTATTATTATTATTATTATTATTATTATTATTATTATTATTATTATTATTATTATTATTATTATTATTATTATTATTATTATTATTATTATTATTATTATTATTATTATTATTATTATTATTATTATTATTATTATTATTATTATTATTATTATTATTATTATTATTATTATTATTATTATTATTATTATTATTATTATTATTATTATTATTATTATTATTATTATTATTATTATTATTATTATTATTATTATTATTATTATTATTATTATTATTATTATTATTATTATTATTATTATTATTATTATTATTATTATTATTATTATTATTATTATTATTATTATTATTATTATTATTATTATTATTATTATTATTATTATTATTATTATTATTATTATTATTATTATTATTATTATTATTATTATTATTATTATTATTATTATTATTATTATTATTATTATTATTATTATTATTATTATTATTATTATTATTATTATTATTATTATTATTATTATTATTATTATTATTATTATTATTATTATTATTATTATTATTATTATTATTATTATTATTATTATTATTATTATTATTATTATTATTATTATTATTATTATTATTATTATTATTATTATTATTATTATTATTATTATTATTATTATTATTATTATTATTATTATTATTATTATTATTATTATTATTATTATTATTATTATTATTATTATTATTATTATTATTATTATTATTATTATTATTATTATTATTATTATTATTATTATTATTATTATTATTATTATTATTATTATTATTATTATTATTATTATTATTATTATTATTATTATTATTATTATTATTATTATTATTATTATTATTATTATTATTATTATTATTATTATTATTATTATTATTATTATTATTATTATTATTATTATTATTATTATTATTATTATTATTATTATTATTATTATTATTATTATTATTATTATTATTATTATTATTATTATTATTATTATTATTATTATTATTATTATTATTATTATTATTATTATTATTATTATTATTATTATTATTATTATTATTATTATTATTATTATTATTATTATTATTATTATTATTATTATTATTATTATTATTATTATTATTATTATTATTATTATTATTATTATTATTATTATTATTATTATTATTATTATTATTATTATTATTATTATTATTATTATTATTATTATTATTATTATTATTATTATTATTATTATTATTATTATTATTATTATTATTATTATTATTATTATTATTATTATTATTATTATTATTATTATTATTATTATTATTATTATTATTATTATTATTATTATTATTATTATTATTATTATTATTATTATTATTATTATTATTATTATTATTATTATTATTATTATTATTATTATTATTATTATTATTATTATTATTATTATTATTATTATTATTATTATTATTATTATTATTATTATTATTATTATTATTATTATTATTATTATTATTATTATTATTATTATTATTATTATTATTATTATTATTATTATTATTATTATTATTATTATTATTATTATTATTATTATTATTATTATTATTATTATTATTATTATTATTATTATTATTATTATTATTATTATTATTATTATTATTATTATTATTATTATTATTATTATTATTATTATTATTATTATTATTATTATTATTATTATTATTATTATTATTATTATTATTATTATTATTATTATTATTATTATTATTATTATTATTATTATTATTATTATTATTATTATTATTATTATTATTATTATTATTATTATTATTATTATTATTATTATTATTATTATTATTAT
The DNA here is from genome assembly GCA_963556195.1 of Sepiola atlantica. Taxonomy (NCBI): domain Eukaryota; kingdom Metazoa; phylum Mollusca; class Cephalopoda; order Sepiida; family Sepiolidae; genus Sepiola; species Sepiola atlantica. The sequence continues at coordinate 9,418,876 of OY744532.1, read as the reverse complement.
TATTATTATTATTATTATTATTATTATTATTATTATTATTATTATTATTATTATTATTATTATTATTATTATTATTATTATTATTATTATTATTATTATTATTATTATTATTATTATTATTATTATTATTATTATTATTATTATTATTATTATTATTATTATTATTATTATTATTATTATTATTATTATTATTATTATTATTATTATTATTATTATTATTATTATTATTATTATTATTATTATTATTATTATTATTATTATTATTATTATTATTATTATTATTATTATTATTATTATTATTATTATTATTATTATTATTATTATTATTATTATTATTATTATTATTATTATTATTATTATTATTATTATTATTATTATTATTATTATTATTATTATTATTATTATTATTATTATTATTATTATTATTATTATTATTATTATTATTATTATTATTATTATTATTATTATTATTATTATTATTATTATTATTATTATTATTATTATTATTATTATTATTATTATTATTATTATTATTATTATTATTATTATTATTATTATTATTATTATTATTATTATTATTATTATTATTATTATTATTATTATTATTATTATTATTATTATTATTATTATTATTATTATTATTATTATTATTATTATTATTATTATTATTATTATTATTATTATTATTATTATTAT
>OY744532.1:9345680-9415680 GCA_963556195.1 Sepiola atlantica | reverse complement strand
AGCGACATTTTTAACAGGCACTTTTAATACACAATTTCCTTAGGGCGAATTTTAAGCCTTCAAACTGTCAACCTATCACACATTGCTTTTTAACCACTTCTCGTTATTAAAACCTTTTTCTTTTTAAACATAGTTCTTTTTAAATTCTTTTCTCATTAAACACAGTTCATTAACCATTTTACATTAAACATTGTATCTCATTTAAACACTTTACACATTTTAAATATTGTTCGTTAGGCATCTCAAATTCAGCATTGTTCACTTTTTCTTTCGATTTTTAGTTCTTTCCGTTTTACAGATTAGGACCCAAAATGTTATGCACAAAAAGTTACCTTACATTTTCTTTCGCTGTCTGGTCGTGATCGCCGTTGGTGTCGTCGGTTTCGTTGTGTCTCTTTGGTCGTGATCGGTGTTGGTGATATTCGATCTGTGGATAAAGTTTATCGACAGGCAGAAGCGAAACGCAGAGACAATTTTTCCACATTACACATTACTTTTTTAAACACTCTCGTTATTAAAACCTTTTTCTTTTTAAACATAGTTCTTTTTAAATTCTTTTCTCATTAAACACAGTTCATTAACCATTCCACATTAAACATTGTATCTCATTTAAACACTTTAAACATTTTAACCCTTTAAACATTGTTCGTTAAGCATATCTTTCGAGTTTTAGTTCTTTCCGTTTTACAGATTAGGATCCAAAATGTTATGCCCTCAAAAAGTTACCTTACATTTTCTTTCACTGTTGGTCGTGGGTTTGCTGGCACACTCATCTCCGTTGCTGGCCCGTGATCGTAGTGGTGTACCTGTCTTGCGGTTAAACTCTGTTTTCATGCACGGAGACAAAACCGCTCGAAGACAAGATTTGAGAGAGAGATTCTATCTTTTTATTTCACACTTCAATCGGAGAGATTCCCATTCGTCGGTTCGTTCACTCAAACTCTCTTCGTCTTTCATACTGCTGTGTGGAAATGTGTCGGATGCAATCGGCTATTTTCTTGTCCCGCCGTTGGGATCTTACTCTACGTCTTAGCCCATATCTGACGATGTCACCCCAACTCTGAGCATTGCAGAGCTTAGTTTATGGACGTCTGTCCTCTTCGCGCCTCAATAGTGAACTGTTTAGAAAGCTAATTTCTCACCAGGGATCTGTAGGTCGAAAAGCAACGCGAAATGTTCATGAGAGGATTAAGAGTGGTTCGATCTATTCTTTTTAATACTTTTGTAAACATTTTAACACATTTCTAAGTTTCACTTTTAAACAGGGATTTTCAACACATTTTGAAGAGTCATTTTTCAACAGGGACTTTAAACACACCTTCCTAGGAGTCATTTTAACAGATTTCTAAACACATTTTTCAAGAGTCATTCCAACACACCTCCAAGAGTCACTTTGAAACACAGTTTCCAGATATTTTACATTATAAGAAAGTTACCTTTGTAGTTCTCGTTCGTCGCTGACCCTCATCTTGTTGCTGGCTGTGATCGCCGTGTGGTACCTCTTTTTGTGGGCAAATTCTATCTTTAAGCAGAGGACAGAGACACTCGAAGTCGGATTTTCTGAGAGATTTCTTTTGTTCTTTTTATTTCATGCTTTCATTCGAGTGGAGGGGTTTCCATTATGGTTCTTCATTTACATCTTCTTAAGTTCGTGGGACGTTAGACGCTGTTAGTTATTTTTGTAGTAGCTTTGGCCCATATCTCTTCAATTCACACTCAAACTCTTGCATTCGAGAGCTACCTCATCTGCGTGCGCTCGCCGCAAGCTTCCATGGTGATCTGCTAAAAACTTATTTCTCACATACAGGATCCGTGACGTCAGGTCCCTCCCCCGAACGAATGTCATAACAGGCTGAGATCGCCTTTGTCTCTGACCTTCCGACCTGAGCATTTCCTATCCGCAAATTTGTTATGACTTTACAAAATGATTCAATGATGAATCATCGTTGTTTGTTCCCAAATCACAAGCACTCAAATTGTTCATAACTCTATTTCTTTCACAATTCATACTAGCTAATCTACCCGTTTAAAATACAGGGCCCGTCATAATCCAACACTTCCAGAAGTGTTTTGTTCCTTGTGGTTCTGGTTACTTTGTTTTTGCCCTTCCTCCGTTTATATTTTGATGAAACTAGCTTTCATTATTTTGAAAAGTCCTGTCTTTTTACTGTTCACATTTGTATCTGAATCTTCTCAATATTTCATATTTTACTAGCATATTTTGCTTTAGTTCTTTATATTTCTTGGTTGGCCTTTGTTCTTTGTTCACTGTATTTTGTCTCTTTCACCGTTTCGGATCTGTTTGGCCTTTTTTTCTTGTTTATTTATTTGGTATTTCAGTCTAGTTTCCCCATCCAAGTTTTCTTAGTCCATTCTTTTGACGGGGTTTGGTTTCTATTTTTAGTCTCGTAATTACAGATTTTGCCCCAGATTAAATTAGTTCGTTTATGACTGTAATATTGTCCGTTGGGGTGTGTGAAAGTATTTTGTTAACCTCTTCGGTTTCTGATTTTACTTTCTTCTGGTTTTCGTTCCTTGGGGATGGTAGTTTAATTTTGTTCGTTTTCATAATTTCTTTGATGTGTTCAACTCCTGCTTTTTCTTTCCGAGTGATTTATGTCATTGCTTGGTTTTAGATTTTATGTTGTGCCAGTCTTCTATATTATAGTTTTCAATGGGGCTGTTTCCTGATGGTCTGTTATATTATTTGTCCTTTCATCTCCATTAGTTCCAGCTCCGAAAATAATCATCTGTTGAGGATGTATCTTGCTTGATTCGTAATCCAGTTTCATTGGCACATTATTTTTTTTGTAAATTTGTAGTATATATATATATATATATACTACAAATTTATAAAAAGAATATGTGCAGATTCAGATTCTTTTTAAATTTCTAAATATTTAATTAGAGATTTGTTGCTTTTTTAAAAATTTATTTATTTAATGGAAATCGCTCCAGACAAGGCATGATGCCACTTGATGTAAGGAGCTAAACAATAGTACTTCACGGTAAAAAATTAACCAATGATAAGTTTTAGATAGATAGATTCCGACCCAGAAAACAGCAACCCTTATTTTGTCATAAACATCGCTCATGGAATGTGAGGACTAAAGGACAAAATAAGGGAAGCGAGAGTTACGAGGCTGCCAAAACTAAACCCAAGGCCCACTTTCTACTCTCCTGAATTTATTTTCGAAATACTGTAAAACCCCCGTGTAATGTCCGCATATATTTTCGACAACGTAAAAAAATACACTTATGGGGTGGTATATTACACGAGTATTGATTTACTCCTCTCCAGGAGTTAGGCACAAGGCCAGTTTTTATCTTACTCCCTCAAGTAAGATGTGACCCAAGGTCGGGTCGGGAAAGTGGGGTTTAAAAATTGCCTGGGCAACCCCGTCGGCATTCCCCGGTAGGGGCGCCTCAGGCAGTTAGCAATAAACTTACTCCTCCCCAAAGAGGGGAGGCGAAGCCTGGGAGGGTGGACCTTCTAGAACTGCACAGGACAGACCCATAGACCGGCGTAAATCAAGCCCCGAAGGCCAAGACAATACCGATCTATGAAGTGCAGTATCCATCGGAACAGATACTACACTTTGATCTTAGCCAAAAGGCCAAGAACAATCTTATGGGGTGGTATATTACACGAGTAGATCTTTCTAAATAATTTTGTGTCAAATGTTTACCTTCTAATTGATTGAAAATAGTGAGACAACTAAAGATTTATTGCTCTTTTAAAACACAGCCGATTTGCATTAGTTCGTCGTTAGTTGACAAAATGCTATTTGATTTTTTTCATGAACAATTGAAAATAGTCGACGATTGGTATGTAAAATTAGAAGACAGTGTAGGACAATAATAGTTAACAAAGCCCCCCCCCCCCCATTTTATAACTGAGTTTTTAAATAATAATGTTACGGTTTAGAACACTATTTTTGACATGAGGACGCGTTGCAGGGATGCTTTGTTAACTACTCTGTACCTTCGCTCTATCAAAGAATGTTCATGTTTTTATCCGTATTATAAAAAGTTGGTCGGTTATTGCTACTGTCAATATAATATATATATATATAGTAGATTGATTTGTTTTACTGTAAGAAGAAAAACAAATACAGATAATAATAGTAGTAATACTACTACTAATAATAATGGCAAATTTGTAGATTAACAACACCAGCTGAATTCCCCCTGCCAATAAGATTCTATCTTTTTTAGATGATTACGTGTAAGCACATTGAAACATTTACGCCCCCCCCCAACCCTCCCACACAATCATTTTAGAATTTAGAGTGGGAGATCAGTTTTGTATATAAATTTAACGTAAAATGATTATCATTTCCGGGCCATTCTAACGTTTACGTTATATTCACTAAATATTTTTACCACTAACCCTACGTCCAACTGGCAAGGTCGTAAAACTATGCGCAATTGCTTAAAAATGTAGACCTCACCCCCCTAAAAAAACGCACAGAATTTATCTTTCAGAGCAAATTAAATGCTCTTTCAGGTTTTCAATCTCATTTCATAATATATATATATATATATATATATATATATATATATATATATATATATATAATATTGATAATAAATATTAAATTATATTTACCTACAGACGATGTCGTTTCGAGCTTATGCTTTCATCAGTGCAGGAGAGTAATAATTTCAGACGAACCCGGTTCACGGAGTCATCTTTGACTCCGAACGCTTTCGCTCTATCCTCTCGACCATAGGAAATTATCACGTAATACGGAGAAATTAAGTTATATTTATGTCAATTGCTGCGAGGGATAAATGTCAAAACAATCTATAGGACTCAACGAACTTAATCGGTGCTTCGTTTTGTAGTTTAACTGAATGTCTATTTTTTAATATCTCCCAACAGTGCTCAACTTTAATATTCTTAAAGAGGCTTTTTATAATAATATTCATAAATAAATGTTAAATTATCTTTTCCTACAGACGACGTCGTTTCGAACTTATGCTGTCATCAATACAGGGTAGTGATAATTTCAGACGGTCACAAGGCGCGAAACGGATTCACAGAGTCACCTTTGACTCCGCACGCTTTCGGTCTATCCTGTCAGCCATAGCAAAATATATGCGCTTTTATTATTATTACACAGCAAATTTTGACGGTAAAAATAAAATTAAAACGATAATCGAAGTTTTATTCCAATTTCTTATCTTGAACTGCATGTGATCTAATCAGAGTACTTACTGACCTTATCGTTGTTTGATAACTGTGGTACTTCACCTTTTTGCTCTACATCTTTCACTCAATCTTTATCTTCTATGTAAAGAAAAAACAAATCATGAGTTGTCTCCCCCTGAGATCACTATTACTTGAATAATTATAAGAATCATTAATCACAACTTTTGTAGTAGATTTTTGGGGGGAGAGGGGGAGAGGGGGAACCATATAGTAGATTTTAGATATAAAAAAGTAATTTCTGGGCATTTGCCCCCACCCCCGGCAGACAAACACGTCACCTTACTACGGTCATGTTCATATAAATTGATGCATTATGTCCTGAAAAAAACCAACCTAATGAACTAATTTTTAGACCTTATCTTCGAATAGTATAAAAAAGATCTATGCTGCCCGGCCTTAGGTATAGACCAAAATGTAGTATACGAATGCATCAAAACGCGTCTAATTCAGAGTAGGATAAATAGGATGACCAATGACCCCACCCCGGCCATACACTTTTGATAGCTTTGTGGCTAATTTCTAAGTGAAACTGATTTATTTATTTGTAAATAAATAATTCAAAGTGTAGTATCTGTTTTGTCCTCAGTAACAGGAAAATAAATCATCTTCGATTTTTATTTTTATCTCAATCTAGAGTGCCCAATTTTGTGCAACTGGATTTCAACGTTAAAAAACGACTTTGAATCCAACATGACGTTATATCATATATCCCTTATCCAGATCTTTAACTAGAAATGGAATTTTCCCCTTTGCGACCTAATTTAACGTTATGTAAAAAAATTCCGTTTTAAACAGTATTTTTACACGCCCACATCCGATCTCGCTGCATTATTTTTAATTTGACGCTCCCTTCCTCCATGATTTTCTTGGCCAATCAGAACGAACGATGCTATGACGTCATATCCGTCTGGCGATTAATTAAAAGCGTTAATGTATGAGTGTGGTTTTGATATTTTAATGTATTTATTGATAGAGACTTTGTCAGAAAGAATAAAAGAAACAATGAAAAACAACGCGTCTCTCGCAGATCGATTTGTTTGTAATTTGTGACAGTTCGAATGTACTTATGCAATGTATAAAATAGTATTGTGTTTCAATGTAGGTTCAATGGTTGTTGATAAATATAAAAGTCCGTGTTTGTGTGGGAGGGGTTCAGGTAAATATAAACTGAGAGACTAGCGGAGGAACAAATACCGATTAACGGACATAGGTTTTGTAGAAATAAGATATTTAGCCACAAGGTCAATTAAATGACAAAGTTCAATTAAAACATTTTATAATAACTTTATTGATCAGTTTCGCTCAACAAGTAAAAGACAGGTGTTAGTAATTAGCAGGTGCTAGTAATGTTCATATGTCTCAACGGAGGAAATGTGATATTAAATGTCATTGATACAAGACAAAGCAAATGTTATCATGAATCCATAAATCTGGACGAGAAAAAGGTTACGAGTACCTTTCCGTCCCACTTATTCGTTCACTGCTGCTTATCTTGTTTCAAACCCCATTTGCGACGTCTTATTCCCAATCTTTATTTTTTGCCGCCCCCTCCCCTAACCTTTTTATTTTACCCTCCAACTTCTCTTACCTTACCATCCCCGTATTCGTTCACTGCTGCCTCATTGTTGGCTTTTGTTACGGCTAGCTTTTTAGATTGAAATTACCATTTGCCATTTCATTTTGAATTGAATAACTCCAAACAAACTCTATCTACAAAGCCCATGGAAGTTCACCCAAATGGCTTTTAATACGCTACTTACATCCTAAACTTTCACACACCGCAACCTTTTCTAACGCCCCCACGATAAAGTCTCAAGCACCAAGGTTGCAAGCGAGATGCTCATAAGGCAGAGAGTGGACATGCTAATCTTTGATGTAGCACAAGTAAGATCTGACCAGAACCGAGCAGACTCACTGACAAGAGTTCCACAGCGGTGGCTCAATGATGTGAAGAGAGTAATTGAACCCATGCAGCTAGTGTGCGCTCTTGCCACAGGGAACTTGAACCCAACACAGCTGAACAAAGTTCATCGACATAGTGGTCATATTAGAGTCAGGCAAACATCATATTTTTTGTGTAGAATCGACCCGTTCGTGTCTAAAGCGGCATTAAAAGAACTGATAATTGTGAAGAATGTTGGATAATATACCCAGCTCCAGTGCATTGGAAACAGGAGGGATCAGTGTGTATTAAGTATAGAACCGGCTAGGCATGGACATCACGCATTACAATGGTTTTCATTTTTTGACACTACTTGATGGTGGCCGTATCTGGCGGCCGCTACAATAGCAAAATACTGCACATGTGATTTGGCAATTAGAATCAATGTTTTTTTTAAACATGCTTCCATGCGAGATCATAGCTGATAATAACTGCCTTCTGTAGTCAACAATACAGGCAGTTCATAAATGAGTAGGGTGTAAACTTCTGACAACGCGGTTCATACAGGCCATCAGGAAATGGTATCATAGAAAGGTGTCATAGGACAGTATAGCGGATTGCTGCACGAAATAGCTGCTCTATTATGGAGGATGTGTATTGGTACAACGTTACCCCTGAGGATGATGTGTCCGCCTCGTCAGCACCCGTCAATTTGATGTACTTATTCCAGATCTAAAGGGGTCAATGTTGTTCTCCATCCGGATCACCAGGATTACCAAAACGGAGGGGCAGCACTGGGTGAATAATCCACGAGGACGTTACACGTCGAAATTTAGAACAGCGTGTATTACTGTAAAGATATCCACAGTCGGTGGTCGTCAATGGCTCTCACGTCTCTGTTCCACACCGGTAGTGGCCAACAGCGGTGACACATCATCAGAGAGTGCTGAATGGAGAGAACCAGATTTTGATGCAAGTAGTAGTGGTTCCATGTCTGCGAGTGAGGGAGATGGCGAATGTTCCTTGGTTCAGCTGCTACCAATTTAGATCATGATACATCTACTGCTTCTGTCAGAGAAGAAGAAATAACTGTCCCACTACAGAGGAGTACTAGGGTAAAAGAATGAGATGCTTCGAATGTCGTGCATGCCCATCTACCAAAGTAAAAAAAAGGGATTCTTCACAATTGTAGACTTTTATAGTTGGGACTGATCTACACATGGGAATAACTAATTTGAATATGTGGAGACCAACTGACTTAAATGAAAGGACGAATGGATAGCAGTGAGTCGATTTTCAGAGAGCAGAAAGTTTGAAAGTTGAATTGCTTTTGTAACCTTTTTTTATTCTTACAGTTAGTTTACAAAAATATATTTAGTTCTTATTCTACCTTTAAGACAGTAACATTGCTTAGCGAGGGGGGGGGCTAGATTCTTCATTTTGTTAGTACCCCATGGGAGATTTCCGACAACGGTTGTATTCTTAATACTCTCTGTTCTCTTTCCATTTCTTGTTTATTTTTGTTTTCAGTGACGGCTTCTCTGAATTGTTCATTTCAAGAAGGGTTCTGCGATTGGACTCAGACAGTCAACCAATGTTCTTGGACATTAGCCAACAATAATTGTCCTTACAAGATGAAAGGTATGTGAATAGCTTTTATTCCTTTAGCTTTTAAAACCTACCAAATATGTTAGCCATTTCACTTTACCCTCCCCCTCCCTGTTGGTGCACCAACCAACATGGACACAGAAATAATCGGCTCTTCTTTGGCTTGGTCGGTTACGACTCGTTTTATGTCAGTCATATGCTTTAAATTCAGTTTGCTTGTTAGGAATAAAAGCCATTTTACGAATTCTCGAAGTCTGATAAAAATGAACAGGCTTTGGGCAAGTTTATTTTTGTCTACCCATCAATGGTAAAAATAAAATTATTACGAGTAGAAGGAGAAACTAAGAACAGACGTTAATCTGAGTCGGCGCCGAGCATATATATATATATATATATATATATATATATATATATATATATATATATATATATATATATAGAGAGAGAGAGAGAGAGAGAGAGGGAGGGAGGGAGGGGGGGAATGAATAGTGATAAATAAATAAATCAAAATATGTATAACATTATTTATTACACTTCCAAGAATTCAAAGTCTTACGTACGATCGTTTTAGAGACGATTAAGAATCATATTTAAATTTCTTATTTTATATATATATATATATATATATATATATATATATATATATATATATATATATATATATAAACCCCTCCACTTTTTCCACTAAGAACCAACCACATTTATTTCATTCCACACTACAGCCTCACCTAGCCCGGACCTCGGTCCCACTGCTTCCAGTAGTGGCTACTACTTTCTTCCCATCAACCCACCATTTCAACCCAATATGTGCACGTACTTGCATGACATTTTTCTTTATATTATCATCCTGAAGAAGTCTTACAAATAAAGACGAAACGTTGATGTATACATAAAAAACATCCTTTTTGGTTTTCCCTTTTTCATCTCCCATAAATATATATACTTAAATAATCCTTATATATATATATATATATATATATATATATATATATATATATATATATATATATATATATATATGTATATATATGTATGTATATATATGTATATATATATATATGTATATATATATATATGTATATATATGTATATATATATATATATATATATATATATATATATATATATATATATATATATATATATATATATATATATATGTATATATATATATACAGGGTCGGGCAGCTAAATTGGTACTTTTTTTATTTTTACAAAATTCATAATTTAAAGGATTAAATATGGAAAAAATATCATTTTAACATTTATTTATTTAATTATTACAGTCTATTGAACAAAATTATTCAATATGAGCACCCTTTGCATCAATTATTTTGGAGATTCTTTGACGAAACCGTGAACAGCTCCTCTTTATTTTATTGGGATCGAGATTGCGAAATGCTCGTTGAATGGCTGTCTTCAATGAGTTTATATTTGGGTGTGGATTGACATTAGTCTGTCCCTCAACGACGCCGAATAGATAATAGTCGCAAACATTTAGATCTGGAGAACTGCTGGGCCAAATATCCTTCGGAACAACCAAGGTAAGATTATCCTTCATGAAATCTTGGACTTTCTTTGATCCATGCGCTGGTGCCGAGTCTTGGATGAGCATGACTTTCGTAGGGTCGTAGTTTCTACGGATCCAAGGCAATAAAACATTATTAAGAATGTTCAAATACTCCGCTGTGTTGATTTTAAGACCCGCTTCGATGAAATGAGGAGGCATCACCTTTCCATCACTTGCCACGGCTGCAAAAACCATCACAGAAGCAGGATTTTTGCTCTGCATCACAGGAGGAACATCCGAAGGGTCACAGGCAATAACTCGAGTGTTCTGGCGATTTGGAACCTCATCCACGATGAACTTTTTCTCATCAACAAAAATGCGCACATTTCCTCCTTTGTGTTTCAGATGATTGATAAGTTTGAGGCATCTTTCGACTCTGATAGCTTTTGAACGGGCAATGAGGAGATTACGGCGTCTCCTAACGTAGGACTTCATCCCAAGGTCTTCGTTGATTGCTCTGCTGATAGTTCTGTGACTCACATTGCGCTTTTTTGACAGGTTCGACATCGACTGATTTGGGTCTGCCTTTATCGGCCCTTTTAGTCTCACCAGGAAAGTTTTTGTGCGCTTTCGATCACTACGAGTACTGTGCCGACTTCTCTCAACCTTACACTCGGCGTCGAAATAAGCCACAACCCAATAGACAGTCATTTTTGCATAGCCATTGCTCTTCACAATGTCCGAAGGAGAACTTCCGGCGCGTCTCATTTCGCATATAGTTATTCTTCGTGCTAATTCCGTTATATTAAAACAAATTTGAGTAAATATAATTATGCTATCTTGCAATAAAGTGTTTAAGGATCCTTAGTAAAAAAAACCGTAATCATATGATCAAAAATAAAAAAGATATTAGCATTTTAAATTAGTTCCAATTTATCTGCCCGACCCTGTATATATATGTATATATATATATGTATATATATGTATATATACATATATATGTATATATATATATGATTCATAATATGTCTCTGACTCAGCGCCTTTGGACACCAAAGTACGGCAAATTAACACACCGTTTCTTGTTAGATTACCCAAGTTAAGCGACACACACCAATAAGGTGAAAGGAAACTAGGAGTGATTAAACATGATGATGATGATGATGATGATGATGATGATGATGATGATACAGTAGAAACCTAAAACAAGCAGAGTATGAAAATGAGAGCAAATATTTTTTGATTTCTTGTAGCATTCGCATATTGTTCCATGCAGTCGAATCGACACATTCTATTTGAGAAGAAGAGTGTGTGTGTGCAAATGCACGCCTATTCTATCGGCATGTTGAAGCAATAACACAGCGAAAAATGACCCTCGGTTTCATAGGATTTCCCACTCCAGAGTAGAAGAACCACGACGCGGAGATGCGATATTTTCACAACACCTGGACGACAGTGGACTAGCACTACCAGCTGATGACGTCTTTTTGATAGAGAACGGCAAAAAGGTAAAATTAAAAGAAATCAACTTGTAATGCAAAGTGGACATTGTGTACAATCTTCTCGCAGCTATCACCAACACCGCTACAGCTCACCAGTTAACTTCGTGCATTGCAAGAGCCAAACAAAAAGCATTTTAACAACATGATATGACTCTTTTTAAATGTCGTTTGGTTTCAAAATGTTTGCTTTCTCTTTGTTTCACAACTGTTTTCCTTTTGTTTACCACTGACGACCGAAACTTTGTCCTTCTAAGGGGATATCCTTTTATAATTATAATGTACATGTTTTACCCAATTTTTTAACATATTTTGTCGTCATCATCATCATCATCATCATCATCATCATCATCATCATCATCATCATCATCATCATCATCATCATCATCATCATCATCATCATCATCATCGGCGTCGTCGTCGTCGTCGTCGTCGTCGTCATCATCATCATCGTCGTCGTCGTCGGCGTCGTCGTCATCATCATCATCATCATCATCATCATCATCATGGAGCATAGCCGGTCTGTGCAGTTCTAGGAGGTCCACTCTCCCAGGCTTTGCCTCGCCTCTTTGGGGTTGAGTAAGTTTATCGCTTACTGCCTGAGGCGCCCCTACCAGGGAATGCCGACGGGCTGCTCAGCCATTTTTTGCAGGCCAGAGTGCTCACCTTCTCGGGCGCTGGCTTTTCAAATCCCACTTTCCGACCTTGTGTCACATATTCCTGCTGTGGGAAGGAGTTGGATATCGCCTCCCTGTTAAATATGAATTCAGCAGACAGTGAACAGAGAATCGCATCGGGCCAACTATTTGGCCGATCTTAAGGTGCATTTCAGATATGGACTCGTATCTAATCCCCTGCCTGCGAACCATATTGAATTACTGGCCTGGTTTATCTTTCTGTTTAGCAACAGGACGCTTGTTGCAATTGATCTAATTTCACTAGCTCACATAATTACCACAACTCCGTCTGGCTGTTTACTGTCTCCGTTTGTTCAGCCGTTCACTTGACTAGTATCTTAAGAATACGCTTTCATCCTCAAGACTCACTCTGTCCTTCTCAGGAAAAAAAAACTAACTACGACAATTGTGAATACCTCTGTCCTTCACAGGACAAACTTTGTCGTCCTTTTCAGGACAATTTCTCTTTCAGTTTGCTTAGTAGTTCTTCAACCACATTGCGATGGAACCGTTTCTCTTCTAGTCTAAGCTGCGACTGAACCTAACGATTTATAATTTTACTTAAATAAAACCGGCTATTCTGATATTTCGCAAATTTCTATGTTGGTTTTGGGGCTAAGACGTACAAGGCCCGACATCATAACGCGACTCTACAATACATGTATAAATTATGTTTACAGGGTGTCTATTTACTTTTCTCATGCGTGTATACAGATAATTGAATGTCGTTCAATCTTTCTACTATAAAATTGATTGTTCTTCAAAACATTCTCCATTTATTCAGGCTGTGTGTATCTCACCGACAACAGTGGCGGGAATTGTTCAACTGCTGGTCTGACCGCCGAAATCGGACAAAGACAACATCGGGGAATTTACTTTGAATATTTTATGACCCACTTGGGAGAAGGAAGCTTGGAAGTTAAAAACGATGCCGGGGAGGTACTTTGGTCATGTAACCAGTCGCAGGTACCACCCAGTTGGCAATCGGCACAGGTACTTCTACAACACGAAAAGAATACAAAGGTAAGCAGCCTCTTAATGAATTTGTGCTTTTTAATAAGAGAGAAATGCTGCTGGTGGCCCGAGTTCGAATTACAGTCGAATTTTAGAAAGTTATATTTTGTTTAATTTAATTTATTTTACGTACATTCCATTTTCTTTTAGATATTTAAACTGCCATTGGATATAAGTATTTCTAACACACTAGTTCTCACACGAGTCATTGCCAGTGATCGCTCACTGGCAAAAACAGGTGGTGTTCCCTGGAGTCTGTGTGACTACAAATCTCCCCAGATTTCCAGTACTCTCTGATTCTTTCCATCACCGTTGAAAATTATTTGCGTTCTTGCAACAGCCGTTCGAGCTGAGTTTTCGCCGATAACAGCCGTTAGTTTTCTCTGTAATCTGAGTGACAATAAGCTTCCTCGGGATTCCTGTACTCCCCGTTGACGTTTAGATGATGCTTTCCCACTTAAGTGTTTCCATCCTCTTACACCCTTCATGGCAATTATTATGATTTACTCATCAGAGTGTTCACACAAGTATTGTTTCCTTTCACATCTGCTCTATGCTCATATCCGTCTGGGTCTCTCAATGACGCCATGTTTCTTAGTGTTTTTCTCTGGAATCTGAGCGACAATAAGCCTCCTCAATGTTCCTGTATTCTCCCTATCCTTTCAGTCAAGATTTAAAGTCCACTAAATCCACTTTCCATGGTAACAATTCTTTTGTTTTGCGGGTGGGTTGGTAGGCGACGATTCTGGTTCCGTTTGTATTTTCCCCAGTTACAGTAGAAGTTCACAAAAGGCTGTCGCAAGAAGTTATTCCTCTTTTTCCAGCTTTCAAATTTCGGTCGACATCAGCCTGACTGCAAAACTCACAGAAGGCAGTTCGCAGGCAAAAACCATGATGGAAGAGCAAAAACCATGATGGAAAAAGCAAAAACGATGATGGGAAAAGCAAAAACCATGATGAAAAGAGCAAAAACATAATGGAAATAGCTAAAACCATGATGAAATAAGCAAAAAACATGATAAAAAGAGCAAAAAACATTATGGAAAGCGCAAAAACCATGATGGAAAAAGCAAAAACAATGATGGAAAGAGTAAAAACTATGATGGAAGAGCAAACTCCATGATGAAAAGAGCAAAGACGATGATGGAAAGAGCAAAAACCATGATGGAAAGAGAAAAAACCATGATGAAAAGAGCAAAAACCATGATGGAAAAAGAAAAAACGATGATGGGAAAAACAAAAACCATGATGAAAAGAGCAAAAAACATCATGAAAAGAGCAAAAAACATTATGGAAAGCGCAAAAACCATGATGGAAAGAGCAAAAATAATGATGGAAAGAGTAAAAACTATGATGGAAAGAGCAAACTCCATGATGAAAAGAGCAAACACCATGATGAAAAGAGCAAAGACGATGATGGAAAGAGCAAAAACTATGATGAAAAGAGAAAGAACGATGATGAAAAAAGTAAAAACCATGATGGAAAGAGAAAAAATAATGATGGAAAGAGTAAAAACTATGATGGAAAGAGCAAACTCCATGATGAAAAGAGCAAACACCATGATGGAAAGAGAAAAAACGATGATGGAAAGAGCAAAAACTATGATGGAAAGAGCAAAAAACATTATGGAAAGAGCAAAAACCATGATGAAAAGAGCAAAAACTATGACGAAAAGAGCAAAAACCATGATGAAAAGAGCAAAAACTATGACGAAAAGAGCAAAAACCATGATGGAAAGAGCAAAAACTATGACGAAAAGAGCAAAAACCATGATGGAAAGAGCAAAAACGATTATGAAAAGGGTAAAAACCATGATGGAAAGAGCAAAAACCATGCTGGAAAAAGCAAAACCATGATGGAAAGAGAAAAAAACCATGATGGAAAGTGTAAAAAACATGATGGGAAGAGCAAAAACCATGATGGAAAGAGAAAAAACATGATCGAAAGAGCAAAAACCATGATGGAAACAGCAAAAACGATGATGGAAAGAGTAAAAACCATGATGGAAAGAGCCATAATTGTCGGAACCAAGTATGCAAAGCTGTTATTCGAACAATCAGAGTAAAATTGTTAAATTAATATTCACTGTTGTTTTTACTTTTCTTCTAAAAACTGTTGACAATCCAGGAGTCAGCATCAGGATCCGTTGTTCTCTGGTCGTTTCTGCCCCTGCATATGGAAGGCAAAGATGTGTTAGGAACAGAAACGCAAATCAACGAAGTGAGAGTGACAACGTATTGCTTTATGTATTCTGGGCGAAACCTTCCCCGACTTCGCATGCAACCGCTGAGCCTTGCTGTTCTCGGTGTCGGGTGCAAAAACCTGCATCTTTCAGGTTAACGAATAGCTGCGACCGACGAGGAGGACTTCATGCAGACCAGACACTCCTGAGGCACAATCTTCGTGAGCTCGATGCAGAAGTTTAACTCACTTAACAACAACAACAACAACAACAACAACAACAACAACAACAACAACAACAACAACAACAACACCACCACCACCACCACCACCAACAACAACAACAACAACAACAGCAGCAGCAGCAGCAGCAGTAGCTAATGTTGTTTTACGTATGAAGTCTTGATTGGACAGAAACTCAAATCTATAAAAAAAACAAACAAACAATCAAACACACAGTTGTCTTCCTCTTTCCTGTTTTTTAAATTTTTTATTGGCAGAGACTACACACGTGAACATGATACAATCCTGCCTTGCCCATTTGGGTCTTAAGACCATGGACAGATGCAACGTAAGACACACCCGAACTACTAAACATAGCGACAGCATATACACACTGCTAAACGAACGCGTGTACACAATTCATACGCGCACTCTCTCGCTAAAAAACAAAGAAGCACGCTCATACACACGCACATCTGCGATGCCTATACCATTTACACACACTGTCATGTGTAAACGCACACTGCGCCATGTCTACTCAAATTCTCCTTACAGACAAAACAAATTCTCTTTACTTAGAACCTTCTAAAAACTTTCTCTGAACTTTCGTATTCTTTTCAATAAAAAATAATTATTTTTTTATGGATAGACGATGATTGATAATGTGTTTATTTGGATTATCCTCATCTTGGATGTTATTCAAGGATCCGTGGCACAACGGATAAAAGTACTAACGGTACTCTTATAAAGAACGCACCACGTTTCCGTGACTTCGCTTCGTCAACGTTCGGGCAGGTCTCGGAAGCCCCCGATAGTTGACAAAACTATTAACCAGTCTAGCGAAAGACTAACCATAACCCCTAACACTAACCCTAACCCCTAACCCTAACCCTAACCCCTAACACTAACCCAGAAAATGTAAAAAAGAAAAAAAAACATTGAAAAAAATTAGAAAAAAACAAACAAGAAATTGGTAAAAAAACAGTAGTTTCGTTGTTTGTTATATATAAAAAAAATCATCTTTTGAAACTTTTCGGTGCACAAAAAAAAACAAAACATTTTATTTAAAAACAATTGATTAACAATGGTTTCGTTGACAAAAAAAAATGAACATCTAATTTATAAGTTGTTTAGCTGTGGTTTGTTCGTTCTTTATTTTTATATATGTATTTTATTTTGATTTTCTTCGTCTGAATTTACCGTCTGCCAGCTATCAATTTATCGTTTGGCAGTTTTCACCTCGTCAACTCTCGGGCGCTTTCGAGACCTGCCCGAACGTTGACGGCGCAAAGTCACGGAAACGCGGTGCATTCTCTATAATAGTACCGTACTAACTAATAATAAATTCTAAGTGATAGTCTTCTGGAAGTTGAGTGTTCAATCCTTAGTATGGCCAATACTAAAAATACAATCACTAATTACTAAAGACCTCTAGCCGGTCATGTCTGACGGAACGAGAACAAGCTACCTCCGTGCTCCGTGGATTAAATAAAGGGTTACGTTCGAAATTACGTCCAGATTCCCGAGTTCGACATAAAGATTCCCGAGTTCGACAAGATGCACCTAAAGAAGGTCAGAGGTTACATCGGCCGAAACATTGTGAGAATAACACCCCAGACGAGAACAGTAGTCCGAATAATCCTAATAATACAAAGTCAAGGGAGGCGCGAGAGCGCTCTATCCCGTAATAAACAACACGAATGGCCTATGCTGGAAATCTCATTTCTTTGATGAATCATAAGTCAAAAACCAATAAACAAAATTAGTTAAAACTTTGCACAAAATTTTATTTGATAGGTTCTATAAGTGTATAGAATTTCAGCATTATTAGTCAAGGCAACTCAGAGATCCAGAAAGTTCAATCATGAAATCATGTTATCTGTGTGTACGTACGTACGTACCACCCTGTATCTCATAAACTATTTGATGGATTCAGCTGATTTTTGGCAGAGATAGAGGTTCTAGGGTCTAGTTGATGGCATTTTAATTTCAGTTTACCATATACCTTAGTTTTCCAGAAAATTCTAAAAACTTATGAGAAGGCATTGTATTGAGGCATAGCCTTTACAAAAGTAGTGACATTCCATAATAAATGCCAGTATACTGAAATCATATGCCCTTAATAGAGTTAAGATGAAAATTCATATACACTAAATGTACAAAAGCAAGGAAATTCGCAAATTTTTACACTTTTATTGTCATTAAGGGTATGCGAGCACAACAGGACTATGTATTTTACTGGTAGGAATTTTTCTTCAGCGCACCTCACACACTTCATCCACCTATGCATAGAGATTTATACTGTAGTGATGTGATCATGAAATGGTTTGGTTGATATGTAGTCATACCCTTAATGACAATAAAAGTGTAAAAATTTGGGAATTTCCTTTCTTTTGTACATTTAGTGTATATGAATTTTCATCTTAACCCTATCAAGGGCACATGATTTCAGTATACTGGCATTTTTCATGGAATATAGATAGACTTTGCCATCGTTTCTTTTGATATTGTATTTCCCTCTATTCGAATGATTTTCATATATCTTAAACATTTATTTAACCGGCAAATTTTGTAGATTTTCCTTTCTTTTGTAGGCAGTTACTATTGAAGCCCACATTCCACCGCGTTCACCGAAATATATTGCCGTGAAAATTGTAGAGGAAGGTAAGTTAATTTACAGGAGAAACAATATGGTGAGAAAAATAGAAAATGAGCAAGGACACTCGGCGGTGTATGGAGAACATGAGTTTCAAATATGTTAGTTTTCTGTCAACCCGTATTGATGATGTGTATGTTTGCTATGCTTTGTTATGAAGAAGAGGAAATGGGAGGAGGAGGAGGAAGAGAATAAACAGATGAAAGGAAGGGGAGTCGGAAGAGGAGAAAAGGAAGAGGAGTAGGAAGAGGGAAGAAAAATACACGGTTCACGTTATAACAAATCTAAAAATTTAAATTTTTTCTTTTTTTAAAAATGGATCTGTCATTGCGCTGCATTTAGACAAGAAAGGGCTGGATGAGGACCCAGCAATCGTTGCCATATATCAAGACGCTCATGATACAGCTGCTATAGAATTTAGCCCGGATGTAGAGAGGGGCAGCTCGCGATGTTATCACAGGCAACAACTCACGATATTTCGCCTAAGCTGCGAAACATTAAAAAAAAAAAATGGTCCCTTGTCCTTTAACTAAAAAATAATGAACTTGAGTTACCTGTCCTTAACCTCGTTCTCGACTTGTTTATAAAAATGGCGATTACTTTTTTCGAGGTCTGTTTTCATTTCGTTGTTTCACGTATACGATTAAACTTGCTATAACCTGACTGTTTTTAATTGGTCCCCCGATTTATAAAATCGGGATACTTATCTTTTGAGGCATGTCCGTCCGTCCGGATTTTTCTCCGCAACCATCCATTGAATTTCTCTGAAATTTTGCATGAAGTTGTAACTTTGGTCAGGTTAGAAAGTGACATTCTCCGATTTTTGAAAAAAAATCTGGTTAGCCCCCCAGGGGGTCAAAAGGCCTCGAAATGGCAAAAATGACATTTTTTGCCCCATAACTTTTCATCCATCCATTCAATTTCTCTGAAACTTGACCAAAATGTGGAGGCAATTGTTCCTAATAGAAAATAAGTATCGCTCACCTTAGAAAAAATCTGGTTCGCGCCCCCAGGGGGTCAAAAGCCCCCAAAATGGCAAAAATGACCCTTTCTCCCATAACGTTTGATCCATCCATTCAATTTGGTCTGAAACTTGGCCAAAATGTAGAGGCAATTGTTCTGGATATAAAATGAGCATCCTTGACCTCAGAAAATTATGGTTCGTGCCCCTAGGGGGTTAAATAGGGGGTCAAAAATGCCCCAAATTTCCCAAATTTATTGCATTTTACACTCGCCACATCGAGTCACATACAGAGGGGGACCACGCACGCGCGGCTTGTTCTATTTATTTACTAAAAAATGCTTTTAGTAAAAATAAGTAATTTGTAAGTAATGCCGAAACTATGCCGTAACCCATTTCACCCGAAATAATTTGTTTGGCTGAAACAGGATTTAACTATTAAAATAGTATAGAGCTGTAGCTGACAAGAAAACGAAAAGATGCAAACGTTTGAATCTTCCGCTGCTTCGGCTAGCCCTGAACAGTCTAACGCCGGTCACATGACCGTCGTTCTCCCTCTTCTTCTCACGAACTACAAGGTAAACGGACACCTTTCTTATTATAGGTTCCCACAATCAGATAAGATTTGATTTTGAAACATTCTTGTGAGAGGGCTTATCTTATTCATGTTCGACCGTCCCTTCACGTCCATTCTGTTACGCACACATACACCTTCAATCCAATCTAAGTTTAGTACGAATGCAAATCCATACAAATTTTAACGAACATTTAAAGTAATAAATGAATAATTTTGTTGTTCCGTTCTTTTATGGATGCGTGCCATTGTAGATATAAAGAAGACACATTTAAAACTGCCCGCAACCACTTCAAAGGGGAAATAGCAGTTACCTCCTCCTTTCAAAACATAACTGCACCGTTTGGCCGTTAGGTGTCGCTTTTTCACCGACAGGTGCCGCTGTAAAGCGACACCAGAGTTATCTGCCCTTCGGACTATAAAACCAGGTGCAAACGGAAATTCTCTCTCTTCTTCACCAACCAGCCTCGGCAGAACAACGCTGGCACCAGCGCTCCGTTTCACTCGCTTTTCTCCTCTCTTCTCTGGTCAACAGCCTCGACAGAACGACGCTGACCCTAGCGCTCCGTATCACTCGCTTCTTTACTCAACCAGTCTCGGCATAACAATTACCAACACACGTTTCTTCCGTCAACACGTGGTCAAACAACGGTAAGAGTTCTCAACTCATTTTCTTTGTGTACGGCTTTCAAAGACTTTTCCCACGCCGGATTCATTTCTTCTTATATCGTTTCAAGAACTGTTTTTCCATCGACACACATGCATACATCACACACTTCATCATTCCACGTACACACACGTTCAATAAACGTCATTTGAACTACTTCATTTTGTATATTAATTATTACTCTGTCTTTGCATGCAACATCGCTTGATAAAACATACACGCTTATAGTCTGGGAACACGACCTGCGAACCGAACATTGGCGACTCGAACGTGCAAGCTTTGTTGTATGTGACGGAGTAATTAATTTCGTGCAAGAACAAAAAATATATCATTTCACCTTTTTTCTTTCCGTTGTGAAACGAATTACGCACCTATCTTTTTCTTTTTTTTTCTACCCACGTGGTAGAAATATACAAACAAACAAAAGAAAAGAGGCCGCCATTTTTTCCTGGCCACGTGGAAATACCCAAACAAAGAAAAACAAAAACATTTCTCGACTCTCTCCGAGTATAAAACAAATTACAATTTCATTTTTTCTTCTTCTCTTTCTCTACCCACATGTCGGAAAAATATATACAAAGAAAAAAAGACAAACTTTTCCCAATCCCCTTTTTTTTTCTTTTTCGACGAACAAAAGGACCTTACAATACGCCATTTCATTTGTTTTGAACACGTGGAGATAAAAAGAAAACAAAGGAAGACAAACGCTCACACGCTGCCGCTCCTTTTCACGACCACGTGTTGATAAAAAATTTTAAAAAAGCCGCCACTCTTTGCTCTGACCACGTGTCGATATAAAAAAAGTCAAAAATGCCGCCATCTTTTTCATAACTACGTGTTGATAAAAAATTCAAAGAAATGCCGCCATTTTTTCTGACCACGTAGAAATGAAAATTCAAACAACAAAAAAAGAAAAACAAATTTATTTTCTCTGTTTTAACAACAAGCAAGAAAAAGGAAGCCGCCATCTTTTTCTCTGACCACATGGAAATGAAAATTTAAACAACAAAAATGAAAATACGAATTTATTGTTTTTCTTTCTTTTCGACAACAAAAAAAGAAGAGGAAAGAAAAAGAGAAGCCGCCATTCTTTCTCTACGCGGAAATTAACATTCAAAACGACTAAAACAAAAAACGTCATTCCTCGTTTTTTTAACGTGTGTGAAAAAAATTACGACTCCATTTAAAAAATTTTTTTCCCTTCCACCCACGTGTTGGAAATATATATAGAAAAGAAAACAAAACTGCTACAAAGCAGACAGCACACGATGACAAACACGGACAACATCACCAAACCCCATGACTTAATACTGGTTGTAAAAAGTCAGATTCATCAAACATTTCCGGACATCACTGGGAAGAAATCACACCAGTTCAAAACGAGTACAACTGCACAAGCACGACTAAATACTCAACAACTGGACGTTCGTTGATAAACAGGAGGACACATCAACTTGAACAACCACATCTTCTTGGACATTCATCAAGAATCAAAAATCCCCGGACATCACTGACAACACTATGGAAGGAATCGCACCAGTTCAAAACGAGTACAACTGCACAATCACGACTAAATACTCAACAACTGGACGTTCGTTGATCAACTGGGGGACACATCAACTCGAACGACGCGCACCAACACCAGTACAGACCCACTTGTACCTGGACCTGCTAACTCACTTGCAGAAATTTGTGCATCTCATTTTGACCATTGTGTACCACCGATCTCAACGACTAGATGTTTGTTCATCAGCTCCACAACACGGACTAATTAACATGAACAACATCAATAACTGCAAACACCACTTGTGCTCATTCATCAACAACTGCACAGACTCACTTGTGCTCATTCATCAACAACCGCACAGACTCACTTGTGCTCATTCATCAACAACTGCACAGATTCACTTGTGCTCATTCATCAACAACCGCACCGACCCACTTGTGCTCACTCAACACCGCACAGACCCACTTGTGCTCACTCAACACCGCACATACCCACTTGTGCTCACTCAACACCGCACAGACCCACTTGTGCTCACTCAACACCGCACAGACCCACTTGTGCTCACTCAACACCGCACAGACCCACTTGTGCTCACTCAACACCGCACAGACCCACTTGTGCTCACTCAACACCGCACAGACCCACTTGTGCTCACTCAACACCGCACAGACCCACTTGTGCTCACTCAACACCGCACAGACCCACTTGTGCTCACTCAACACCGCACAGACCCACTTGTGCTCACTCAACACCGCACAGACCCACTTGTGCTCACTCAACACCGCACATACCCACTTGTGCTCACTCAACACCGCACAGACCCACTTGTGCTCACTCAACACCGCACAGACCCACTTGTGCTCACTCAACACCGCACAGACCCACTTGTGCTCACTCAACACCGCACAGACCTACTTGTGCTCACTCAACACCGCACAGACCCACTTGTGCTCACTCAACACCGCACAGACCCACTTGTGCTCATTCAACACCGCACAGACCCACTTGTGCTCACTCAACACCGCACAGACCCACTTGTGCTCACTCAACACCGCACAGACCCACTTGTGCTCACTCAACACCGCACATACCCACTTGTGCTCACTCAACACCGCACAGACCCACTTGTGCTCACTCAACACCGCACAGACCCACTTGTGCTCACTCAACACCGCACAGACCCACTTGTGCTCACTCAACACCGCACAGACCCACTTGTGCTCACTCAACACCGCACAGACCCACTTGTGCTCACTCAACACCGCACAGACCCACTTGTGCTCACTCAACACCGCACAGACCCACTTGTGCTCACTCAACACCGCACAGACCCACTTGTGCTCACTCAACACCGCACATACCCACTTGTGCTCACTCAACACCGCACAGACCCACTTGTGCTCACTCAACACCGCACAGACCCACTTGTGCTCACTCAACACCGCACATACCCACTTGTGCTCACTCAACACCGCACAGACCCACTTGTGCTCACTCAACACCGCACAGACCCACTTGTGCTCACTCATCAACACCGCACAGACCCACTTGTGCTCACTCAACACCGCACAGACCCACTTGTGCTCACTCATCAACACCGCACAGACCCACTTGTGCTCACTCATCAACAACCGCGCAGACTCAAGCACCAAACATTCCCGGACAATTAAACGTTCATTCATCCGCTACGCATCACGCAGACTAATCAACATGAACAACACTACCAACAAGTGCAAATTCGCTTGCACTCAACATTTTTCGACCGCAAACTTACTTGCGCTCAAACTTGATGCAGACCCAATTGCATGCAAACAACACGCAGATCCACATGCATTACAAACACTCAATTCAGCAGACGCACTTGCGATCAATCATTCAATACAGATGGAAACACAGAAATAAGTAGCGTGCACACTACTTTTTCTAATCTTCAACAGCAAAACAGACATACCCACAAAGAATGCTTCTCATCTACAACTGCATATATTGAATAATATTTTCAATCTGGGGGGGGGGGAGTCCTTGTAGCAGTTACCTCCTCCTTTCAAAACATAACTGCACCGGTTGGCCGTTAGGTGTCGCTTTTTCACCGACAGGTGGCGCTGTAAAGCGACACCAGAGTTATCTGCCTTCGAACTATAAAACCAGGTGCAAACGGAAATTCTCTCTCTTCTTCACCAACCAGCCTCGGCAGAACAACGCGGGCACCATCGCTCCGTTTCACTCGCTTTTCTCCTCTCTTCTCTGGTCAACAGCCTCGACAGAACGACGCTGACCCTAGCGCTCCGTATCACTTGCTTCTTTACTCAACCAGTCTCGGCATAACAATTACCAACACACGTTTCTTCCGTCAACACGTGGTCAAACAACGGTAAGAGTTCTCAACTCATTTTCTTTGTGTACGGCTTTCAAAGACTTTTCCCACGCCGGATTCATTTCTTCTTATATCGTTTCAAGAACTGTTTTTCCATCGACACACATGCATACATCACACACTTCACCATTCCACGTACACACACGTTCAATAAACGTCATTTGAACTACTTCATTTTGTTTATTAATTATTACTCTGTCTTTGCATGCAACATCGCTTGATAAAACATACACGCTTATAGTCCGGGAACATCACCCTCTCGAACCGAACAGGGATATAGAAAATGCGAAAGAGTCCTATGCCCAATCTGTTAAATCCAGGATTGCTTAGCAGAGGTTTGATTCTCATGAGTTTTGGAGAATAACAGTCAGGGTACTAAACACATGTAAGACATCTATTGCAACCATCATTAATGGACTAGAGCTTATCACTTCAACATCTAAAAAAGCCAGACATTTTGCAAAGAACTTTGCACCGAATTTCATCTACTCCCAGAATTACCTCCTATGACTGAAAATACTCCAAACAAAAGCCGTATATCTGTCCAGGATGTTGTCAAACTTATCAGGAACCTTGAGTGGCGTCTGGCCTTGGTAGGTGGTGACTTATTATTATAAAAAAGCCAAAAAAAAGCACGGGTGACCTAAAACAAATGATTATGATGATGATGATGATGATGATGATGATGATCATCATCATCATCATCATCATCGTCGTCGTCGTCGTTGTCGTCGTCGTCGTCATCATCATCATCATCATCATCATCATCATCATCATCATCATCATCATCATCATCATCATCATCATCAAAATGATAACACAATCCACGTATCCTTCTTTCGCCCGTAGCCCACACAGTGGTTAGGGTTTCATGTTTAGACATTTCTGATTATTACATCGTCCTATTGTTTTCTATGAGTAAACCATTTCTAGTTTTGATTTTGTGTTTCAGCTGAGAAAATAAAAGCCGCCACCAGTTGTGCATCACATCCGGTTGGTGGCGCCACATCGGTCATTCGTACATCATCAAGTTTCTCTACAATCAAAGATTTATCAGATAGCTCGACCGCGGCGTCATCCATAGACACCACTGCCAAGTCAATAGGAACAGAAAACTATTTAACCGTATCTACACTCGAAGCTTCACAGACGACGAGTCAACCGGAAGTGACGACCAATCGACCGAAAGAAAAGACGTTGACACATCTGACTGAAACGGAAACACAGTCGACAAATCCGTGTAAGTTTACACACACAATGCTGTTATTTTTCCGTCCATTTGCTTAACGTTAGGCAGCCTTTTCATGGGAAAAACTTATTTGCAGGGCTTTCCGTCCATGGAATACATTACCACAGGACTGCTTCCCTGCTGGTTACAACTTAGATGCTTTCAAATCCAATGTCATCAAATTCTTGTCAAAACCCGCCCTATAATCAATAATCAGTTCATACAATTGATCAATGTCAGTACTCCCATAGTTTTCCTCATCTTTCAGCTGATAATCATTTCAGTCTCATTTTTAGAATAAAAGTGACAAACTCTCATTCTAACATTTAAAAACAAATTTATTGAGTCTTTGTCGTTAGTACGTGAACAAAAGAGAAAAAAGGTTAGTATGTCCATAGGTATGGACGAAGAAAAAAGCTAGGAATTTCCCGTGATTATAATTCCCCAGTGGGGAAAAGAGAATTGTTCATATTGTTGAATGTTGGTACACCGGCTACAGTGTCAGGACGCGTCCATATGTGTACGCAAGTATGTGTATCTGTACACCGGCGAGAAAGTCAGTTCACATGTAAGCAACCATGTGTGTGTACCACACAAAGTCCACACGTTCAGGCAGTAGCCACCTTGGCGTCTTGTCGAAGTCGAAGCCAGGGCCAAAGGCCCGGGAAAATGTGTATTGTGTCCCTAGAGAGGGGAGGGGCGCTTAGCAGTGCCAAAGAAGGAAAGAGAGAGAAGCGTCGTCTCGTGCCACAGAAGAAAAAGAGAACGGGCGGATGGCGGTCGAATGGTTATATAATTATGCTAGCCATCCGAGATTCACCTAAAAGAAGGCCACTGATTGGTCAAGCCAAGGAGGAAGTAATTTGCCTGAACCAATCAGCAGGCAGCTAAGAAGTCATTGATATTTAATCAATATGGCGGCTTGTAAGAAACTGCTACAAATAAACCTGTGACAATAGAAACGGAAACGAAAATTTACCAGCTGAAAAGCAAATGAAATACTTTGCATGTCGCGCGTTCCCATCTACCAGAGTAAATATGGACTTCTATTCATAACTGTAGATCTTTATAGTTGGAACTGATTTGCATATGTGAATAACTAAGTTGCATTTGTGGAGACCAACTGACTTAAATAAAAGAACGGACTGAAAACAGGCAGTACGTGTTTAGAGAGCAGAGATAAAGTGTGGGTGCTGGAAATTTATTAAGTATCATTTCAGCATTTGAAGAACAGTAATTCTGTTTGAAGTTTAAGTTGCCATTGTGGCCGTTTTTTCTTACAATCAGTTTACATAACCCTTATTCTGAATAGTAAATAGCATCAGCAGCAGCAACAACAACAACAACAACAACAACAACAACAACAACAACAACCAAAACAGTAACACTGTGCAAAAACTATTAAAACACGAGTAAAACTGATAGAGAATATATTTATTAGCATACACACGGTCACCGCAAGTTTAACTCAACAAATTCTCTAACGTGGAAACTGGAATAACTATAAATAAACTTCTCTTTTCGCCTCAATTTTTAGCCATGCTGATTGTTTGAAAGAAGCGGTGTAGAAGCTGTATAGCCCTAGCATTAAGTAATACTGGCAAACAAACAAAGGGGGACAACTCGCATACATTTACAACCAGTGGTGGATTGTGACTTCCGGTAGGGTAGGTGCATGTGCTGTTTCAGAAAATCTAGTGAATTTTGAAACCTTAAAACTTTAATTAAAAAAAACATCGTTTTTTCTTTATCGATACGTTTAGTAAAAAATATGAAAAAAAAAGAAGAAACATTGAAAAAAATGAGGGAAAGATGGTCTCTGCTGATGGAAATTACGTGTTCGTCACTGGGACTTTGTTACATAGTATACTTTTTTCAAGTGACACTGTATTCAATGCACAACGTGTTTGCCACTAGATCTTTATCAGATAGTAGACTTTTCTCCAATAACAGCGTTTTCAATACTGATTTTAGAAACATCATGTTCGCCACTGGGACTTAGTTACATGGTATACCTATCTCATGTGTCATCGTATTCAGTGCAACAATATGTTTGTTAAAATTTCGTGGTTGAAAAAGATTTTCATGAACTTTTAAATTTAATTCATATTTTGTCAAATCATTCTGGGGGCGGGGAGGGAATCTAAGATACATCTACTTATTTATTGAATAAATTTCACACCGATAATTGTTTTATTGAGATAATGTTTATTAATTTGATAGATTCTTAGTGGGGATATTTGTATATACAAATTTGATATTTACATTAGCTATTCTGTTTATTTGTCATACTGATATTTGTATGTTTTTAAATGTGTGTTTGTGTGTGTGTGTGTGTGTGCGTGTGTGTGTTTCTGTGGCTGATTTTGTCTAATAGAAGGGCTACATGACTAAAAATATTGATTTAGTCGGATCGAGTTATTGTTCTTGGTAGTTTCTTGTTAAATACTTGTTTTCGGCATTTTGGCCGGGATCAAATTGGAGTATCTGTTCCGATGGATACTGCACTCCATAGACTGGTATTGTCTTGGCCTTTGGGGCTTGATTTACGCCGGTCTATGGGTCTGTCCTGTGCAGTTCTAGGAGGTCCACCCTCCCAGGCTTTTCCTTCTCACCCTTTGAGAAGGGGTTAGTTTATTGCTAATCACCTGAGGCGCCCCTACCGGGGAATACCGACGAGGCTGCTCAGGCATTTTTTAATGACCAGATTGCTCAACTTCTCGAACGCTGGTTTATCAAATCCCACTTTCCCGACCTTGTGTCACATCTTACCGCTGTGGGAGGTAGATAAATTCACAACGTAATAAAAATTGTTAAATGTAAATAAAAACTAGTTTGTTTTGAGTAAAACTTGAAAGTCTGCATAGCATAAACTTTGTAGCAATCACATATTTTGATGTAAATAAACAGGTTTACTGTTGAGTGATTGGCCCACCGACTAATCAGATGTCTTGTTGTAAGAATACAACTATTTCTTGCAATGTCTACGCAATCTGTTGTATTCCCCGCCTAACCAGTTTGAGTTTCAGGATTGAACTAGCAGGACATTTTGTCGTTGTACAAAAATGAGTGGTGCTTCTTTTTGTAAAGATTGCATCTTAGCTGTTTTTATTCCTTTTCAGCATAGCCCCAAATAAAAAGTCTTTCCATTAACCTTCAATCTGTTGTCGTCTACTGATTTCATCTATGAGTCAGATGGACTTTCTATCTCAGCCAAATTGTAATTATAATTAAGACGGACACCCTTTTCTTCTGAACATCATAAATCAGAATCGTATATTAAGAAATACGTGTACCAAACGGCCCTGTACAGAACAGAAATATTAAAAGTAATAAGATGCGAAAAGGAGTTATTCAACTCCTACCCACAATAGGAGTATGTGACACAAGGTCGGAAAGTGGGATTTGAAAAGCCAGCGCCCAAGAAGGTGAGCACTCTGGCCATTAAAAATTGACTGGGCACTCAAGCAGTAAGCAATAAACTTACTCCTCCTCAAAGAGGGGGAGGCAAAGCCTGGGAGGGTGGACCTCCTAGAACTGCACAGGACCGACCCATAGACTGGCGTAAATCAAGCCCCGAAGGCCAAAACAATACCGGTCTATGGGGTGCAGTATCCATTAGAACAGATACTACACTTTGATCCTGACACATTTATTGACAAATGTAAAAACGTTTGTTATCTCAAGAAGTACCTGTTGTTTTTTTTTGCGTAAACATTTGTTTTCTTTTATCTTGTGTATTGTGTCTCAGGGTGAATTCTTTCCTCTTTTGTTTGTCAGGTGAAACAGCTGTTCCAACTGGATCAAGTGAATTCGTCAGCGTAAAGCCAGTGACTGGGTCAACTGATTCCTACGTGAAAATCTACACTGGTATTTCTGCCGCTTTAGTTGTTGGTATTGTGGCTGGCGTTATTGCCGTGATCATTTTCATTGTTATCGTGGTCATTTTTCTTGTGAAGTGGTTTCGTCGGCTGAAGACGTCAAAAAAGAATTTCAGTAAAGAATTGCAGACAAATCCAGTATTTGAAACCGAGTGAGAGAGAAAGAGGTGTGTGTGAAAGAGAGAGAGAGAGAGAGAGAGAGGAGGGGGAGAATAAAGAAAGAGAGAGGAGGGGGGAGAAGAAAGAGAGAGAGAGGAGGGGGTGAATAAGAGAGAGAGAGAGAGGGAGAGAGAGAGAGAGAGAGAGAGAGAAATTGGAAAGAGTTGAGGAAAATAAAGGTAGAGAGAGGGGAGAAAGAAGACGAAAGCATGAGAGAGAGAAAGGAGAGTGAAAGTGATGGAATTAAAGAGATAGATAGATAGATAGATAGATAGAGAGAGAGAGAGAGAGAGAGAGAGAGAGAGAGAGGGGGGGGGGAAAGAAGGTTACAGCTGGAAGACGAAAGAGTGAACTAGAAAAGGAAAAATAAAGAGAGAGAGAGAGAAGGTGGGGGGGGGGGGGGAGAATAAAGAAAGAGAGAGAGAGAGAGAGAGAGAGAGAGAGTGGGGGAGGGAAATAAGGTTAAAGCTGGAAGACGAAAGAGTGAACTAGAAAAGGAAAAATAAAGAGAGAGAGCGAGAGAGAGAGAGAAGGTGGGGGGGGGGGGGAGAATAAAGAAAGAGAGAGAGAGAGAGTGGGGGAGGGAAATAAGGTTAAGCTGGAAGACGAAAGAGTGAACTAGAAAAGGAAAAATAAAGAGAGAGAGAGATAGAAGGGGGGGGAGCTCATTGTTCAATTGGATAAAAATGTATTCTGAGTGTACATAGGAGTTGCGAGTTCAATTCCTGGCTCCAGCTTCAGCAACTACCTAAACAATTCAGCTAATAGGAGATGTCTAAAAGCACGTCACCTGACTGGAAGGCTGGAAAGTATAACAGTCGAATATGCCAACCAAGATGAGAACAACAAACTGAACCATGTAAATAGTGTATATTATAAGTATGCGATTGTTTTTGTATTAAAAAAACTACAAACGATATAAAAATATTAATCATTTTCGAGTGTCCTAAATAAAAACAAAATAAAACAAGTTTGATGAGAATTGTGCTACGTATTATCAAGTTGCTATACAATCTTATGCTCACAGATGATATCAACGAGTAGTAGCAAATTACTTAAAAAGATATTTTTGATTTTCTGTAAAAGTTAAAAAAAAAAATTATTTTAACTAAAACTTTCTGAAATAAAATAGAAAGATTATAAAAACTGATACAGAAAATACAAAAGTTCTAAAAAAAATAGAAAAAAATAGAAAGTCACAAAAAATAAAAAAAGTAACAAAAAAGTCAGTTCTAAAATTAAAAAAATAACAAATAAATTAAAAAGTCACAAAATAAAAGAACTTACAAGAAATTAAAAAAATAATAATAAAAGAAATAACAAATGCAAACATTCAAGAAAAAAAAAGTCATATCAAGAAAAGTTGTTAAAATCCCAAAAGTCACAAAACTTTGGGCATTATTTTTCATGTGATTTAGGTTGTTCGGAAAATAATGTCGGCTTTTGTATTATTCAAATGAATCACCCACTTTTGAATTAGCGTTTTATACACAGAATTCTCTTTACATTTTTTGACACACCCAGTCACCTGACAAATCCCATACACCCGGTTTCGACACTCCTCGCCCTAACCGGGCACGATTTAATCGTTTGAGAACCGAAAAGGGTGGCCTACGCTATGTTATCTACCTAACTGGGATATATCGTCGACCCTTAATAAGAGGATCAAAATGAAGTATCTGTTCTGATACTACGCTTTTCTGTCTTTGATCAGATTGAGTCAATTTTTAATTTTTGTCATAATCCAGAATGACCCTTTTTGGAGAGGTATATTTTCCCGACATTAAAAACCGATATTGTGTCTAACTCTGCCCTTGTGGGGAGGCAAGTAAATAGAGACCCTAGATGAGATGAGTGCAGTATAGACGACCAAACACGCTTGAAAAGGTTCCTCTCCATTTTGCACCGTGTCGCCAGACTGACTTATAGAGCTGAAACTGGTGATGCTTGACTGACTGCATGACCTCTCATTGCAAGGTTCAATGGATTCTAGCTGACCATAAGGTCATCCCCTGTCAATCATCCAGGTTAAGCAAATGATTTCATTTAAAAAAACATTGTGTTTACATTTTATAATGCTCGAAAATATAATCTCTAATCAAAAGTAACCTAAACGTGAAGCATATTATTTTAGTCTGGTAGAAGGTCAATGAAATGGAGAGCTGGTAAGGATTGAAATCATTTATGTTACATGGAAACATAATTTGCGACATTTCTTTATGCAAGTATCAAATGTATTCCAGGGAGGTAATTCTTCCCTTACATTATTTTGAGTTATCCCCCTTACACCGCCTTTTTTTTTCCATAAACGCTAGCTTTCCAGGCTATTTACTCACATTTAGCAATTTTAAGTTTGTGACAATTTTGAAAATACATAAATAAATAAATAAATAAAATAAAATGAAATAAAGCAAATAGAAGGATGTTGTAGTTTGCGTGAAGAATATTTAGATTTTTATAGAGCGTTGCCAATGCAATTTGGTAGAAAACAGTTGGATACAAGCACATATCAAATGGCAATATTGAAGAATATAATAATTTTCAATTAAATATTAATTTACCAACGTTATGTGTCAAACCTATATAATAAAAAAAAAACTTTTTTTTTTTTAAGTAAAAGGGATTATTAGAAATAATATTAAATAAAATACACTCTTCGCCGAAACCGGTGCCACACTCTATAATAAAAAAACAATGTGTATTTATTTGAATACTAGCGGGCCCAAGTGGAAATTCCACGGTGTGTTTCTCTCTCTCCTTCTCTCTCGCTCTCTCTCTCTCTCCCCCTCTCTCCCCCTCTCTCTCTCTCTCTCTCTCTCTCTCTCTCTCTCTCTCTCTCTCTATATATATATATATATATATATATATATATATATATATATATAACATGAAATATAATGACACGAAATCACATAATTGTCGATGCAATAATTTATTTCAACCGTGCGGTTTTTTCAAGCATCACTCAGACAATTACATTTTTGAGATAGTCTCAAAAATGTAATTGTCTGAGTGATGCTTGAAAAAACCGCACGGTTAAAATAAATTATTGCATCGACAATTATGTGATTTCGTGTCATTATATTTCATGTTATTCTTGCTCTGTTTACTACATTGAGCTCTCATACCCAGATTTCCTCCTGGAATTATTCCATTATAACACAAATATATATATATATATATATATATATATATATATATATATATATATATATATATATATATATATATATATATATATATATATATATATATCCCGCACTGATGAGGACGTAAGTCTGAAACAACGTTGTCTGTAAGTAAATACACTTAAATATTTAACGAAAAAATATTTATAGTATATATATATATATATATATATATATATATATATATATATATATATATATATATATATATTATCCGGTTGCCCAGGGAAAAGCTGTGTCTCCCGCGGTTACCCCCTCATTCCTGACCTCCACTCGCCCTCCTGTCTTCCCTCTCGCCCCTCATCCCCGCCCCTCCCTCCTCTCCCAGCCCCTCCCTCCTCCTCCTCCTCCCTCCCTTACCCTCTTCCTCCGGGCAACAGTTTAGTACTAATTCTGTCTTGTCTCCCCCTTCGATGTATATTTAGCTCACCGTTAAAAAAAATATAAAATAAATCTCCGGCGATCGGACGATCCCATCTTCGTAAAAAGAGGTGTCAGAGCGTGACACAGGTAGGTAGGTACACGCTAACGTATTAATATATGGATTGTTTTATATAAATACATATAATATATTCGTCTAGTCACACAAAAGTTAGCTAGTAAAATAGTGTCTTTTTCTAGCTTCCGGACGAAACCATGAAAAGTGTTGAGGGGGGGTAGCGAACAAGCGAATAGCAAGTCAGATATACTCTCGTTCTCTGACATTAATTTGGACCCCCCCTCAAATCAAAATAAAAAGTCAACAATAGGTGTTTACTTTCTTTAGGTCAGCAGAAATGATGATAATAATTTATACATGAAATAAGTTAAAGTGCTGATGTAATTCTATGATTTTATCGGACTATTACTGCTGAGAAGACTGGCGGAGAGTGTACACTAGTTTGGCAATAAAAGACACCAAAGTCTTGTTTAATGAAAAGCAAAATAGAAATTATTTAGCTAAACTTCTCCCTAAAGGATATTTTAAAAACTGAGAATGTGAATATATATATATATATATATATATATATATATATATATATATATATATATATATATATATATATATATATATAGGGCTTTACGCGCTCCACTACTTTTGGAGCTGCTCCCGCTCCTGCTCCAACGCCCAAAATTAGAGCTGGCTCCTCTCACGCTCCCCTTTTTCAAAAAGGAGCCGCTCCTGCTCCAACTCCTATAAAAAAGGAGCGGCTCTTTTCAGCGCTCCATAATGAAAATGTACCTTCTTTCATAAGTGTTCTATCTGCTAATGAGTGGTCGAAGGATAGGGGTGGGTGTCAAAGGATCTCGTCAATATGGGTTGGGATGGCACTTTAAGTGTAATACCGTAAGATAATATTTGACAAAATCTCGCTAATATTTTGAGAGTTATAGAAGAACATGTCGGACGAAGTATAGGATTATACGTAAATTTTCGTTTCCTGAGGTATAAAATAGAAATAGGAAAATCACTAAAGTATTTTAAAACAATTTTAATTTTCATTACATTAACAACCTATTTTTTGAGGGAAGGAAAATTTGACCCGATATTTTTTCTATTTATTTTGGAAGGGAATTTCGATCTGTTTTAAGTAAATAAAGTTTTACTTTTAAACAATATTAGTGATTATTTTCTTTTTAAAGAAAACATTTCTCTGAGAGAGGAGAGACAGCCATATATATTTATTTGTTTTACGAACATAACTTTATTGTATAATGTATATTATTATTTACAACAGAGAAACGCGTAAGTACTTTCAAACAAATCGATGTATCTATTTTTTTTTTCAATAGTACAATTTGGGGACAAAAAAAACCTAATGAACACCCTATACAGAATTTGTTTTAAATATTACTCGACACTTAGATGGTTGAAATATATATATATATATATATATATATATATATATATATATATATATATATATAATTTATTTAGATACTGTATATTACATATTTCAGCAATGTACCGCGGTTTCATCCAAAAGGGCAGATTTAGACATCTTTAGTAAATCAGATACATAACTTTATTCCCCAAAACGACAACAAAAAAGCACACTAGTTTCACAGGCTCAAACGGTAAACTATATAGCCACCCCTTTCGTAATTTTTCAGGTATAATAATAACATCACAAAAGAACAGATAAATAAATAAATAAAACTTGCTAACAGATAAATAAATAATAAATAAAACTTGCTAAGGAATAAAATGAAGGCTTCCCTTGAGCCCTAGTTAATCACTATCCCACACCGGATTTTTTCGGGGACGCCCTCAGAGATGCACCGTTTTTCTGTCATTGTTGACGCCATTCCCGGTCGAGCGTGTCTACAATTGTTTCAGCTTGCCGATGATTCCACTGGGCACGGAGATTTACTAAAGATGTCTAAATCTTCCCTTTTGGATGAAACCGCGGTACATTGCTGAAATATGTAATATACAGTATCTAAATAAATTATATTAGCTCTCTTATATGATCGAGCACTTTATTTGATTTCTTTTCATATACAACCTGACACACACACACACTCTCTCTCTCTCTCTCTCTCTCTCTCTCTCTCTCTCTCTATATATATATATATATATATATATATATATATATATATATATATAGGCAGCATCTTCTCTTGCAGGCAACTATTGTTGAATGTAACAAACAACTTATGTCTGGATATCCTTTGGTAGATCCTTTCAATACTCCGAATCAGAATCTTAGTTTGGGAGGGGAAGGGAATTGGCCGATTAATCTGCTATAGTTTTGATTTGTGTCCCAAGTACTTTCAGACCACTCCGAGTTCATCTTCAGGGGAATGAGGATAATCAGATACAGACCATGTGTTAGTATTATAGATTGTTTTGGCGGACTATTGAAAGGATCTACCAAAGGATATCCAGACATAAGTTGTCTGTTATATTCAACAATCTCTCTCTCTCTCTCTCTCTCTCTCTCTCTCTCTCTATATATATATATATATATATATATATATATATATATATATATATATATATATATATATGGGAAATGAAAAAAGAAAAACCAAGAGATATTTTTTTTATATATTTATCAACGTTTCGTCTTTATTTGTAAGACTTCCTCAGGATGATAATTTTAAGAAAATTGTGATATCAACCCAATATTTCGGTGTACTTGCATGACATTTTTCTTTAAAATTATGGCCAGTTCCAACCGCTATGTATAAAAAGAGAAATGACCTCTATTTATGTCATTTCATGCGGACATCATAGTTAGCCGTCTTTTACAGTGTTCAATTAAAAAAAAAATTTAAGTTTAAAACAGATTAACGCATATGTGCAGAACATTTCTTCAATATATATTGTTGCTATTAAACGTTTCTCTATGTAAATTTTTTCCGATAACATTTAAAGTAAGGGTTCACAAACTAAGCATATACAGGTCCCCAGAACACCTTTGACTCTACGACCAGTAATTATTGGAAGTTAATTTTTTTTAACGAATGATATGTCTGAAGAAGGTCGTATGAAAGATTGACTGAAGATGTGGATATATCTATATATAAAGCAAATGCGTCTGTATGTGTGTATGTATGTTGCGGCATCACAGTTAAAAGGGTTACGAGCCAAACTAATCGCAGATTTGGAATCAGCAACTTCGATCCGATGTCAGAAGTTTTTGAACCTTTTTTAAAATCATTTTTCAAAATTAAAAGTACATAAAAAAACTTCATAAACAAATGTTCCCTTTTGAGCCGACCGAATCATCGTACGTATTTGACGTATTGTTTAATTTGAAGACAAATAATTTATCCTTTTATTTAAAATTTAAATGGATAAAAAAATGTTTGATAAATGTTCACTAATATATTTTAACTTTAATAAAAAAAATTTAAATTCATATTTCTTCTTTTTTCTTCATTTATTTTAGACAATCGAACTATTTTAGGTCTATGTGGAAAGCTAAAGATCCCTACGCCGAACTCATTTAAGTAGGTCGTGTTGATAAGCGTTCGTTCTCAGTTTCAATATTTTATGCTATCGTGGGTTCGAATCTTACACTAGACAGTTTCCAGTTATTTCCTCGCCGATATCGATCGTCATAAAAAAAAACAGCATATTTTTTAAATAAAAAATGGATGAAAAATATTTAGCACATATTCTTAACTTCTAATCTATAAAATCCAAGAAAAGTTGAGAAACTCAGGATAGACGGGTAGTTATTATATAGATAAAGGAAAAGGTTTTTAATTGGCTGAAAAATATCTGTGAATCGCGTGCGCATGTCCGTGCATGTCGCGTTTTCTTAATGCATATTTAACTGGCTCCTCACGCATGCTTACCCGTATCTTGCGTGAGCGTGACTATTAACTATGGCGCGCCCGTTTAATGTTTTACTCATCCTGCCTGTCCCGTCATGCAGTTGACTTCCGTTCCAAGCTCTTGTTTGTTGGGTATGTACACACATCTAAATGGTCGGCGACTCCTTGCCAATCATGTACGTCCCGTTCTAGCACACCCTCTCACTTATCCGAAAGCTTTTTGTTGACATATCAAAATGCAGACAGCGTTCATCACACCGTGCAAACAATCACGATTCCTATGGCAATTAGGAACTGCTGGCAAAAGTCTTCAGCGCTATCTATTCAAACATATTAGTGAAAGCGTTCATGTGTCCTTTCATGCTTACCCAGAACGTTCTTGCTTGTACTTTTTTTTTTACTTTCGTTCATCGTAAACAAGGCACTGAGACGTAAGGGGCTACTGTGATTTGGGGCCACCAGATTTATAGGGCATACTAAGTGGGGAGCTGTGCAGCAAGATAGTTGTTCACATTACATTTAAATTTCTTCATGTTAGTACACTCGGGGAAACAGGGAGCAGGAAGAGAATTCAAAATGGCAAGCCGTCTGAGGTAAGAAGCTATTCGGCTAGAAAGTTCTCCGGTATCTAGGGACCGCTACATTGAAGGGGTGGGATTTTGCTGATAATCTGGTTGATAAGGAATATTTACGTTCAGGGGTACAAGTGCATTATGTTCATCGGAGCACATTCCGTGGAAGTACTTGTAAAACAAGCGCAGGGATGCGGCATTGCGGCGATTGAATAAGGACTGGCGCTTGTCAGTGTTCAAGAGAGAGAGAGAGAGAGAGAGAGAGAGAGAGAGAGAGAGAGAGAGAGAGACGATCACTGTCGGTTCAGTGGACGCACACATGCATGTTCATATTAAAAGCTATTAATGGTTAATGTCATTTTATAAAGAATTAAATTATCAATTATTTTATATCGTGTCTGTCGGGTTAGGGGGTTCTGTTGCATAGTTCCACTCCTGCTTGGACCGCGGCAGTACGCGCTTTGTACACTAGTCCCACTGCGGGCCGTGCCTTTACTCGTTTCGTATACTCTTCTCTTAAAGAGCCGTGGCACTTCACATTTAATACTCGTCATTTTTAAAACATCATAAATCACATAGTTCATATATTGTTTGCATACCTTTAGATTTCTCCCTCGCCGTGTAGAGGGTCGTGTCGTCTAGTGGATGAATTCTTTCTTCCTTCCTTCCTGCCGTGAACCACGCCGTCCGTTGTCTGCAACAAAAGCCCCATGACGCACTCCGAAGACAAACAACCCTCTTAACTTTCAATTATTTTTATTACAAGTGTTGTTATTTATCGGTCTGGGCCATTCACTACGTCGAGAGAGAGAGAGAGAGAGAGAGAGAGAGAGAGAGAGACTAGTGGTTGGAGCACCGGCCCAAATGCGGCAACAATACTCCATGCGTGATCGAATGATGGCTTTGTAGAGATATAGGATACTGGCACGTGTAAGAAGTTTTCTAGCCCGGTAGAGGGAGACTACTTTCTTTGCAGCATACTTGACAGTATCTACTATGTATTATGTATTATTGTATTAGCAGTATCTTCTATGTATGTATGTATGTATGTATGTATGTATGGTTATTGTTATTATTATTATTATTATTATTATTATTATTATTATTATTATTATTATTATTATTATTATTATTATTATTATTATTATTATTATTATTATTATCATTATTTCTGTCAAAGAACTGTATCGCCAACAACAATGTTTTCTCGCGAATAATCCTTGTCGAGCGTCGAGACAACTATTATTCGACAGTTATCCACTTTCACAATTGTTTTCTCAAGGGAAAAGATTACGAAATACCAAGGTCTTATGTACGACATGAAAAGAAACTGGAATCTTAGGAAAATCTCCATCATACCAGTAATTATAGGAGCAACAGGACTAATGAAAAATAATTTCAAAAGCTATCTGTCGAGTAAACCCGGTGAACCGAGTGCAAGAGAAATACAAACAATTGCACTTAAAGAGACGGTTAGAATCTTAAAAAGATCTCTAGGCTGGAGTGTCTGAAATAGCCGATGAATGTCTGGCATCCGGTAGGAAGCCCCATCTCCAGCAAAAACGGAAAGATAAGAAAAAAAAAGTGTATATATTATATGTTTGAATTTGCACACACACACACACACACACACACACACGTGTGTGTGTGCAAATTCAAACATATATACTATATAGTTATGTGCACACATGTGCTATTTTCTGTAGACCTATATTCACTTGTATGTATATCGATCTCCCTATCGATCGATAATCGATAATGTGATAAGATAGAGATCGAATGCCGCAAGCCGATATTTATCCAGTTTGAGCGTCAAATAAAGTAAACATCGATGTATATATTATAGATCAATTGGGAAAGAAAAAAGCAATCGATAATCAAGTGAAATGTTGAATACAATGGCGAATAGACGAAGATGATCTGTAATCGACGAAAGATCGAAGTCCAGTTTGCTACTAATCGCTCTAATTGAAGCTGGAACTAAAAATGATTCTAATGGACGATTTAAGCACTGACTATCCGTCTGGCCTTTTGGCAAAGATCAAAGTGTAGTATCTGTTCCGATGGATACTGCACCCATTACTGGTGTTGTCTTGGTCTTCGGGTCTTGATTTACGCCGGTCTATGGGTCTGTCCTGTGCAGTTCTAGGAGGTCTACCCTCCCAGGCTTTGCCTCCCCTCTTTGGAGAGGAGTAAGTTTATTGCTTACTGCATGAGGCGCCCTACCGGGGAATGCCGACGGGGCTGCCCAGGCAATTTTTAATGACCAGAGTGCTCAACTTCTCGAGTGCTGGTTTTTCTAATCCCACTTTCCCG
The DNA here is from genome assembly GCA_963556195.1 of Sepiola atlantica. NCBI lineage: Eukaryota > Metazoa > Mollusca > Cephalopoda > Sepiida > Sepiolidae > Sepiola > Sepiola atlantica. The sequence goes on along the minus strand of OY744532.1, from coordinate 9,375,513 downwards.
ACCTTGTGTCACATCTTACCTTGTGGGAGGTAGATAAATAAAACTGACTATCCGTCTGGCCTTTTGGCAAAGATCAAAGTGTAGTATCTGTTCCGATGGATACTGCACCCATTACTGGTGTTGTCTTGGTCTTCGGGTCTTGATTTACGCCGGTCTATGGGTCTGTCCGGTGCAGTTCTGGGATATCCACATTCCCAGGCGTTGCCTCCCCTCTTTGGGGAGGAGTAAGTTTATTGCTTACTGCCTGAGGCGCCCTTACCGGGGAATGTCGACGGGACTGCTCAGGCAATTTTTAAACCACACTTTCCCCACCCGACCTTGGGTCACATCTTACTTGTGGGAGTAAGATAAAAACTGGCCGTGTGCCTAACTCTTGGAGAGGAGTAAATCAATATCTGTCTTAGAATGAATTAGTTTAGCAAGTGAAAGAGCAAGAGGAAACACGCACACCCACCTACACACACACACACACACACACACATACATATATATATATATGTATATGTATATATATATGTATATATATATATATATATATATATATATATATATATATATATATATATATATATATGTATATATATATATATGTATATATATATATATATATATATATATATATATATATATAAAGAATAGGAGAATGAAGATATGATATATACCTTTAAAGTAGAATTTATCATGAAAAATTGATGCTCGATATACGAGATAGAGCAATTATATAAACAAGTAAAGGATGAGAATAAAAAGTGTACAAAATACAATATTTATTAAGTCATCAGTTGCTCAAAACAACGAGTCTTTTTATTTATATACTAGCGGAACCCGTCGCTGGCGTTGCACTGGAGAAAATACTACCTATTGCATGACGTCGAATAAAAAAAGAAACGGTCTATTGTTCTTTCTCCCCCCGCCCTTACCGTGTTGGCGAATGTTTTAAATTAAAAGAAAAAGAAAAAAGTGGTAGAGTAGAATGGGATCGAACGCTAAAACTGGCGATCATGAAACCTGCCTTCTTAACGAGTGCGCCACGGGTTCGAGTTAAAAATATATGTGAAAATAGGCCAATTAAGCTAAGCTTGTTTATTGGCATGCGTGTTATGTTAAGATTTAGCTTCTGCCGATCAAATGTATAGCTCAACAATGACACGGTTTAGGTCATTTGTAGTTGATGAAATAAATGGATTTGGGCAAGTTTTCTATAATATGCGTGTTAAAGGTGTATGATTTTGTAAAATGTAAATGTATCGGGGTTTACGAGTATCTTGACGCTTATTGAATTAAATAGGAAGTCGATTCGATCAAGAAATTGTAGCCGCCATGTTGAATGATTAAATGTTGCAGGAACTGTGTTCGTTAATTTCATTCGCTTAATTTCAGAATGAATATATATTTATATTTATATTTATATATAGAAGTCATAGGTAGAAATAGAAATAACGTAATCTGATATTCGCGGAAAATCATCGGAGTGAACGGGAGCGGTCATTAAGTCTTTGCGTATTGCTTTATATTATGTAGTAAATTAATACCAGGCAAATAATAAATAAGAACGGAGTCTTTTATGAAAATTAAACTATGTTTATTAGTTCCCGGTGTCGATGAGTGGAGTGACAGTACATAATTGTTAGGGAGAAAAGATTTTGCTACCACCTATATGGAGTTGGTTTGGCGGAGAGTCGTAGATGGTGGGCCAAATGTAATATTTAGAGTTAGCTGGAAAAAAATAATAACAAATTTACTAAAACACGCTCGAGTGAATAAGCGTAATATAGTGGTGAGCTTAGTAGCCAGTGATGCATGTGGTTATTTTCCTATTCTCCGAGAAGGTACAGGGGAAAAATCGTCTTAACTTTATATATTAGAACGAAGAAGATATATATATAGACAAGTAAAAAATCAGAATAAAGATTGTAAAAATACAATATCTATTACGTCCACAGTTGTTCAGAACGATGTGATTCAAATAAAAGAAATTTATTTTTTCGTCCTTAAGCCATGTCTTTTCAAAGAATGGAATCTTATCGTTTTATCGTTCGAAGAATACAAACAATAAGTCGCTAAAGGAAATTACCAAAAACTCATAATTTGAAAAGATATTAAGATAATATAAGATCAAGACAAATATAAAAATGCCCAATGCAAAAAAAAAGGTTGAAAATATGCGAAAAAGTTCACTGTTGAAGGCGTCATGAAAATTGTAGCAGCAAGTTCGTAAACGGTAAATCCAGGAAAATCGGCCTAAAAATTGACTCGACTCTTCGATTTCTGTTTTAACGCTAGTTTTTACTAGCTCGTCACCTGGATTGAAACTGCTACTTACTATCTCACTTTTAATTCAACTCCATAAAAACTATATCTGGAAAGCCCATGGAAGTCTCTCCAATGGCTTTTAATACACAGCTTACATCCTAAACTTTTACATTGCAACCTTTTCCAACTGGATTATTTGGGCCTTTTAATTTTTTGTTTATACAGGGTGGGCAAAAATAAGGGTCCTATTTTTAAAAATTCATAACTTTTTTTATTTATTGATTTTTTAAAATTTTTTTTTAGAATAAGTAAAGGACCCCTTCCGAAGCAAGCATGAGCCGTATTAGCCCTAAGGAACGTACCCTCATTTAGAAAACATTATTTTTGCTTAAAAAACTCAAAACAGTGTAAAAAACAATACTTTAGTTTTTGTAAGTTTTAAGAAGTGTTTTTCGGCTAAAATTTGTTTTGTTCATTTCAAAAAATCTCGGAAGGGTCAGTCTACACACACATAAAGTTTGGTGAGTTTAACTTTTATTTTGTGGAAGTTATTCAAATTCAAGTTATTCAAATTTAAAGATAGGACCCTTATTTTGGCCCACCCTGTATATATATATATATATATATATATATATATATATATATATATATATATATATATATATATATATATATACATATATATATATTAGTAGGAGTATCTTGCGTTGCCCGGGAGCATAGGTAGCAAAATAGAAGTGTAAAAATAGGGTGTGTAACATTTTTCTTTTAAAACTCCCCCTCTCTCTCTCTTTCTACATGTCTTTAGTTTTGAGCCTCCATCAACTGCATCTCTTCCTCTCTCTCCTTCTATGTCTTACTTTCTGTATTTTTCTCTCTATCTCTCTTGCTCTGTCTTTCTCTTTCTTTCTATCTTTCTTTCTCTCCTTCTCTCTCATCCTGTCTTATTCTCTTTGTAATATAATTTTTATTTAAATATGATTAAAAAAATTGTTCAACGCAACAATTGTTCTTTCTCTCTCGAAACTTAGTCGAAATTCATAAATAGTTTTTTATGTAAGATATTAAATAATTCGTCTTATTTTGAAATAATCTTATCTCTTTTTTTTCCTTTAATAAACAAAACGAAACTACTTGTGTTAATATTACACGATGAAAACGTAGTCGAAATATCAACATGTCTATTGATGTTTTTAAAAAAAAACATAGTTCACCCCAAACAAGGCAGGCCGCCACTATAGACGTAAGGGCTACTGAGAAAAAATAAAGGGGAGAAGGTTGGGGAGGCGGTCAACCTAAATTAAGATCTGCGTAGCGAGATATCTGTTTACATTAGTTTTACATTTCTGCATGTCAGTATTGTCGGGGAAACAGGGAGCAGGGAGGGAGTTCCAGAGGCCAGCATCACGAGGAAAGAAGCTATTGGAGTAGAAGGCTCTCCGACATATGGGGACCCCCACAGTGAATGAATGGGATTTAGTTGATTGTCGAGTTGGTCTAGTGAATTTACGTCGAGGGGGTACCAGAGTAGCCAATTCATCGGAGCATAATCCATTGAAGTATTTGTAAAACAAGCACAAGGATGCTACATTGCGGCGATGGGACAGGCACTGGAGCTTGGTTGACAGTGAGGGACCTATTAGGTTGGCGACTCTTTTTTGGACCTTGTCAAGGAGGGAGAGACTAGTAGATCATGCACCAGCCGAGATGTGGCAACAACACTCCATGCATGGGCGGATGGTGGCTTTGTAGAGATACAGGATAATGTCAGGTGTGAGGAGTTTACTAGCACGGTAGAGAGAATCAACCTTCTTTGTGGCAGCCTTGGCAATGTCTTCAATGTATTTGTTCCAATTCATGTTACCTGTGAAGGTTAGGCCGAGGAGTTTGAATGATGAACTCTCAGGTAGGCTGTTATTTGCCACGACAATCGGTGGTTGGAGAGGTTTCTTGTAGTTATTGAAGGAAAGGAGCTCTGTCTTTGCGGCATTAAAAGTTACCAACCATTTATGACCCCAATCCACTACAACCTGGAGGTCATTTTCTAAGGATTCAGCCAATCCCTCGGATATGATCGCGTCTGTTTTGTCAACATAGCGAGAGTAAAGCGTGGTGTTGTCAGCAAATAAACCGATCTCAGACTCTATGTCATCAGAGACATCGTTTATATAGAGCAAGAACAACAAAGGTCCAAGGATAGATCCCTGGGGTACACCAGCATTTATGTCATGTTGCTTAGATGAACGGCCATCGATGAGAACCTAGATTTTTTGAGGGATAAGAGATTGCGACTGCGATTGTTGTGATTATTTCAAGTTGGAGACTAAAATATTAAAAAAAAATGGATTGTTTTTTTTAAGTATGCTGACCGAGGAATGTATAAAAAATTACATAAATACGTCACCGATCGAGAAAGGTTCGAGAAAAACATCAGACTTGACGCTCGAAGTGAGGAGTTGACTCTAACTATATAGCGGAGTGTCTTAAAACGCTTGTCGACATTATACATCCAATGAATTGTAAACTATATAAACAAATCCTTTACTGCTTTCGATTTCTTCATTTCTGTTGCGACACACGTGGTGCTACCAGATCAGGCTGTCTGGATATATCGGCTTCTTGACTCAAAATGCACCAAACATTGATGTTTTATTGCTGTTTGTTGCTTTTTTTCTTTTCTTTCTTAATCATGTTCTGTAAAATCCAAAACACCATCAATAAATATTTGAACATATAAAGAATTTGAAGCATAAAAACCTTTACTAAAATGACCGGATTCGGCATTAAATAACACGAGGAGGGTTGATATGCCGTAAAACAAAACAACCAAACAAATCTGCTGTAACGCCTTTTGTTGTGGGACCAAGTAAAGAACACTCGGATGGTTTATATTTCGTTTCGTTCATTTTGGCGTACTAACCAATTTGTGTGATATTTATACCGAAACACAAAACGTTTGAAAACGATGCATTTAAGGTTAATTGTTATTTTCCCCATTTTCCTCAAACAGCCTAAACAATTCAAGACAAATGAGACAACCGCCGTCTCAAGGATGTTTTATACAATGTTTTGTGCAACTCTGGCAAGTAGTTTTCGAGCCGATGAATGAGCTAGGTACAGACACACAAACAACCATTATCATTTACAGGACATATAAATGGATAAAACAAACTTTATTTCAGAAGGAAATGACCTACATTGGTATTGATGGATGTGAAAAAACATAGAATCCGATCAAATCTAGTATATCTATCTGTACGTACATGTGTTTATTCTTCTGCTTTACGACCTAGTATTTTTTACGTCTGGGTACCCGAGCAACGGTCTAATTTATGGCTAGCCGCTTTTAAAACATTTATTGCTACAGGTTCAAGAAATCTTTCAATGTCACGTGTTGATCTTGCGTGCTTAGATCGTTAGGGTTACCAACTTCGATCTTCGGAGCATCCCCACTGACAAAGCCGGAACAAACGATACACAAAATGACCCATCCGCCCTACTCAACTCTTTATATATATATATATATATATATATATATATATATATATATATATATATATATATATATATATATATATATATATATATATATATATATATATGAAGAAGAATGGAAAGGAATTAGAGAAGCAAAAGCCAAATCATAATTCAATTCAATTGCTCAGAGCAAGGTATATTCCGCAAAAAAGGCAATTTATTCAAGTTTATTCAAGTTGAATAAATTGCCTTTTTTGCGGAATATACCTTGCTCTGAGCAATTGAATTGAATTATGATTTGGCTTTTGCTTCTCTAATTCCTTTCCATTCTTCTTCATTCTACCTGCTCTATCCTGGATATTGAGCTGTATACTCTTCACAATAGGTTTTACTTTTCCTAAAAGTTCGCTTTTAGTACTCCACTTTATATATATATATATATATATATATATATATATATATATATATATATATATATATATATATATATATATATGAGAAAGGAAGGATGAGAGTAATCCGACGTAATGGGAGATGGAAAAGGAAAAACCAAGAGCTAATTGTTTATATATTTATCAACGTTTCGTCTATATTGTAAGACTTCCTCAGGATGATAGTTTAAAGAAAAAATGTCATGCAAGTACATCGAAGTTTGGGGTTGACATGGTGGAGAGATGAAGGGATGTAGACTGAGGCACTTTTACTTTTTGTTCCAATCTAGAGTGCCCCATTTTCAAGAGGCTGGATTTTTCCCACATTTAAATCCGACATTGTGTCTAACTCTGCCCTCATCGGGAGACATGTAAATAGTAACTTAAATATGAATTGATTAGAATTACTTTGACTTAAAAAACATAACAATAACTTCGCATGCGTGTGTGTGTATTTTCCGCGACGACGTTACTTACTGATCAAATATTTTTTTGTAATCACACATGTAATAACATAAAATAAAAACAAGTGCTTAATATAGCGTTTATTTTCGCTATTTCTGTTTAGAAGTATTGTCTATATTTATATGTAACTATACTTTTTAAATAATGCTCCGTCATATTAGAGTTCTAAACATACGTATGAAATAAAACTTTGTCTTCTTTTAAGAATACGTATTGATGTCTGCGAATAAAATGCTAACCCTGAAAGTCAGTCATTGCTCTTGCTTTACAAGACAATAATACCGTTGCCTTAAGACATTTCGCTATCTTTAAGTTTTTCTAGTTATTTCGCTAAATATATATTACGATCAAACGAACATAATTTCACTTACGCGTAATGATTTACTTAAATTGATATTGTAGCAGTTACCTCCTCCTTTCAAAACATAACTACACCGGTTTGCCGGTAGGTGTCGCTTTTTCACCGACAGGTGGCGCTGTAAAGCGACACCAGAGTTATCTGCCCTTCGGACTATAAAACCAGGTGCATAACGGAAATTCTCTCTCTTCTTCACCAGCCTCGACAGGAGTACGCTGACACTAGCGTTCCGTTTCATTCTTCTCTTCTGGTCAATTGGCCTCGGTAGAACGACGCTAATACATTAGCGTTTCGCATCACGCTTTTCTCTTTTTCTTTTCAACTAGCATCGGCATAACAACTACCAACACACGTGGTAAAACAACGGTAAGAGTTCTCAACTCATTTTCTTTGCGTACGGCTTTCAAAGACTTTCCACACGCCGGATTCATTTCTTCTTATACCTTTTCAAGAACTGTTTTTCCATCGACACACATGCATACATCACACACTTCATCATTCCACGTACACACACGTTCAATAAACGTTATTTGAACTACTTCATTTTGTTTATTAATTATTACTCTGTCTTTGCATGCAACAATTGCTTGATTTACTGAACACGTTTATAATCGGGGGAACACGACCCTCGATCCGAACATTGGTGACCCCGACGTAGGTGATGTACTATAACATCGATGAATGTTCAGCAGAGGAACTTTAGGCCCTGGGTTTCGCATTTTACTTAATTCATTACATATTATGCTAAATTAAAATTGTTATTTCTGTTATAGATATTTTGTACACGCAGAGCATATTAGTTTAAACGCGGTTGTAAGAATTTATATATTTATACAATTATGAAACAACTTCGTGTGCGCGTGTGTGTTTTTCTTGTAACCACGAGATTTAGGTATTGAACTTACTTGGAGGTCAATAATCTCTATTAATGAAAATATCTGTTCAGATGACATATACGCGTTTCTGGATATACGAAGAAGTGTGATTTATACACTAAAAAAAAAGAAAAAACCCTTAATTAATTATTTATTTGTTTATTTATTTAAATGAGTTAAATAAAACGAACATAGATAAAAAAGTACGACATATCAGGCTTGTAGTCTCTTATTATGTACTACCGGTTCTCACAGACAGATTCCTGCCAACGAAACTATTATATTGCAAATTTCATTTGATCTATTTAATTCTTTATAAAATGACATTAACAATTAATACTTATTGATAATAAAACGAAATAGTCTTTGTCTTTTTCTTTATTTTTTTTTGTTTTTTATTAAATTTAAATTATTATATATTTCTTTTTCAATTCAGTTTTTAATCCACAGATTCGTACACATGTATTTATACGCAACTACGAATAAGCTTAATTAATGAGTAATTTATTTAAATAAGTTAAATAAAATAACATGGAATAAAAACGATACTGCATCCCGGGCTCGGAGCCTCTTATTTTTTACTAGAAGTTCTTATCCAACTGTTAGACAATGGCCCTATGGGAATGGACTTATCTGTTGGAAATCGTTGGTTTGACTTGCGCGAATTAGCGCGGGTTCAGTCGAGTGCAGAATAGGGCAAGTTCTCACAGTCAGAGCTAACAGACGTGACAAGGTCGCCGTGTGACGAGATCCCAGATCAGGGGTCAGTGTGCACCTGCGAGAGGCTGTGACGTCACGGGCCCTTGCGTGGGAAACAGAGTGATCCGTGACGTTACTGTTTCTTCGTGAGAAGCGAGTTTCGTCAGTCTGGCTTTTTGAGGCAAACCGATGAGACGTGATTGTTACCATGTAATTTACAACAGATAAGGGAAATATTTCCCTAAGAAAATACAAGCGAGAGATATCCTTTCCCCCTTTAGAAATGGTTCAGAAAATAATTGTTAAGTAACTATAATTAAGTAGTGATTTGATATCTTTCTCTCTCTCTCCCTCTCTCTCTCTCTCTCTCTCTCTCTCTCTCGACGTAGTGAATGGCCCAGACCGATAAATAACAACACTTGTAATAAAAAGAATTGAAAGTTAAGAGTTGTCTTCGGAGTGCGTCATGGGGCTTTTGTTGCAGACAACGGACGGCGTGGTTCACGGCAGGAAGGAAGGAAGAAAGAATTCATCCACTAGACGACACGACCCTCTACACGGCGAGGGAGAAATCTAAAGGTATGCAAACAATATATGAACTATGTGATTTATGATGTTTTAAAAATGACGAGTATTAAATGTGAACTGCCACGGCCCTTTCAGGGACGAGTGTACGAAACGAGTAAAGGCACGGCCCGTAGTGGGACTAGTGTACAAAGCGCGTACTGCCGCGGTCCAAGCAGGAGTGGAACTATGCAACAGAACCCCCTAACCCGACAGACACGATATAAAATAATTGATAATTTAATTCTTTATAAAATGACATTAACCATTAATAGCTTTTAATATGAACATGCATGTGTGCGTCCACTGAACCGACAGTGATCGTTAGCTAGCTGCGTCGGTCCAAAGTTGTTGTTTGATTCAGTCAGTGCTACAACAGAAGAAATCTCCTTCTAAATAAAACCATAACCCCAGTTTACCACACAATTAACGAAGTTTATTTTTCATTTGGAGGTTGCGATTGTACTCGTTTTTTTTTAAAAAGTTGAATAGCAGACTTGCAAATGAGATCTTTGCCTGACCAAATCAAAACGCAAGTCCCTTAGTTTAAGACGTAACATCAATTTTTAGATGTCACTTTAAAACTAAATAAAAATACATACGAGCTACATACGTAAACATAAAGCCCAATCACCCCTCTATCAATCATAAAACATATTCCAATAATTCTAACGAAAATGTATTTAAAAAGTCAAGTATCATTTACAACACATATCTATAAAATAGTAAGTATAATAATAATATCGAGATTAAATATAAGCAATAGGATTCCAATAATTATAATAAACATAAAAATAAAAGACAGAGAAACATCACTATAACCAGATGCTGAGAACTAAACTTGGCAAGAAATTCCTAAATCTAATCGAAAAATACATTTTCTTAACTAACCCGTTGCACAAAATATGCAATTAAAATAACATCAAACTCTTATACACTTGTTGCAAAAACTTTTAAATGATAATTAAAACGCAGAATAACGAGAGCAGTAGAGAAAAAGATAAAAATAAAATACGTAAAAAAATGATTAATATAGTAACAATAAACATAACACTAAGAACAACAATAATATAACCACTAGAAATAGTAATCACTCGTGCACTTTGTCCACTACAAAATAACTGCCTAACCAAAGGCATTGTGTTCCAAGCCACAATTTTTGCCAAAGAAAATCCGATTAACAAAAAATACTACGTATGTATAACCGCCATGTATAACAATCATACAAGAACATTCAGGAGCCAAAAAAGCCGATAAAAAATCACAAATGAACCATTACTTAGAACTCTAAGAAAGCGGGTGCTCGCCAATAATTGAGTAGAAAATAGTACAATTCGCCAGTACATGTAGATACTTAGACAACCCGTGTTAATCACGTTTGAACGAGACCCATGATATTTACAATTTTAAAGATACACAGAACATACTAAATTGTAGAAGTGAAATAGCAATCAATTTTAAACAGAGAATAAACTTTACTTGAGGATAATCACATACATAAATAATAAATAAATGAATAAAATAAATGCAAAACTAAATCAACATGTAAAGTAGCAACAAAATAAATAGTTAATAAATTACTCCAATCACGCATGTGCTAAAATAAGGTTACTCAACACAATCATAAAACGAATACGCCGCACTAAAACAAATCAAAAGAAAAATATATCAAGTAAAGGTCAGATGGGCCTTTGTTTGAGAGATCTCAGCCATTGACTAATGGAAACATGAATCCGTGGGAGAGAAATAACAACGAATCTGATTGGTTGATTAGTAAGAATAAACATCACGTGGATATATAAAAACAAACAGTAAAAATGATTTCGTGTAGGGATGAAACGCGGATGCATCTGTGTAGCTGAATTGCCATAAATAGTCATATCTTATATATATATATATATATATATATATATATATATATATATATATATATATATATATATATATATATATATATATATATACGTGTGTGTGTAGTAATCCGGGTAAAGTTTGTATCCACAAAATTCGTTCCCCAAAAATGAAAGTGTACAGCAAGCGCATTCTTTGCGTGAAGATGTCTGGCGTTGTATAACTGTGACTGAAACATGTTTTGCAAATGTGTAGTCAAATTATGTTTGTATGAATAAAAAATATTACTAGTATATAATATACATTTATATATATATATATATATATATATATATATATATATGTTTTTATTTGCATCTAAAAACACATTTTGATATGCGCACGTTGGTATATATATATATATATATATATATATATATATATATATATATATATATATATATATATATATATATATATATATTTACATCTGAAGAATACGCCCGTCAATTTGAAGACCACCGCATTCAACTGTGTCTTTTCAAAGAGTTTAGATTTCCGACAATTTATATACCCATAAACGCCGCCCTTTACGTGTGTATGTGCGTGTGCGTTCTGTTCTTTTGTTTTTGTTTGAAAAAAACATTTTTTCTCCCCTTTTCGCGGGCTTCAATAGAAATCGTAATGGCTACCCGATGCGAAATTGAAAGGAAAGGCCGTTTATTAAGCGAGTCCCGATCGGCCTCCTTTTCGCGCCAACTCCGGCCTTTTTCTTGACTCCATATCTGTTGTGTCGAGACGGCCGCGGCGGTGGCCACTGGAAGAAAGAAGAAGAAGAAAAAAGCCCTTTGTGCGGACCGTCCGCTAATTAAGCCACCATTTACAGGCTGATCAGGGAGACTCGTTTTTTTAGTCGCCGATTTATAGCCAGCACCTGGGCCTGGTGGCCAACTACCCCCTGACCGCCGCTCTCAACTCATTCGTGCTGCTGCGTTTAGTTAATTCTTCATTGTATATATATATATATATATATATATATATATATATATATATATATATATATATATATATATATATATATATATATATATATATTCCTGTTTTGGTATGCAAGTAAATAACTGCATGTGAACGCATGCTCTATTTGTGTGTATGCACATATCTTCTTCTGTATATGTGTATACGTATATGTATACAGATATACATATAGTTATTCTATTTACATACGTATATACATATGTATGCACAGACATATGTGTATGTATGTTTATATATATATACTTTTAGAGAATATATATATATATATATATATATATATATACGCACACACATACACACACACACACACATATATATATATATGTATATATATATATATATGATGTAATTTTATCAACAATTCAACCACTCTTATGGTTACAAACTGTTGCACAAAAACACAAACATATATGATATATAATAAATGTATTTACATAATGCATATACATACATACATACATACTAGAAGAATACTTGTCCCAGGACGGGTAAAACTAATTCCCCGAACAGAACAGTTTTGCACCACTTTTATATCATTTTACGAAGATTAAAATAAACATATCATGAAAATTCTTATTCGAATTTTCATCAAAATCTATAACATTTTTCTTATTCTAGAAAATGTCAAAATTTAATCCTTAAGCTTAAGGGGTCTTGAAAAGAAATTGAAATACAGGGAATCTGGTTTAATTGATGTCTAATGACTACGGATCAAATTCAATGCAAATCTGAAATATTTGAATTTTCAAATGGGAGGTTATGCTAATATTGTGCCTCCTTAAACCTTTTAAAATGCTTCAAAGAAACTGAAATTTTGGAAATATTTACGCATTGATGTCTAATACTTCTTTTTAAATTAAAAAAAAATCGAAAGTATTTGAATTTTCCCGAAAAGTGCTTCCACTTCATTTTTACCTCCATTGCGTGAAACTAAATTAAACAAAATAAAGCCAACATTGTTACGCCCTACGCCTAGAAGCTATTCTAGAATTCATAATGATCGGTTAATTAGTTTATGGGTGAATCCTGTACATACAAATATATAAACATATACACATACTTAACTTTATATTATATATATATATATATATATATATATATATATATATATAGTTACGTAAAAAATTGTTACTGCGAACCTATTATTTACGTTCGATGACATTCCAAGACAACATTACGTTTGTACTAAAATTTTAATATTGAATCAAATTTTTGTAATCATTATTATTCAACTGTAGGTTTAACAATATTTTATCAACTGGCATTTTTAATGTTTTTATAGTGAGTTTATCCATCGGTGTTCTGTTTTGAATGAAAGTTAATCGAGACTATCTCGACTGGTTTTAGATCTTAAGTGACGGTTTGAAAATCGTTTAAAGTTTCTGGTGCAACGCCTTGGGGATATTTTAGTTATATGCCAACTTTTGATGTGAGTCTTTCATGCCTTTTAACTTGCCGCTACTTTTTATATAAAACCTTCTTCTTAAGCTTTTCTCATCTTCCTTTCTTCTGGATTGATTTTTCCTTTGGTCATTGAAATGTAACTAAATTTATATATATATATATATATATATATATATATATATACATTTTTGTTTTTTTATTTTACTTCAGTAAAGTTTATTTTCAAGATTATAAAAAAAATCCTTGCGCTGGTGATGAAACGTTCATGTATAAAAGGGAAATACAATTATGTCGCATTTTTTATTTTCCCAGAAACTCAAATCATTAAAATCACATGAAATATTTTTTTCAATTATATAATTTTTTTAGTGAAAATATTGATTACACAATGCTTTATTCAAGAATAATATCGATATTTCAACCAATTATTTTTTATTCGAGTTATAGTGTTTTATTAACACGGTATTTAGGGGCCTTTTTTGTAATATATACGAAATATTTAAAAAAAAGAAGTTAATTGTTAACATCTACAATGCTTTATTTTCATAAAAAAACATAAACAAATTCATGCATTTTTTAAATTAATATATTAAAATATAACTTTAGTAAAGGTGTATTTTGTTTTTAAAAAATAATACATTTTCACTAAGATTAAAAAAAAAATAATGGTTTCATTATATTCCGTAATTGTTAGTTAATAAATATTGAAAATTTCATTAAAATTAGTTGATTCCCTGAATTTTAGTGAAATTTTAAGTTAAGGCAGGGTCAAAATAATTTTACATTTTAGGGATCAGCCATTGATTTTACACATACCTAATATATACAGGGTGGGCCAAAATAAGGGTCCTATCTTTAAATTTGAATAACTTGAATTTGAATAACTTCCACAAAATAAAAGTTAAACTCACCAAACTTTATGTGTGTGTAGACTGACCCTTCCGGGATTTTTTGAAATAAACAAAACAAATTTTAGCCGAAAAACACTTCTTAAAACTTACAAAAACTAAAGTATTGTTTTTTACACTGTTTTGAGTTTTTTAAGCAAAAATAATGTTTTCTAAATGAGGGTACGTTCCTTAGGGCTAATACGGCTCATGCTTGCTTCGGAAGGGGTCCTTTACTTATTCTAAAGAAAAAAAAAAAAAAAAATCAATAAATAAAAAAGTTATGAATTTTTAAAAATAGGACCCTTATTTTTGCCCACCCTGTATATATATATATATATATATATATATATATATATATATATATATATATATATATATATATATATATGCATACATGTATATAAGTATTTTCTCTTTATATAACTCAGAAGCGAACACAGACCCCAGTATGTTAATGTAATAAAGACAATCCTACTATAAACTTAATATCACCATTGAATTCCTCGTGGTATAGAACTTATTTTCGAATTGAATCACTGGAGAGAAGAGTGAGAGAGTCATGGAGATACACCACAAATGCAGCATAGATACTGAGTTCTAAGCGAAGCGGTTAGAGTCACGAAATTCAAATGGTAGAATAAATATATATTTTATTGTTATATATTTTAATCGTATCTTTAGTGTGTTATCCCGTCATAAAATTTGGTAAAATTACATGTCGTGTCTTTCAGTGGTGTCCTAAAATGCAGATAGACTCGGAATACTTTATCTGAACAGGAAAGTGAACAAAATTGTTACTGGCCAGTATGGGGATCGAACCCACGACATTCGCGTTATTAGCACGACGCTCTAACCAACTGAGCTAACCGGCCAAGACACTTTACCTGGTAGCACGACGCTCTAACAAACTGTTATGGAACCTTTTAAATCGATTTTATCTTCTGTTTATCTATGTTAAGTAGAATACATCACACTTGTTTTGAAGCAATATCTGTTACAAAGTGATGCTCATTATTAAGATATTTACCCTTAATAATAAACTCATGAACCCTAATCTACGGTCGTTTATTACTTACCGTTAACTGAGTTTCAGCATTTGTAAATAAAAGTAAGTTTACTTTTATTTAAAACAATGTTTTATTAAGATAACTTAAAAAAAAATTAATTAAATAAGTTATTTATAACAGGTTGACTGGTATACCGAAACGGGAAATACAATCCGATTATATTCGAAAAATCCAATATGGTGTCTTGAAATTTCGGAGAAGTTTGCAAGGTAGAAACTATGAAATCATAATTAACTCATCCCACCCAACCCACTTTATTTAATTTATTTCGAAATCGATACTGTTCAATCCTTTTACATCGCCTTGTAATGGTTGTTCTTATACAATGGAGAGGGCGGGTATGAACAGAATGCAGTACCGGTCGATGAGCTGACAGTAATGGGCCGTCAGCGTTTCACATGACGCTGAGTAAATAGCTTTGTACCAGCTACTCGTGTCCACAGCAGAGTGGCGCAGTGGAAGCGTGCTGGGCCCATAACCCAAAGGTCCGTAGATCGAAACTACGCTCTGCTAAGAAAATGTTTTTTTTAAATTTTATTATTGCTCTTCCGGATTTGTAAAGTGCGTTTAAATTGTCATCTGTACAATTTTACGTTTAAAATTAGTGAAACATGTTTTTATTAATTCCATTTCTATTTTAAAGTATCACTCTCTTCCATATTCTGGGTAAGATCGAAAACTTTTACATAAAGTATTATAAAGTAAAGTCGTACCCCTCTATAGAAATTTGTTTCGTTAATTATCGGTTCATGTTTGTTACTGTTTTCTTGGAAGTGCAATCACTTTTGGTCGTCACATAAAGGCATATTGCAACTGAGGAGTAAGGGGCTACTGCGATGGGGCAATATTTAAAAGCGACAACCATGGAAGACAGTCAGGCATTTGAATTTCCCAATTCTACTATAGATTGGAAGACATTTGTCCTGTCTTATTGAGCGGATAAAGACATAGACTGACGACTGGGTGTTCCAAGATCGAATCCAGTCGGTTCCACAGTACCACTTTAACTTTTAGGGATGATGAGAACATTCAGGAGGTCCTTCCCGTAAGTACCTGTTTAAAAATATCGGGGAAACCCATGCCGACACTACAATTATCTGATTCACGCAAAATGAATGAATAAACAGTGTTCAACGCTCGAGCGAAACTACCTTATATATATGTATATATATATATATATATATATATATATATATATATATATATATACATAATCAAATGTGAAACTCAAAGTAAACTTTTAGTAGATAGTACCTATAGTGAAATTGTTTAAGCTCAATATACGAGATAGAGCAATTATAAAGATAGATGAAAGAAGAGTGATAAACATGTACGAATGTCCAGATTTATTTTAAACTTCAATTGTTCAAGGCAAGGTATATTCTGTAATAAAATTATGTTTATTATTCTTTCCTTAAGCCAAGGCTTTTCAAAGATCGAAATCTTATCATCAGAGGAATTATATAGATAGATGAGTTGGCAGTGGAAAAGTCAAAATTCAACATTTGAAAAAATATTAAGAAATGGAGAGTGAAAAAAAGTTCGTGTAAAAAAGATATGGGGTTTGTCCAGTTAGTAATTGTCCGTTGATAAGGTGTCCAATGAATGGTGATTTTGATGGAGAAGAAACGTTTTTCGTGAAGGCAGAATGGAAAAGTCTTGGCTTAAGGAAAGAATAATAAACATAATGTTATTACAGAATATACCTTGCATTGAACAATCGAAGTTTGAAATAAATCTGGACATTCGTACATGTTTATCACTCTTCTTTCATCTATTTATATATATATATATATATATATATATATATATATATATATATATATATGTGTGTGTGTGTGTGTGTGTGTGTGTGTGTGTGTGTGTGTGTGTGTGTTTCTATAAAAGTTAGTTATGTGTATATATTAAGATATTTCTCTGTAAAGGATTCACTCCTAAACTCATGAACCGATCATTTTGAATTTCGAAACGCAGCTGCTATGCATAAGTGTGGGTAATTTGAGCTATATTTAGCAAAGATGAGGGAGCAGTCCTTTGTGACAATTCAGATATCTCCGAGTTTAGTGAAATTTTAACAGTAGGTCTGAGACATCATTAATAAATATTCCCCAAATTTCCATTCTTTTGAGTATTTTAAGGGATTTTAGGTAACATAATATGAGCACAACTTCTCATTCAGATATTTCAGATTCAGACGAGTTTCTTGAATTTCAATTTCTTCTTAATAAAATAAAAACAAATCAATTATTTTTCAAATAGTCTGTATTATGTTAATTATTTGAAAGAAAAGTCTGAAATTAATATGACAAAAAGGAAAGTCTGAAATTAATATGAAAAAATGAAAAGTCTGAAATTAATATGAAAAAAAGAAAAGTCTGAAATTAATATGAATAAAAAAAATTGTTGTATCACTTTCAGGCATCCGTAGACACTTTCTTCAACCCTTTTTCCATATGGATACTACAATACGTTTTTACCTTACTTTTATTTAAAACAATGTTTTATTAAGAAAATTAACTCTTAAAAATTTAATGAAATAAGTTATTTATAACAGGTTGACTGGTATTATTTATAACAGGTTGACTGGTATACCGAAATGGGAAATACAATCTGATTATATTCGAAAAATCCAATATGGTGTCTTGAAATTTCGGAGAGGTTTGCAAGGTAAAAACTAATGATGGCATAATGAAGGGTATAGGAAAATGAGAAGAAGGATGAGGAAAAACACCATCCAGACCTCGACGGAAACTGAAGGTACCGAATTCCTGAGGAAGCTTATTGTTACTCAATTCCAAAAAAAGCTAACTACCATCATTATTCAATGGTAAACGGCTGTCACGATAACGCAACGTATTTTGCAATAGTAATCGAATCACTTACTGGAAATCTGGAGAGACTTGATGTCACTCAGACTCCAGGAATCACCATCTGTTTCTACCAGTGAATAATCATGGTAAAGACCCTTTTCCAATGTATGTCACCCTAAAAATAGTTATATGCTGTAAAACATATAACCCAAACAAAACTGATTCTGTTCTTGTTCTATGTTCATTCAATCCTTTTATATCGCATTGTAATGGTTGTTATTATACAATGGAGAGGAGGGTGTAAATACAATGCAGTACCGGTCGATGAGCTGACAGTAATGGGCCGTCAGCGTTTCACATGACGCTGAGTAAATAGCTTTGTACCAGCTACTCGTGTCCACAGCAGAGTGGCGCAGTGGAAGCGTGCTGGGCCCATAACCCAAAGGTCCGTAGATCGAAACTACGCTCTGCTAAGAAAATGTTTTTTTTAAATTTTATTATTGCTCTTCCGGATTTTTAAAGTGCGTTTAAATTTCCATCTGTACAATTTTACGTTTAAAATTAGTGAAACATGTTTTTATTAATTCCATTTCTATTTTAAAGTATCACTCTCTTCCATATTCTGGGTATGATCGAAAACTTTTACATAAAGTATTATAAAGTAAAGTCGTAATCCTCCCTCCCCCCCAATATAACTGCTCAATAATTCTCGTAACAAATGCTAGATATAGAAACGTGTTTCGTTAATGATTAATTTATGTTTGTTACTGTTTTCTTGGGGGGGGGGGGGTCACTTTTGGACGTCACATCAAGGCAACTGAGGAGTAACGGGCCACTGAAATAGGGAAAGATTTTAAGGCGACAACCAGTCAGGCATTTGCATTTCCTCATTCTACTAAAGATTAGAATACATTTTTCCTGTCTTACTGAGTGAATAGCGACATAGACTGACGACTTGGGTGTTCCAAGTTCGAATCCAGCCGCTTCCACAGTACAACTTTCACTTTTAGGGATGATGGGAACCTTCACGAGGTCCTTCCCGTAAGTACCCGATGTCTTTCTAGAAAACATTCTAACGAGAAAAATATCGGGGAAACCAATGCAACCATCTGATTCACACGAAATCAATAAAGGAACAGTGTCCAACGCTCGAGCGAAACTAGCTAATATATATATATATATATATATATATATATATATATATATATTTCTATAGATATTAGTTATGTGTGTACATTAAGATATTTCTCTGTAAAGGATTCACTCCTAAACTTATAAATGGATCATTTTGAATTTCGAAACACAGCTGCTATACATAAGTGTGGGTAATTTGAGCTATATTTAGTTTTATTTAGGTTAATGCAAAGGGAGAAAAGATGGGGGAGCAGTCCTTCGAGACAATTCAGATATCACCGAGTTTAGTGAAATTTTAACAGTAGGTCTTAGACATCATTAATAAATATTCCCCAAATTTCCATTTCTTTTGAGTATTTTAAGGGATTTTAGGGAACTTAATATGAGCGCAACTCCTCATTCAGATATTTCACATTTTCATCATTAGGCACTAATTAAGTTCCTGAATTTCAATTTCTTCTGAAGAATCCTTAAATTAGCGACATGTTTAAGAATGAAAATGATACAATTGATTTTGCGCAAAATTCGAATAAGGATTCTAGGCATAAAGTTAAATATCATTATATCATCTCCCTTTTAATCCTTGTAAGTGTACATAGAATCGTGTAAACATGTTCTGTTCATTTTACCCGTCCTGTGACGGGTATTCTTCAAGTGTATATATATATATATATATATATATATATATATATATATATATATATATATATATATATATATATAGTTTAAATTCCGAGAGAAACTAACTAAATCCAAGATATTGCAGACTTAACATTCGTTGGAAAATTAATAAATAAAAAACTAAAAAAATAAGTAAATAAAAAGTAAAAAGGGGGGGGGGGTTAGTATCTAACAGTTAAACAAAAACAGGAGACCGTAAGCGTCTAATATTAACACGGGGATCATCAGCTGTTTACCATGTAAATGTTTTGGAGATTTAAAAACAGGACAGTTATAATATTAATGGCTCTCCAATGGTACTGATAATAATCAAGTGTCGAAATAATTCAGCTTAAAATTTCACTAATATATACATAAATAAATAAATAATAATAATAATATTAATAATAATAATAACATAATAATAATAATATATTACCCTTAAGACTACCGTATGATATGATAATTTGCATATCAAATAACATTAATTATAACAATGATAATAATAATAATAATAATAATAATAATAATAATAATAATAATAATAATAATACTATCTAAACACTACACCCAAGAACCATTCTGCAATATGGTAGCTAGCAATAAAATTATATAGGAATTAAAGTTGCATTAAAAAATAAATATATAAAAAATAAAGCTTAAGTACCTTATGTACTAGAAAGGTAATTAGATAAGAGGAAGGAAACCTAGCCATACAGATCTAAATACCCAATATATATATATATATATATATATATATATATATATATATATATATATATATATATATATATATATATAGGGCGTTACGGAGCGAGATTTTGTCAAATATTATCTTACGGTCTTACACTTAAAGTGACATCTCAACCCATATTGATGAGATCCTTTGACGCCCACCCCTATCCTTCGACCATTCATTGGCAGAATAGAACGTTTATGAAAGAAGGTACATTTTCATTATGGAGCGCTGAAAAAGAGCCGCTCCTTTTTTATAGGAGTTGGAGCAGGAGCGGCTCCTTTTTGAAAAGGGGGAGCGTGAGAGAATTCAGCTCCAATTTTGGGCGTTGGAGCAGGAGCGGAGCAGTTCTAAAAGTAGTGGAGCGCGTAAAGCCCTGTATATATATATATATATATATATATATATATATATATATATATATATATATATATATATATATATATACAGCTACTTATGTGTATATATTTATTTATTTCTATATATATAGGATTCACTCGTAAACTAATAAATCGCTCATAATGAATTTTAAAACACCGCTGCATGACATAAACCCCCAAAACCTTATCATTCTCTTTTTATTTATCCTTATTTTGCTCATATCACTCATGGCTCGCCCTTTTGGTCATTAAAAAGTGGCAAAGGGAGATAAAATGAAGTAATGGGTTAAAAGCGATTAAAAATCACTATACTACGATTAATTGGCATCAAAGCAGAATGGCGCAGCGGAAGCGTGCTGGGCCCATAACCCAGAGGTCCGTAGATCGAAACTACGCTCTACTAGGGTAGTTTTTATCGATAAAATATCATGCTATATTGAGACAAATCTAATTTAATGAATTATTCAGCGTTTTTATTCTTTTTCACAGATAGAGAGGTATCTCATTCATTTCGTATTACGGTTACGTTTCTCTTAAGTCAGATCATATAAAATCAGTGCCGGTACACTCAGTGTTAACGTTTCACCATCTAAAATGTACGGAAGCTCGGAAAGAAAATAATCACAAATAAATTGAAACATTTGACTTATAACGAAATGATTGGTAGAAGACTATCCGTCTTCATTATAACTACAGTTTGGTTGTGATTGAATGTCTATCTGAGACCATATTCGAAACAATTAGATAAAATGTCCATCCGACTCATAGACGAAATAAATAGACTACATTGAAGGTTAACAGAAAATGTCTTTAATTTTGGCATTGCTGAAAAAAAAAAAACTTTTAGAAAAGCTGAGATCATATTTTTGCAAAATAGAGCGCTACACACCATTGTAAGTTTCATCCATTGCTGGTGTGTCGGAATAGCTTACAAAAGAACGTCCGGTCAGCATGTTTAAAAAGCGGGAAAGACAAACTTATGTAAGCGCTGTAAGAAGTCCAACAAAATGTATCTTACGCCAAGACATATGATTGGCCGGCGGGGCAGTTACTCAGTGGTGCCTGTCTATTTAAATCAAGAGAAATTAGTAGATAAAAAAATATGTGTGACTGCTACGGACTTATTTATCAACTTAAAAAAAATTAAAATAATGATTATTAATAGTCAAATCTGTTATGACTAGCGGGACACCGTGGGAATTTTACTACATCAATCTGTGTCATCTACGACTATTTTGTGTGGTGTCAGCCGAGGCCGGTGCCATTTTTTGTGTGTGAGGGAAAGCTTATGAGTTTTCTTGCGGTTTCTGTTCCTTGGTTCGTGACGTGGTGTTCTTCCTGTGGTTTTATTTTCTTTCTGTTGTAACTTCCATGTGATTTGGTTACCATTCGTAGCTTATGCCGGTTGGTTTCCGCATTCGAGGATTTTCCTTAAGATTGCAGCTGTTTTGATCATTGCCGTCCTTTGTATAGTCTCAAGGATTCATTTGATTCCAATTTCTCACAGTCTTTTCTCCATGCTTTTGGGACTGTTCTAGGAACGATTATTAGTATTATACTGACTTTTTTATGCTCCATATTCCTTTCAGTTCTCTGGCAAGCTCAGTGTATTTGCTTCGTTTTTACGTTTCTTTGATCTTCACTCTGCGGGCTGCTGGAACGGCGAAGTCTTCGATTTTGCAAAATTTTTCCTTCTTGTCGATTATTATTACATCCGGTATAATTGCTTGTATGAGTTTATCTGTTTGTACATCCATACCCCAGAGGATTTTGTGTTTTTCGTTTTCCAGTACTGTCTCTGGTTTATGTTTGTACCATTTGTCTGCGTATTCTAAATTCAATCGTTTGCACAGTTCCCGGTGTACTACTTTCTCCATACAGTCATGTCTGTTCTTGTATTCTTTTTTGGGCTAGTTTGCTGCATTCATTTATTATATGATTTACTGTTTCGTCTCTCTGTCCACACAGTCTGCATTTACTATTTTCTTGGGTTTTATCTATTTTAGCTTTAATGTAGTTTGTCCCGATAACATTGTTCTGTGCAGTCATTTGCACAGCTCATCATCATCATCATCATCATCATCATCATCATCATCATCATCATCATCATCATCATCACCACCACCACCACCACCACCACCACCACCACCACCACCACCACCACCACCACCACCACCACCACCACCACCACCACCATCATCATCATCATCATCATCATCATCATCATCATCATCATCATCATCATCATCATCATCATCATCATCATCATCATCATCATCATCATCATCATCATCATCATCATCATCATCATCATCATCATCATCATCATCATCATCATCATCATCATCATCATCATCATCATCATCATCATCATCATCATCATCATCATCATCATCATCATCATCATCATCATCATCATCATCATCATCATCATCATCATCATCATCATCATCATCATCATCATCATCATCATCATCATCATCATCATCATCATCATCATCATCATCATCATCATCATCATCATCATCATCATCATCATCATCATCATCATCATCATCATCATCATCATCATCATCATCATCATCATCATCATCATCATCATCATCATCATCATCATCATCATCATCATCATCATCATCATCATCATCATCATCATCATCATCATCATCATCATCATCATCATCATCATCATCATCATCATCATCATCATCATCATCATCATCATCATCATCATCATCATCATCATCATCATCATCATCATCATCATCATCATCATCATCATCATCATCATCATCATCATCATCATCATCATCATCATCATCATCATCATCATCATCATCATCATCATCATCATCATCATCATCATCATCATCATCATCATCATCATCATCATCATCATCATCATCATCATCATCATCATCATCATCATCATCATCATCATCATCATCATCATCATCATCATCATCATCATCATCATCATCATCATCATCATCATCATCATCATCATCATCATCATCATCATCATCATCATCATCATCATCATCATCATCATCATCATCATCATCATCATCATCATCATCATCATCATCATCATCATCATCATCATCATCATCATCATCATCATCATCATCATCATCATCATCATCATCATCATCATCATCATCATCATCATCATCATCATCATCATCATCATCATCATCATCATCATCATCATCATCATCATCATCATCATCATCATCATCATCATCATCATCATCATCATCATCATCATCATCATCATCATCATCATCATCATCATCATCATCATCATCATCATCATCATCATCATCATCATCATCATCATCATCATCATCATCATCATCATCATCATCATCATCATCATCATCATCATCATCATCATCATCATCATCATCATCATCATCATCATCATCATCATCATCATCATCATCATCATCATCATCATCATCATTGATATTATGTACAAAGTTTTGTTGGGAATGTGGTGAAAAATAGCAAACCATGGTCTAAATTCAAGTTCTGTTCGGTAAGTATAAGTGTGCTTATTAGAGGGAATACATTTTAGAAGCCGTTACGGTGTTTAATTGTGTTAGAGTTTATAATGATTAAAAAATCTTCACCGATATTTATCTAAAAATGAGTTTAATGAGTCTAGCTTGTTTAAAGTTAAAATAGTGAACATAATGAACATTTTAAAGTGTTATATCTTGTTTATGTTCACCAATCCCTTTCTTTAGTTCTCGTTGAGTTTCACCAACGTATATCTGATGACAATTATTGCATGGGACAGTATATATATATATATATATATATATATATATATATATATATATATATATATATATATATATATATATATATGAACAAATAATCTGCGTTGTTTTCTAAATATTTTATAAAAAAATATCTTCGTTATTATTGCCACCCACCCAACGCTTCAAATTGTGTGACTTTTCAAAGTATATATATATATATATATATATATATATATATATATATATATATATATATATATATATATATATATATATATATATACTTGAATTCGATGTGCCATTTTTTAAAGATGTTTTGTAGTTTTTAATGTTTGTTTTATAGTTTGTGATCTAGTTTATATTGTTGGAATTCCTAGTTTATTTAGAGTGTTGCAAATTATTGTATTATTAGTGTGGGTATGTAAAAGAAGATATCTGATAATAAGAGACGTGTTCGGTGTATTCGATTTTTGTCTATGGTTTCTGGAAAATATTTGTTGGGCTTTTTTATTTACGTTTAATATGAAATATGTGGGGTATTGCAATGTTTTGAGTGAATTTACGATGTATTTTAATTTTTCGTCTACATATTGTGGACTACAAATTCTGAGTGCACGTCGACAGAAACCGATTATCATGTCTGTTTTGATTTTGTTGTTTATGGTGTGAGTAAAAATCCATGTAGTCATTTTTGTGTGTAGTTTTATGATGAACGTTGAAGGTTATATTATTGTTGGATTCTATTATAAGTATGTCCAGAAATTGTATTGAGTTATCTTTCTCTGTTTAATGGGGAAACTTTATGGAGGGTTTTACTGTGTTTAATTTGTTATATATATATATATATATATATATATATATATATATATATATATATATATATATATATATATATATACACAGTAAGCAATGAAAATATATATGGCAATCAAGCTGCACAGTGGCTCCCGTGTTTCATCCCCGGGGAAATCGTCAGGCTAAATGCATTTAGCCTGAAGATTCCCCCCGGGGATGAAACACGGAGCCTCTGTGTAGCTTGATTGCCATATATATTTTCATTGCTTACTACCTAGCTCTACTTACGTACTGAGCACTGTTGAAGTAAATACTGAAAACTGACACATAAAAAATTATATCTCCTTATAATATTTTATGTGGATACATAGTACTAATATATATATATATATATATATATATATATATATATATATATATATATATATATATATATATACATATATATATATATACATATATATATATATATATACATATATATATATATACATATATATATATATATATATATATATATATATATATATATATATATATATATATATATATATATATAATTAGATGGGTGTTATTTTCAAAGATTTTATATATATATATATATATATATATATATATATATATATATATATATTTAGATGGGTGTTATTTTCAAAGATTTTATATATATATATATATATATATATATATATATATATATATATATATATATATATATATATATATATAATTAGATGGGTGTTATTTTCAAAGACTTTTTATATATATATATATATATATATATATATATATATATATAGATATATATATGTTTTAGAAACTTAATCAGCTTTTTTATAGATCGCTGTGTTCATTTTATACCCATTAAAAATGTGTGGAATCTTAATCCCACGCCCTGTATAAACCAGAGTGATGGGAAAACTAACATCGCAGAATGGTATAATAGTAAGCTTATGATTTAAACATTGTTTTTTTAATACAATCTACGTACTAAACACTTTCTCCGCGGTTAAAAATAAGTTTAAATTACTATTTACTCAGCTTAAAAATTATGTAATACATAGCTTACTACAACTGGAAATGTTTTTTGTAAGTTGGAACCTCGGTAAGTGATTGTACAGGATCTGAGAGGATGAAAAGACCGAGGAGGGATAGCGCCAACCAGAGATCGACTAGAAGAGTACGAAGGTTACTGGAATCATGGGGAGGCTTATTGTTCCTACTTACGTACTTCTTTATGAGTCCCGAGTTAGACACAAGGTCGATTTTTAATGTGGGGGAAAACCAGCTTCTCCCAAAATGGATACTCTGGATTAGAACAAAGATAAAAATTGCCTCAGTCTAGAATAATTTCTCCTTCCCAAATCGGAGACAGAAGAGACGAAGTGTAGTATAATAAGATATACACTTTGCTTCTTGCCAAAAGGCCAAGGAGTGGGCTTAATGTCATTCAAATCTAAATTCCACCCATATGCAAACTTAGAACCGAATATTCTTTCTCTTTCTTGTTTGGATGCCTAGGTGATCAGACACAGCCCCGTTCGTCTGGCAATCTCAACATGGCTTCCATAACTCTAATGCTGTTCCTATCAGACGCCTTTCACATTTGGTTGCAGTCACCTTGAGACTCTCTCTTTTCTGGTCACAGACGTAGGCTTTCAGAACATCAGCAACAAACTAATCATGTTTACTTTTATATTGTCCGTGCATATCTCTCTGTAATCATAAATTCTGTGTCGGAACATTTATATTGAATTACCTTCGGTAATTACATCTGTTATTTTCACCTCCTTCATGTATCATGTTTTGTATGAACCTCTTACTTTTATGTTTTACAAACTGTTTCAGAAAATGTTATCGACCGTTATAGTAAAAAAATCACCAGTAAATGGTTGGTCTCAGAACACCAAGTGAGTTGCAATGATGCATGGTTCAGAAAATATGGCGGATGATTCATAATTCCAAGACATGTCATGAAATCAATGGTGTTTCGTGGAATGTCAGGTCTAGCGTTATCATGAAGTTCTTATTGTCGCGTTCATAAAATTATTTAGTCCTTAATCTGTTAAAGAAAACTAACTCATTTCCGACTTCTCTTAAACTAAGTCTTAATCGCCTCAGATGATTTGAGAAAATTCTAAAGAGATGATAATCTGTTGGTGCAAGGTCTGGAGAATATGGTGGGTGATGCATAAATTCCCAGGAATTCTTTGGTCTTTTGTACCATGTAAAGTTTTGCGTCATCCTTCATTATGATAATGCTAGACCCCTTTAGAAGTTTTCAAAATAATTTGAGTCGATTAAAACTTACTCGAGAGAAGCCGAAAATAAGTTAGCAATAACAAATGGCACTATCAGATGTACGTACTCGTTAATTGCCCCGGGTAACACCAGATAACCCTGCTGGTAACTTTGGAAGTTTTCAAAATAATTTGAGTGAGTTGCAATGATGATGATGATGAAAAGAAGCAGAGGGTACTGGAAATCTTCGGAGATTCCCTGTCACTCAAGCTCCAAGGGAAACAACTTGTTTTTGCCAGAGAAAGATCGCTGGTGACCACATGTATGAAAAATAAGTCTGGGTAAGAAATGATTATAAAATTAATAGCAAATAAATTAGCATTTATATATATATATATATATATATATATATATATATATATATATATATATATATATATTCACTTGTAAAGAAAGTTCTGTCCGTTTTTAAGGCTTAATATAATAACAAAGAGCAATATCAGATGTATTTAACCGTTAATGTAGTCCTCATTTTTTTTGTGACCTCTTCTCTATCCGTCTGTCAGAACCAGCTGGTCGAATGTATGTAGTCGCAGTGGTGATGTAGAAGCCGAAATTTCCTTCTTCTTCTTCTTCTTCTTCTTCTTCTTCTTCTTCTTCTTCTTCTTCTTCTTCTTCTTCTTCTTCTTCTTCTTCTTCTTCTTCACAGCTTTCATAAACGTTATTAATAAAAAAAACACACCGCAAATGCAGTTGGGTTAAAAATATCTTTGGCGCTTTATACTTTATTTATATAGAATACATGTATATGCATAAACCACCACTCATGGGGGAAGCAACATCTATCCAAACACACTGATCTCTCTCTCTTTCTCTCTCTCTCTCCCTCTCCTCTTTCTCTCTGTCGGTTAAGTCGAAAGAAAAATCCTTTCTACCTATTCGCCACGTCAGTTTAGAAGCTTCTCGTCTTCGTGACATCACTGTCGAATCACATTGCTATTACGACTACGACACTTGCATTTAAATATTATTACATGTTAATAAGCATTTTTATTTTAATGCCGCGTTCATAAAATTCTTTAGGTTTTGAAATGAAGAAAACTAACAGTAATTGAAGTTTTGGTGCATTCAAATGATTTTGGAAACTTATAAAGAGATAGTAATCTGTTGGGGTGAGGCCACGAGAGTATGATAGGTGATACATAATTTCAAAAGCGTTATTTTCAGAGATTTTTGGTCTTTTGTGCAGTGTGGTGTCTCGCGTTATCACGATGAAAGGGGCGAACTCATGCAAATCCCATTTTCGACCTTTGAAACTTTACTGTTGATGCAAAACCGACGGATACAGTTTGGAAACTTAGTACGGACTTCAATGTCAAGCATAGCCCACATTAACGTCCGTGTTTGTTTCCCAAAACTGTATCAGTCGGGTTTGCATCAACGACGGATACCAATCCACTATAACACTTTTGAGCACCCTTCACTTGTTTCATCCTGCAATCTGTAGTTCTCGTTAATGAATCGTGAAGGCAATCTCTGCTAGTCACTACACCATCATTATGTATTTTGGGGTAATGTTGTTTCACGTGTACTATCCCACTTTTGAAATTCATAAAGAATAACCGAGAATGATGGATGTATTTTTTCTCGGACTTAATATGAGATGGAGATGCGATAAAATAGCTTCAAAAAAGATAAAATTCAAAAAAACAAAACCCGAATGAAAATAAAACCTTGTCTTGGTTGAAAATCATGAATTTGATAATTCGTATATATAAAGTAAAGTGAGATATTTTCCTATTTCATTAACCGACCGGTATAATTTTTTATCAAAAAGCTGCATATAAAAATCTGCTTAGGCGTCGATTTAGGCCAATTATTGGTGCGTGTTTTCAGAAACGGTCATTTTGTTTGATTCAATTTCATTGATTTTTATATTTAGTGCTATTTCTC